>JAQJVL010000187.1:600000-1187500 GCA_035578905.1 Stictocephala bisonia
GACAGAGGTACAAGTAGTTCCAAAGTGGAGGGTTGGAGGCTCAAGTGCGACAAAATTATTTACTAGAGGATAGAAGCTGTGGAAAATACCAACTAGCCAAAGGCCAAAAATTTGTAATACAATTATTTCAAAGTACTATTACTACGTATCCAGGACCAGTTGGAAAAAAAATTCATATCCATTTTATGATTTCCTGAAATCAGTCTTTGTTAGGTTAAACTTGTTATGATTAATTAAATAGTTTTAATTTTTACAATAAAATTCCATAATCTCCACGGTAGAAAAAATGGTAATAAGAAAATCTAAGAGGTTACTAGGATAGAATTTGTTAGTTGGTTTTATGAACAATCTCCAAGCCCAAAGAGGGAGAGTGGAAGGGAACCAAGATGGTGGCGAACACTCGACAATTACTAGAAGTACGATCCCTAGGCAGCAGTTCACAGTTGGGAACAAGATAGAACACGGTTTGTTGCTGTCAGTGGAGATGGTGTAAGATTTTAACTTATCATTTAAGTAGTTTCAAACATAATTAGTAGCATTGTTAACACTTTTCAAACAGTTGCATGTTTATATTTATTTATCTAGATGATCAGTTAGTAAAACAATTATATTTTCTGTAAATTTCACAATAGTTAGGTTATTTTTATCAGATTTGAGATGCTGACACAACTTGTGCGTGTTTTAAGGTGAATATGAATGATTACTTAGTGTAAATGAATATGGATGATCTATGTATTTATGTAACGGACCTACAGCTTTGGTATTGGTCTGACCTAACCACGTGGTATTGGTCTGATTTTCAGGTAAATGATAAGCCTGACACTCGGTTCCGTTCCTTCCACAACATCAAGACAATGACTACTAACCAACACGGACACTTTATACTTCTCTAGTATAGTCCACGTTGATGGTAACCGTTGAGTGAATGCCATGTCGGTATTGGAAGAACCGATCATAGAACGTACCCCTAACTATCTTTACAACACTTTGTCCTCATGTAGCTGGTTTTCAGCAATGGGTCACACTAGTGCCGACCTTTTTTACTCTCACTTTCTTGGAATCTCTTTAATAATCGTTGCTTTCTTTGTTAGCAAAACTGAGTGGTTTGATATAATGTTTTTTAACGGCAAAAACTACGAGCACACCACTTTTTTATTTTTTTAAATGTTGTGTATGTTTTAAAACTTTTAGGTAGAAAAAGCTTAGTTGATTTTACATTTATTAAGGAATTTCATTTAATACAGTGATGAATAAAGCCCACTCTACAGTGTTCTCAACATTGCGACACACTTTAAAAATGAAATAGTAATAACATTAACTAAGTTTAAAATAATACATTTAAATGATTTATACTTAACACATTTATTACAAATAAACTATGCAATCATTTTGTTTAAAGATCTGATGTTCTCACTACACATTGGTCTGCCTTCACACCTTTCAGGGGAAAGGGTAGTTTGCATGCATTGCATCAAAGTCCACCGTATTGTTGATTTTTGTTTTGTTTGCTAGGTTATCTACGAATACAGTTTAGACATTTTACAAATACATATATGTATTGTTTATTTGCAGTTCACTTTCACTAAAAGAAAGAAATTGGCCATTCGTCCACACCCATTTAAAGATAGACATTGGCGATCTATCTACATAAAAATGAGTCTATACTAGCCCATCCCGAAGGTTCCCCACTACGTCTCCAGGCAACATCAAGGAGGAAAGATCGTATATCTCAAATCTTTGAAGGAACGTATATGCACATGTTAAATAAAAAGCTTTTTATATATATGTATATAAAAAAGCTTTGGAAGGAGTTAAGGTGGTAGCTTGCCACGCCAGGTTGTCCACGTTCTATTCCCAATTTGACCATAACAGTTTTTATCCCACCGTTGGTCCCCAGGTTAAGTGTTAGAGGGCTTCTTAGCCTTAACTATGCCTGGTAAAATATGACATACTTTAAATTTTAAAGCTCAGCTGAAAATATGTTAAGACTGAAAGTGAAGAGGGGGCTCTTTTATGAAAACATTAGGCTACACAAACATTTGTCTTGAAGAATTGTTGAATCAGTTGATGATTATTATTATAATATTTGTTAATAATTTGCTTAGAAGCAACACCACCATGCAAACAGAATAATTGATAAATTATTTTAAAATAGTAACACTTGATGCTATTACTATTGTTAAAAAATTTGAACAAGCAATAAACATAAAAAACAACTCATCTATCCTATGACTTATCTATGTTATTTAAATTTCACAATTGAAATGGTTTTACAATTTAAAAAATATATGTATGTTTTTTATGAAATGCTAGAGTTAAATTAGCTTCGACAAGGAAAGATTGAACAGAGTTAATTTGAATTATAGAAACAATGAAGTTAATAATCGAAAAATAAATACAACAGAAATGGTGTTTTACTTATTTTTTTATTTACCAATATACAACGTAGGTTATGACACAAAATTTAATGCTTTATGACGTATTACATATAGAAGTTTTACGTCCATCACGACCAGGTAATTACAAGAGTAGAAAACATTGTAAAAATGTTTACTAGTGTCCCTCAACTACTGGGTAATGTGTTTTATTTTAGGTGTGGAAACGAAGATATGTTTCCCATAAAGATTTTATGACAGGATACAAAGTTACTGCTATAAAGTAACACTGTGGTATCTTGAATCCACATGGACTCTTGCTCTGCTTAGTTGGAAGTTGATCCAGTACATTGACAGCTTTAAAGCAGTTTAGGGCGCATGATAGATCTAGATTTTAAATCTTTCATGAAAGAAAATGACATTAATCATGTATCAATAACAGTTTAGGGTGCATGATAGATCTTGGTTTTAAATCTTCCATGAAAGAAAATGACGTTAATCACGCATCAATAACAGTTTAGGCTGCATGGTAGATCTAGGTTTTAACCTTCCATGAAAGAAAATGACGTTAAACATGCATCAATAACAGTTTAGGGCGCATGATAGATCTAGATTTTAAATCTTTCATGAAAGAAAATGACATTAATCATGTATCAATAACAGTTTAGGGTGCATGATAGATCTTGGTTTTAAATCTTCCATGAAAGAAAATGACGTTAATCACGCATCAATAACAGTTTAGGGTGCATGGTAGATCTAGGTTTTAACCTTCCATGAAAGAAAATGACGTTAAACATGCATCAATAACAGTTTAGGATGCATGGTAGATCTAGGTTTTAACCTTCCATGAAAGAAAATGACGTTAAACATGCATCAATAACAGTTTAGGATGCATGATAGATCTTGGTTTTAAATCTTCCATGAAAGAAAATGACGTTAATCACGCATCAATAACAGTTTAGGGTGCATGGTAGATCTAGGTTTTAACCTTCCATGAAAGAAAATGACGTTAAACATGCATCAATAACAGTTTAGGATGCATGCTAGATCTAGGTTTTAACCTTCCATGAAAGAAAATGACGTTTAACATGCATCAATAACAGTTTAAGGTGCATGATAATCTAAGTTTTGAGCTTTAGATGAATAGAAATTGGCGTTCATAATGTATTAGTTTATACCAATATTGCATTTTCGTGTCTTTTCACAATAAAGAGCAAAAATGTTTTTTTTAATTTTTCATTATATACCCTATATGTCAATAAAGAATGAAAAAAAAATCAAATTTGAATTATCACATGTTTTTTGTCGTTCCTTTTATAGATAGAACTAGCTGGATAATTTTGATAAATAAAAATTGTTGTGGTGTCAAGTATATAAATTCTTTTAAGTGTCATTTAGAAAGCTAACAATTTAACCTTCTTAATTCAATGAGTATCTAAACTTTATACTTCTCTTAGTAACTTTAATGTGTTTGCAGTTATCAATTATATATTGTAGGAGACTTTAAATAAAATAAACTTGTACCAATCATTTTGTTAATTTTTTTGTTACTTCACGATAATGGGTTACCTTAACAACAAATGGACGGGGAAATTATTCAAAAATAAAATTAAAGAAAACCTTAAGTTATTCAACTATACGATTCAATTATTCATCAAAACGAGGGTTGGCAAGACAAACACTTTTCTCTCATTAAATTTCTATTTTAAGATTGAAGGAGAAGTTTGGAAACAAGTAATCTTGCTCTAATGATGGTTCTCTGGACAAATTTGCATTCAACTCTTCTGTTTGAAGGGCACTTAACTAAATTGTGTGCATTATTTTTAATTCTTCATTCTACTTGAACGAGGAAACTTGGAAATTAATTACAATAATATTTACTTTTTCCTTGTGCATTATTTTTTTAAACATTATTTAAATCTGTCTGAAATTATTTAGTTATTATGAAATAAGGAAATAATTCTGATTATACAATAAACGATTTTCATAAATAAAATCCATAGATCAATATCAACAATATAATGTAACAGCACATCCGTAAAAAAATATGTTTTTGTCAAAACGAAAGTAATTTTGTCTGAAATAAACCAAAATATTCAACCCATATATTTGTACAACTAGGTTTAGTGTCGAGAACTTGTTGTTATTTAAAGGAAAAGTTTAATGAACAGTTAATATGAACAGTAAACTTGGCAAAGGGCCACAATAACAATTCGGCGGGAATGAGACAAGATGGCGCTTAGCCAACTACAAGTACTATACGATAAGTGTTGTTTTGAATATGAACCTAGACGGTTGTACGGTTCTTTAATAACACTGATTACTCTCTCTCTCTCTCCCTCCACCCTCTATCTCAATCTACCCCCCTTTCCCCTCTCTCTCCCCCTATCCCTCCCTCATTCTCCCCTAATGTTTCTCTCTCTCCCTCTTTCTTTGTCCTCTTTTCCCTCTCTTTCTCTCCACCCCTCTCTCCCTCCCTCATTCTCTCTCTATTTCTATCTGTCTCTCTCGCGACTTCCTCATCTCTCCACATCGATCTATTTTCTCTCTCTCTAATGCTATTTTGTAACGTTTCTAGGTATTCCGTTTATATCAGAAATAATATAATTACAATGCCTAAACAATTATATCACTGCAAAAACTCTTGTAATTTCTGTAAAAACCAATGTAAGTTACAACATTTAAATTGTGAAATGATTACAACTGTTTTATTATGAATTTGATACCGGAATTGTTATTTGTTAATGAAGAAGCTGTTAACCGTTTTAATTTTAAATTTGTAAATTTAACGCAGTTAAAATCTACGAATATTATGCTAAACCACATAGAAGAAAGAAACAGAGGTCGCTTTTTTACACCTCAGTGAAAGTTATACCTAATAACATATTTATACATGAATAGTAATAATTACTACGTTTATCCTTGACGATTAGGGCGGAATAAGTGAGGAACTGACAACGTTCTGTTACTGCCATCGCATGGCAAACTGGAGAAATAACTACTCGACACACTAACTTGACACACATTTATTGCACTATTTGCTGCAACATCTGTTTATTTCTTATCTGCGGTTAAGGTAATGAAATACTAGTCATATTAAAGATGCGTGATTGTTATGGTAGCAGAAGTTTATTGGTAAGAATAAAATTATACTAACAGCATTAAAATTTCACTAATAAAAAACATATATTGTATAAGAAACACTAGTTCATATGTAGGACTTAGGAAAAACATACAAAAGACGTTTACAACAATTAAAACTTACTATTTACTGTTAACTATTCGTTTAGCAGGGTTTGAGGGACGTCTTCATTTATCAAGTAATATAGCTTATCGTAATCCCAAAACTTTCTTAACTTACTTACATATGGATATTTGAACAGTAAACCTTTAACTTCATGCTACACTGTAGTGTATTTTAATCATAAAGTATTTAAATAAAATAGTTTTTGAGAAAGTGATAGCAATTTACATTAACTTGGCAAGAACCTTTTCAAGAAGAGTTTTCACATTTAGGATGAAAACTCTTTGCATTATGATATCGCACTCTGACGAAATATAAATAATTTTGATTTATTTCTTAAATAATATACATTTTCAATTTAATGCCTCCGATCATATATGGTTTACATTTGTTACATCCACGTATTCAGAGAGATTTTTCAAATTTACTCCTGCAAGTTAAGGTGGTGCAATCGGTTTTCGGCGAGTTAATTATTTTCCAAAATTAGTTAATGTACCTTTCCTTGAGACAGGAAAAATATTTTTTTTTTAATTTTTTAGCCTCTGCATTAGAACTTGTGGCCTTTTGAAGTGGTGAATTTAACTGATTTTAAATCACTACTAAAACAAAATCGTACTTCTAAATTTGTGAAATTAAGTTCAAATTTAACTGGTTTAATGCAAATTTCTTAAACATTAATAGCGACAAAAATCAGCTAGTAAACTTCAACTTGACCAATGAAAAATCAAATAATAATGTTCTCTCAATTTGCAATGAATTAATTACATCTTAAAAATTAACAAAATTTTTAGGCATTTTAATTGATAGCCGTTTAAAATTCGATGAAAATGTCAATCAGGCCTGTAAAGAAATTAGTTCTGGCATTTATGTACTTAAAATACTGTCCTCATTTGCTGATCACAACCTTCTGTTGACTGCTTATTACGGCATCAATTTCCCCTATCCATCACCCCCCCCCCCCACCCACCAATACACGTACAGTGGTATTGACTCACCCGCTCACCCATACACGTAAAGTGGTATTGACCCACCCGCCCACCCATATACAGTACGTACAGTGGTATTGACCCACCCACCCACCCATACACGTACAGTACCATTACCATTATAGTACCATTGTACGTGTACGGGTGGGTGGGTTAGTAACATTGTACGTGTATGGGGAGAGGGAGGGTGGGATGGAGGAAGGGAGTGAGGGTGGGTGGGAGGGAGAGAAAGAGAGAGAGAGAGGGGGAGAGGGAGCGAGAGAGAGAGAGAGAGAGAGAGAGAGAGAGAGAGAGAGAGAGAGAGAGAGAGAGAGAGAGAGAGAGAGAGAGAGAGAGAGAGAGAGAGAGAGAGAGAGAGAGAGAGAGAGAGAGAGAGAGAGAGAGAGAGAGAGAGAGAGAGAGAGAGAGAGAGAGAGAGAGAGAGAGAGAGAGAGAGAGAGAGAGAGAGAGAGAGAGAGAGAGAGAGAGAGAGAGAGAGAGAGAGAGAGAGAGAGAGAGAGAGAGAGAGAGAGAGAGAGAGAGAGAGAGAGAGAGAGAGAGAGAGAGAGAGAGAGAGAGAGAGAGAGAGAGAGAGAGAGAGAGAGAGAGAGAGAGAGAGAGAGAGAGAGAGAGAGAGAGAGAGAGAGAGAGAGAGAGAGAGAGAGAGAGAGAGAGAGAGAGAGAGAGAGAGAGAGAGAGAGAGAGAGAGAGAGAGAGAGAGAGAGAGAGAGAGAGAGAGAGAGAGAGAGAGAGAGAGAGAGAGAGAGAGAGAGAGAGAGAGCATTGTTTTAATACCACGTCACAAAACTGCCTTTTTTGAAAAGCATTTATCATCCCAGACTTTACAACTCGCTACCTGGTCCAATTAGGTATGAGAGAGGCTTAAAGACATTTAAGTGAAAGTCAAAGAGTTTTTACTATCCCGCTGCTCTTATAGTGTCAGGGAATATTTTGAACAGTGTAGTCCTGAGTGCTGTATATTAAACTTTTTCTATTTAATACTAAATTAAATTTATATCATCTTTTAAATTAAGATCATTTATAAGAAAAATTATAAAATAAATATGACGCTATTATACAGTTGTTAATTTCTGTTAAAATAAAGAAGATTTGATTAGATTGGTTTGAATCTTGAATTTTTATTACTACGTTTTTTACACATAACTGAAGCGATTAAGATTTTTTTCATTTAAAAAAATCTAAAAATATTTCTAATTTTAGAGGCAAAATAAAAGTATTTTTTTACCTTTAAAAATGGGTGGGTGGGTCATTTACATACAAAGATACTGACCCACCCACCCACTCATATATGTACTGATTCCGCTCCACAACAGTACCAGGATATTAGTTTTTTTATGGAACTGGTACTGACCCAAATACCTACTCATACGAGTACAGTGATGTTTACTCACCCAGTCACCCATTCACGTACAGTGGTACTGACCCACCTACCCACCCGTTCACGTACGTAGTGGGCTTCTTAGTTAAAAAAATTAAATTAACTATTCTTCTGAAATAGTTAAAAGTGATATTTTTTTAAATACTTTATGATTAAAATTACACTACTGTGAAGCATGACATTAAACGTTTACTGTTCAAATATCAGATACATAAATAAATAGATATTTTACTAAAGAACTCATAAATAAAAAAATTAAGATGCAAATTTGTTCAAAAGTTTATAATTAGAGCAAGCTAATTAATAATGAACTCTCTTTGAATATTAAACAGTTGTTTGGAATAACGAACGAAAAATGTGTAAATTAGCACGTTAAAGAAGCTTTAAAAACTTAAATTATCTTCTTAATAAATATTATCAGTAGTTTGTTAGTAAACTTTAATAATATTTGTAACAGTTCGTAACTGAAAAACTTCTGGTGCTGTTTATGTTTATTTTTTAGCAAATTGGTACATGGATATTTTATTGGAAAATACTCTTATACTTCTTTTTGCAAACTTTGATAAATGTTCATAGCAATTATTTGTTTTGAAATAACGATCTGCTTGAAAGTTCAATATTTAAATTTTTTTAATAGGGGGTATATTGTAAGTTGTAAGAATCTACTTATAAATTAATTAAAAATCGGAATCAATTAAAAATGTTGTTCTAATTTACCAATAAGAAAATAAACTTTTGGTCTATGATTTTTAACTTAAAGCATACATTTTTATATATACAAATATGGCTAAATGCTTGCCATCGACGTGGATACTACTAGAGAAGTATAGGGTGTCCATGTTGGATGGTAGTCAAGGTTTAGATGTTGTGTAGGAAAAGAAAACTGAGTGTCAGGCTTGCCAGTTAGTTGAAAATCAGACTAACACTACACGGTTCGGATTCCACGTAAAGCTGTAGATCCTGTAGCTGCTCTGGCTACTGGCTTATTTATAAATAGCTCCTTCTGAGGAACAGTAGACCTTAGTGAGTAACAATGACTACACTCGTTACTAATCTAAGCTTTGGCCTCTCATATTTGCCCATATATTGACGATTAGCGTCTTACCAATGAATAATGAATATCGTACAATCACCATAAAAGTCTGTTTAAAATTTCCTTTTGTCCTAATGAAACAGGAAAAAATCATTTAAAGCTAGATAATATCAATGCCTTATTAAGATCAAACAATAAAGTATTCTTATATGATATACAAGAATTTGATAGCATTCTTAGAAGAAATACCAAAATGTCGTAGTATAAAGGAACTGTTTTACTCTGTTAAATCAAAGTCTAATATTATTTTTTGCAAAACGACACTTATCGTAAAACTGAGAGTTAGAATAGCAACAAAAAAGTAAAACCTTTTTACGTTTTTGGCCCAATTAGAAAAAAAAACAAAAAAAAACCACGCTTAAGAGCACAAACAAAATATTTAAAAACATGGAATATATATAATATTATGGTCGCTGTAAACAATCATACCTTCCAGGTAAATGCCTGGGATACCTTTAGAGGCCCCCATACTACCGTATTCTTAAGCACCTGATGCTTTATTTGTTAATTTAGTGGTTTTCTCACTTGAATATCCCTTGAAAATTGTAATGAAGCCGTCGAGGCTATCCAGAGGAAATTCCTCTCATGGACGGAGTAGAAGTTTCCGGAGCTTGGCTAAGTGGAAACTCGTTCAAAACTAAATTTACCAACCTTATTATGCTCGTCGAGCTGTGATTGATCTGCATTTTTTACAGAGGGCTTCATGGTCACGCTGGTTCAGTTGAGACTACTGGTATAAGAGTTCCAGAGTATACGTTTTGATTAAGAGATACCATTTGTTTTCTCATACTTTCGTGTGTGGTCCAGTGGTCAGATGTGCTAGCATTGCAAACAGGCTCCACCACATAGATTTTATCAACATCATTAATGGTCGGTTTGTAACGATGCTGAAAGCAGCATATAATTCTTGACCGAGTAATAAACGCACACACAGCCTGTAAACTTAATATTTCTCAAGTGTTGCATGTTTGGGCTTGAAGGCTGTTTTGGATGCTTGAGAGTTCAACTGGTCGGCGTCATGGCCAGTGGGTTTTAAAAATCTTAAAAAATCACCCTCAGCGTTACACTTTTATCTATGTACCTGTAAAACACAAATATGTTTGTTTGAATGACACTATATAAAAATATTCTTGAGGTTTTAAATGCAAGTTTTATTTAAGAATTTTAACTATCAGTAACCCCTATTTTATTTAAAGAAATATGTGTGGAATAGTCTTTGTTTATATTTTTCACTATGTGAAACAACACTAATAATGCAAATCTGTAAGCGTATATAGTTGAAAATAAAGAGTAAATATGCATTGTTTATGTGTTTGTATGTATGTATTATGACAGAGAAAGAAACAGAGGTTGTACCAATAGTGCAGGAAGTGTGTGTCAAGTAGTTATTTCTCAAGTTTGCCATACGGATGGCAGGGCCAGCACCTTGTCTGTCCCTTTATACCCCCATATTATCAAGTATAAACAGTGTAATGATTAATACACATTTATAAACTTGAACATTAATTGTATTCTATTTATAACAGCCACTGCTGCCATAAAAGTTTGACCTCTGTTTCATTTTCCTAGTGGTTACATATTTATTTAAAAGGTATTTAAGATGTTTTCTATTTTTATTTTATATAATAATTTTACTTTCTCCCATATGCGTTGGCATAGAGAAAGTATTGTGATCGTCCAAAAAAAGGGTTTTTACAAGTTGATCTAAAAATCCATTTTAGGATCCCCTGAACCTAAAAGCAGTCTGTCCGCATGTGTGTGTGCAGTTCGGTGGAGACCAAATGGAGGATTCATTTTTATGAAATTTGGTATAAAGGTGTATTTAGCCAATATATCCAGACCATTTTTAACTTTTTTGAAATTTTACTAAAAAAAAATTTTTATGGGTGAAAAACATACAAAAATGGAATGTTCTTAAAAACTGTTTTAACGATTTTGATTAAATTTTCAGGAAAGATCTGAATTACAAATTAAAACTTTTTTAGTAAAAACCTCATGTCTCTAACTTGACTAGTCTTTGAGTTATGACAAAAGATATTTGGAAATCAAACTGGTAATTTTTAAACTTTTGATTGTTTAGTATTTAATACTGGGGAAAATTAGTGCAAATTCTTTGGAACCACTTATTTATCTTGTTTCATTATAGGCAGAAAAACATTCACAATACTGTACATTGTTTTTGTTTCTTTTTTTTAAACATTTAGAAGTAATATTGTTTATACTCGTAGTTAAAGCGTTTTTTAAAACTATTATAATAAATATAAATATGTTTTTATGTTGAAATATAGAACTAGGCCATATTTAATATAAATGATCCACTCCAGCCTTCCAGACTTGTACAGACGAGTGGATACAAATATCTTCCAGTTCGGATATGAGTGAGAATAAAATCCAATCTGATCTTGTTTCACAATGCAAAATGATTTAGTATTGGAACTCCAAGCATGAGTAATACTTTAAGCATGAGTAATATATTAATTAAAATCGATGGTGTTAAAATCCATATTTAGCAATATATTGTTATTTTATAGGCTAGATAACGTTTATCTGATTAAAATATTCACAAAACTGAATCCGAACTGTTAAAATTAAAATGAAATATATCATAGTTTATAAATTTAATAAATATTACTGAAGTGCATCCATTTTGTTAATATTTTTTAAATATCCTATTTGATTTTTTATAATACTTTTATCAATTAAAAACAAGGTATTTAAAAATATTTAGCTAGGACGATATTGAACTCTCTAGTTCAACATTTCTTAAATTACCAGTGATTACACACTTCACATCTAAAAATCTTGAAAAAGATTGAAGTCTACATAAAAACAACAAAAATAAGATAACACGTAAACTTTTATTAAGCTTTTACTGTTTCCACATGTTAAAACGTGCAACGGAGTTAAAACTAACAACGACCAGTTCAACTTTCAAATTTCTAATGTAACCATTAATTTCTAATTCTAAACATGTAAGAGAACTAAATGAATTATTCTTTTTAATGTATTTTTGATCAAGTATCGTTCTTATTTTTTTCAGTTTAAAACAAACATAAAAATAACAATTATAAAGAAAAACAATTAACAAAATTAAATAAGAAATACCAATTTGTTTATAATATAATCGATACTTTAGAATGCATTTTAGCTTGTTGTTTTTATAGTACAGTTCTATAAAACTGGTGAACACCGAATTCCGTGTAAGCCTGGGTAGCTGAATTCCTGGAACTTTCATCATGTTTAATACTGTACAGGGGAAGCCGGCCAAACACCGCCTGTCAATAAGTAAGACTGGTCTGGCAGATTAATTGAACAGTTCAATTTAGTCAGGAGATGAACTGGCGAACGGTAGCTTTAATGAGTTGTTTGTCAGGGGTAAAACTAACGCCCGGGTTGACCTGGGGAGGGGGGAGGAGCTCCGCATTGGTCGAGGTAGGAACAACAACAACGACAGTGTATTGTTGTTACACGGTGTATAAATTGTACTTACACAAGCTTCAATACAATTTATTTTTTTTCATGCCCCATATAACGGTTTTGTGTATTTTAAATGAAATTAAAATAATGAACCTACTAATTAATTTGAGTCATATGTATATGCAGACAGAGAGGGGGAGGGGGAGTGCTACCTTAGATGAATGTATTATTTACACATTTTAAGAACATCACGCATTTTTAAGACGCCGATCGTCAAGATAAGGGCGAATATGAGGGGGGAATGCTGTAGATGAACGAGTGTAGTCATTGTTACTATCCAAGTGTGACTGTTCCTCAGAAATAGCTATTTATTGAGATCCCAGTAGACAGGGCAACTAAAAGACCTACATATTTAGGTGGAATCCGAACCACGTAGTGTTGGTCCTATTTTCAGCTAACTAATAAGCCTGACACTCAATTCTCTTCCCTACACAACATCCGAACCTTCACTAACATCCAACATGGGGATAGAAACCACCCCTAAAAGATTGTTTCATACGGATAACATTGGTTTGATTTTAGTAAATTATACCTTAATAACAGTTGTTTTGTAAATAAATAAACATTTTTATTTTGTATGATTGACATTTCTCCTACTGATGCATTAAAATTTGGCAGGGTTGAAACGTGAAGCGTTCAGGGGTGTTCCCTAAATTCAAATAAAATCAAGCTTAAGCCACAGCTAAGCGTGATTGAGTTTAGCTACTAACTTTATAATAAATAAATAAATAAATAAATAAATAAATATATATATATATATATATATATATATAAACTGTTGCTAAACATCTTCTAGAACATATTAAAACATAGATGAACTAATGTTTTAATTCACGCAGTTTATGGCAGTATTCAAGGTATAAGGTTTATGGACCTTAAGCTGAAATAAACATTTACACTTTGTCCTCGTGATATAAATCTACGAAATATCTATGTATGTAACTAATAAATATACTGAGGAAGAAACATACATTAATTTGACAAACAAAGGTAAATCCATATCCATAACAACAAACTCTGATGACTTTGCGAAAATCATCCACCTAAGCATTACGGGCGCATCTGTCTGTAACAGCAGGCGACACGTGTGGCCAACTGCCTTGTAGGGGGGTAAACAGAATAATGGGCTCAACGACTCATTTAGGGTAATACAGGGAGATGATGCACATCAGGGCGAATGCAGGAAAAAATTAAGTCTACATGTAAACTGTTGGCATTACTGGGAAACATATTGGAGAATAATTAATTGAAAATTATAGTTTTCGTAGATTGAAGTAACGCTAAAGATAATTATATCATTCAAATGATAAATGGTTCCAAATAATTGGAACAAACTTTCCCCCATATTAAACATCACTAATTAAAAACTTTGAAAATTACCAGTTTGATTCCCAAATAATTACTTAACTATGTTATGTAAATCAAAACATGGTTACTTCAAAATGTAGCCTTATAGTTGAGCATATTATAATATTCTTATTAAAAATAAAATACGCAATTTAAAAAATGGCCGACATATTTTCCTTAAATTAAAAGTTTTAAGTATATACAATGTTACTTAATTAATTATTAATTAATAAAGCTTAATTAAGTAGGTAAACATAATGGCTAACAGCTATTTGGATTACTACTTCAGAAACCACCATTGGGAAACTAGCCACTCAGCACAATAGCCGATATTAGCGCTAGGCAATGGGCAATCGCCCGAATTACGATTTCAATATCTGATCTTTTACCATATTCTTTGGTCTTTGGCTATTACTAAATTTGTAATGATTTTTTTCTCTTTAGAGTATGAGTTAAAATTAGCTTAAGTCTATATTATGAACAATACAGTGATATGTTGTTGTTAAATATATTTTGTTATTACAAATATTTTAATTTAAGCATTTTAAATAATTTATATTACTATTATCACTCCATTAAACGGAACATGATATAAATGATACTAAAATAAACTGTATTGTTTATTATTAGGCCTTGGTAATGTTAAAATAGCTCTTTCTTTATTGGTAATGAGTTAATATATATTGAATTTTGGACAAATGTTACCGATTTTATAACATATTCATTATAATGACACCACTGTTTGCCAGTAGCCATGATTGGAGGGTTCCGACGTTATCAATATACAGGGTGATTCATGACGTTCTCCCCCCACTTCTATAGCATATTCTACTACTAAAAACAATGAAAAAATGTCATATAAACATAGGTCCAAAAACGCTTCGTTGGCGAGTTACAGCCATCGAAAGATTTCGTCATGGTTCATGGGCAAAAAATGAAATAATATTGTACATAACTTATGGAAAGGTATATTAGGATTGAAATTCCATGATTTCATATGTATTTTCACATGGAAAAGCTAATAAAATAGGTTTGAGAACTGTACCTTAAGTAGTTTTTGAGTAATCCGGGTTAAAATTGGGATATTAGGACAAAAAATTCAGTTTTTCTCAGTTTAGTGTACAGAAACGTTGTTAAATTGATTACAAAGGCACACAACTTTCGTACATTATTTGTTTAGAATTTAATTCTGAGTAGATTGATATAAGTTGTGTAAAAAATACTACAGAAATAAGAACAGAAACTCAAATTTATTAAATTAAATACATTATTAATGCAAAAGAAATTACTATACAAATTAAACAAAATCATAGCTTTGGTCTAACAAATGCAATTATTATTATAATTGTTATTAAGAATAAAACTAAGAGTAAATAATAAATGATAAATCCAAAAAAATAAACAATAAACATTGTCCAGCATCATTTTACAACCAATAACAACGTAATATTGCACGCAAAACCTTTTTCTAATTTGTTTAATTTTTTTCCTAAGTTGGTAACGCATGAACAACAGCTGATCAACAATTATTTCTTGATCCGGTTTGTACATAACCTGTTCATTACAGTATAACAGTACTGTAGTAGTGTTTTGCAAGTTACAAAAGCTATTTGTGTGAAGTGCATTGCAATAATAATTGTTTTCTGCGAGTTGTCTATTGGTTGTTTTGTCAGTGAAATAATGCCTTACGTATTTACATCGGAAGAATATGCTGATATGGTTTTTATTTTGGGTTATTGTAATGGTAATGCTAAAGCTGCTAGAGATGAATATGAACTACGTTACCCTAATAGGAGGATTCCAGATTCCAAACAATACGTGAAACTTTCCTCACTCTTCGGGATACAGGATCACTACCAAGTATTCGTACTAGTTATGAACGTGCTTTCCAACATGATGATAATAACATTATTAACGCTGTTCTCCGAAGTCCAGGTGTAAGTACACGGCGTCTCTCTAGGCGGATAGGAGTTTCACAGTCAACTGTGTGGAGATCACTCAAGCAACATCAATTTCATCCATTTCATAAACAAAAGGTTCAACATCTACAGCCGGGGGATGGCCCACTTCGCTTGGAGTTTTGCTACTTTTTAAATACTAATCAACAACTGTACAAGCGTATTCTCTTTACTGATGAAGCACAGTTCACTAGGGATGGGGTCAACAACTTGCACAATGAGCACTCATGGGCTCAAGAAAATCCTCATGAGGTAATTGAACAGAACTTTCAACACCGATTTAGTGTCAATGTCTGGTGTGGTCTTATACACAATTGGCTGATTGGACCATTCATACTACCTGCACGACTAAATGCTGAGTTTTATTTGCACTTCCTTCAAGATGAGTTGCCACAGCTGTTTGAGGATATTCCTTTGCATCTCAGACGAAATTTGTTCTTCCAGCATGATGGAGCACCTCCCCACTTTTCTCGGGCCGTTATTACTCACTTGAATGATCGATTCCTGGACGATGGATTGGCCGTGGAGGGCCTTACCCTTGGCCACCAAGATCACCAGATCTATCTCCATTGGATTATTGTATCTGGGGATGGATGAAAGGTCTAGTCTACAAGACAAGAGTTAATTCGCGAGAAGAATTAACTGCCCGTATTATGGATTCTGCTACACAGCTAAAGGAACACCCAAGAAAATTGAGAAATTCAACAAAAGCAGTACACAAACGTGCTTTAAAATGCATCGAAAATGGAGGCCTCACTTTTGAACATGTACTGTAATAAAAAACATGTCTAAAGTTGGGAAAATCAGTTTGTTGTTCTTTTAAGGTAATTTATGTATTTAATTTAATAAATTTGAGTTTCTGTTCTTATTTCTGTAGTATTTTTTACACAACTTATATCAATCTACTCAGAATTAAATTCTAAACAAATAATGTACGAAAGTTGTGTGCCTTTGTAATCAATTTAACAACGTTTCTGTACACTAAACTGAGAAAAACTGAATTTTTTGTCCTAATATCCCAATTTTAACCCGGATTACTCAAAAACTACTTAAGGTACAGTTCTCAAACCTATTTTATTAGCTTTTCCATGTGAAAATACATATGAAATCATGGAATTTCAATCCTAATATACCTTTCCATAAGTTATGTACAATATTATTTCATTTTTTGCCCATGAACCATGACGAAATCTTTCGATGGCTGTAACTCGCTAACGAAGCGTTTTTGGACCTATGTTTATATGACATTTTTTCATTGTTTTTAGTAGTAGAATATGCTATAGAAGTGGGGGGAGAACGTCATGAATCACCCTGTATATCGGCGTCAAGCAACATCGTGTGTGGCTGTTCATTGGGTGGATACCATCTCACCTGCCTGGTCTTTGTTTGTAGTGCGGAAGTAACCCGTCTGCACGTTGATTCCTAGGTTTGGTGTTAGAGAGGGCTTCTTAGTCCTAGCTTCGCCTGGTAAAATAAGATCCTCTTTAGCTTTTTCCTTTATATTACATTTCATATAGTTCTTGTCAATGAACTGACAACAATACATCCTGAAGACACAAGTAAATTAAACCGTTGGTTGTAAAACAAATCTCGTGATAACAATTTAGTAAAATTACGTTGATTTAAAAAATATATATATATATTTTCACACGGAATATTAATTCTGGTGCCAAAATTGACGCGTTTTACTAAAGCCCCTCCTCATCATTTCTATTTACATAACCAATAAACTACCTCTTGACCTTTCATCCCTTGGGCAACAACCCTCCCTCATCCGGGGATGAGGTTTAAGCCCCACCAAATGATTCGTTAACAAAGCGGCCGTTTGCCAGTTCATCTGCCCGCTAATTAAACTGTTTATTGGATCGGCCGACCTGGCCAATCTCATTGACAGCTTGTATTTGCAGTGTACTCCATTGAAGGGATATTAGTTTCACTGAGTTCTACTCTGATAATTTGACTAACGAAAATTTAAGTAGAGCTGTGCACTACTCAACGTTCTGACAATCATACTAACCTATATAAAAAAAGAAAAGGAAATATTTAATACACATGAACTTAAATCCTCTAATTGAATAAACGATTTGAATTGAATGATAAATTATTAAAAGGTTTCCTTTACTAAAAAAAGAAAAATATAGCATTAAAAAATTATTAATTACAATATTGTCCCTAATTTTAACACATGTTCCTTTTTTTAAAAGCTGTTTTCAGATAAAAAGCTATGATGCCCTCTCCATCTAATCTATGATAGTGAATTAGCTGAAATATATGGGAAATAATGAATTCTTCAGTCTCATAGAGAAGGGAAAGAAAGACTATAGTCATCAACCCTTCACTATATGTATTTTTGGGTTCCTATAAGACTTAATAATACTAATGTATTTAAATATTGATTCTGTTATTGTATCATTGATAATTCAGTTCATTAATTGTGTGGATCTTGAATTTAATATGACGTGTTGAAATCATATATACTATTTATAATTGTTGTTGATTTCAGTTCTGAGAAATTTATTAAAGTTTGTGATTATGATTCTGATGCTGACTCGGCATCCTAAATTATATTAATAAATTACATTAAAAAAATCATAACTATAAGCTTTAATAAATTTTCCACAACTGCTATCAAACTTTACAATAAGTATAAATAGCATATGATTTTTGACATTATATGATAAATATTTATTTATTAGATTCTAAATATTCATGTCCTTTGTGGTAACTTAAAAGAAAATTTAATGTAATAGTGGTTTTGGTTTGGACGATAACAAGTACTAATGGTAAACAGTATCGAGTAATTGTAAAACTTCTGATATCTTTAAGAGTGAATTTACAGCAAAAAAACGAATAGGAATATAATAAGGATATCAGTAGCCAGAACAAACAAACTTTCCTGGGAACCAAATTCCACAGTAGCAACCCTAAATGAAACAAAACCTGTTGTAATATCTTTGTGGATTCAAAAATCTTAGAATAAAATGAGTAACTGTTGTTTTAATCCCATTGTATAGTATTACAGAATCAGAATCTTTTTTATATCGTAAAAAGAAACTACAATTGGAATTTTTCATGTAACATTGACAATGGTAATGTTACATGAACAAAAAGTGAATATATATATATATATAAAAAAAAAAAAAAAAAAAAAAAAAAAAAAAAAAAAAAAAGAACAGCTAAAAAATAATAACTAAAGCTGCTTCCAATAGAAAAATTCTTATATCACATAAGCATTCATTAACACTATAGCGCCTTCACTCAATCTGAGGCAATTCACTCCCTACTCACATGAACCTGAATCACGTTTCCACGCCGTCACATATTATAAGTACAGAATCATATACATTTTGGTGATATGCTTTGTTAAATAACAGTCGCCCATAACTGACCTGTATCCAAATAAATTGTTACGGTTCGCCGTTTAAGTGCAGTGAAGATAACACTGCAGTTTGGTAAGATATATGTGAAAAATGGAATCTTCCCCTTTCGTACATATATACCCTAACCAAAAATGGCACACCATCATATATTTTATGCCCAATGCTAAATTCAGATTTCTACTTCTTGAAAATCCAACTTCCACCTACGTAATTAATTTTTCGTCTGTCGTGTACGCTAAGTACAGTTACCTTAATCAATTTACTTTGGTAAGGAAAAACTGTTTAAGTTCTCCTAAATTGCCTAAACTCCAACTACGTAGTCATTGATCATATGTTTTGACTGAAGTGAAGTATTTTAACCATAAAGTAACAGTCCCAATGAGCTTTATGTTTTATGTATTAAGGAAAACGTAAGGTCATAAATGATTACTCACTATTTTATCTTCTTCTTCTTTTATCGTGATTAATTCAAAGAGTGCTCGCAGCTCTCGAATTAGCAGCAGGTCATGTGTAGTTGGGTGAGAGGGACGTGTAGTCGTGTTTAGTTGGGCTAGAGGGCCAGGTAGTCGTGTGTAGTTTGGTGAGAGGGACGTGTGTAGTTTGGTGAGAGGGTCGTGTAGTCGTGTGTAGTTGGGCGAGAGGGCCGTGTAGTCGTGTGTAGTTTGGTGAGAGGGCATGTAGTCGTGTGTAGTTTGGTGAGAGGGACGTGTAGTCGTGTGTAGTTTGGTGAGAGGGACGTGTAGTCGTGTGTAGTTGGGTGAGAGGGCCGTGTAGTCGTGTGTAGTTGGGTGAGAGGGCCGTATAGTCGTGTGTAGTTGGGAAAATGGTCATGTAGTCTTGTTTACTTAGGGCGTGTAAAGGGATCCTTAAGTAAGTATATTTAATGTTGGTTGTACTTTATTTATGAACTATGAACAAGTGTACATATAAAAACAAGTGCACAGGCGTTCTGTGCATAAATAGTTTATTATACTTCAATTTCTTTAACGAATCTGTAATTAGGTATGTAGTGTCAAAGAAACCAGCAAGTCTAAATATTGTGACTGGTAATGTTTTTTAGACCATACGTCTGATGTTCACAGATTTATTTTATTAAATTTAAAATAACATTTCTTATCAGAGCAGTATTAATAAAAAGGATTTTCAAAATACAGTTTGTATATTATCCTGATTATGAAATTGTCGGGTAAAAAAAAATACTAACCACATACATTCCCTTATTTTTTTACAAGGTTTTTTTTTTAAGCATCCATCGGTTTCTATTTCATTCAACAATTCCCCATTCCTCATAGCAACGTATTAATCCTTATAATTAAAAGAAAAATAATATTTAAACTTCCTTAATTGTACTCAGAAAAATGTAAATAGTTAAAAATTTACATACAATACCTAAAATATAAAAGTAGTTAGTGTAGCAATTTGTACATTCTATTTTATTTATTTAACATTGAAAATTTTGTACTATGAATACATTTGTATTGTCCAAATACAAATGTCTTAAATATAAAGTACACGATGATACATTTCATAATTTCGGCGTATAATGCTGAGTAATAACTGTCCATACCCACAAACACTTTGTTTGCATTGTTGTTAGTTGGAGTTGTACTGTCAACACAAACATTGGAATGCTGATAGACCTATTTAACTATGGCCATTAAGGAGTTCCGGGTTAACTAGAAGCATAAATAATCCAGGTACGAGGAAGGAGGGACGAGCACAAGATGGCGGTAAACACTAGTACATTCCCGGGGTGGCAGTTGAGAGTTGGAGAACAAGGGTTACACGTTCAAGGGTTGTTCTCAGACTCAAATAGTTTCGTCCGAGGTGCTTCAGCCCTTTACCAGCTAAGTAATTAGAAAGTAATCATGGTAAAACAAGTTCTATGAAGTTTTCCTTGTTTTTTCTAGAAAAATAAGGTTTGGTTATGCATTGAAATAAAATAAAATATGTATATTATATTTAAGTAATACTGATTTGAAATTTATTCATATTTGTCTTGAAGTAATTTGTATTTTTGTTTATGTACGATTATGAGTTTTAATTAATGGTCCAATGTTCATATGTTTATTCTTAGTGGGTTTCTCATTTTTTAGATTTTGTATTGGAAATTGAGTTATTTTATGATAATGTTCTGCTATGTTAAATTTATTACGATATCATGTATATATAAATTGAAGTACAAAGTATAATATATGAAAATAAAAAATAAAATTAATATATTATTTACAGTCTGTAATTTTAAATATTATATAAACTGAAATATTTCAATTGTTTTGTTGTATAATTGCATATTATATGAATTAATGTTTGGAAATTAAATACTAGGTGTTATAAAACTGTTTAGTAACTTGACATAAAATGCTGAATTGGTAAAACTTCCAAACAGGCTTTGCGTTGTGAGCTAAATTATTTCTCAACATTTTACATTTTACTGCTGCTAGTTAAGATATTTATGTGTATAATAAATTAGTTAAACTTTTTATTATGGTCTTAAAGACAATAATGGTCTGGTATTACGAATGTGCAGTTTTGTTCAGTTTTATGTATTGTTTATTTTTCAGACTGTCATGGTTTATGTATGAGCAATGTTGTGCCAAATTGTGTATTCTTGTATTTATACTGTATATATTTTGAGAAATAAATATTATTATTATAAAATAGGGAAATCATGCAGTTTCAAATAACCCAACAAAATGTGAAAACTGTTCAGACAGGAAATAGCTAAAGCATTGTTTATATTTTCACGAGATATTCTTTATATTTTGGTTTTTTTAGTTACGTTTTTACACAAACTTTCTTAATGATCTATTTTACAACTTTTAGTATTTTTGACTTATTTCCATGATTTTAAATAACTTTCTATCATATTTTTTATAGAATATATTTTTATATAATAGTAAGATGATAAGTACCTTCAAACAAGCGTGCCTAGAAAGGCTTTACTTACAAATATTGCATATTTTTGTTGGTTATTTGTAATATCAGTTTAAAGATAGCACGTAAGATCAGCCTTAATATATTAAAGTATATTAATTTTGTGAATAGGACTTACATTTTTTAAAACTAAAGAGTAACATAATTTAGACAAATTTATCACGACACTATTTTTTTCTCTGAGTTCTCATAAACTAACTCATGTTTTTAAAACATGGGTATTCATATTTCTTTACTATTATTATTTTGTTAATCTTATAGTGTTTCCATTTTTAATAACAGTTCAGTCTTGTTAGTTTGTTCTCATTAAAACTTAAAAATACGGGTCTCAAGGAATTTAGATGATGGGAAGGTTTGAGCATGGGTATATGAACAGTAATTTCAAGCTATAACCAGCATATTTGGGTCGTGCTTTGAGACAGGATCTGAAGTTAAGTTCATTTTAAAGCAATTTAAAATTTGACAGTTTGATTAGAATTTACATTTTAAATGTATTATATTTATCACTTAAAAAAAAATATACATCATAACACAGAACAAAAATGGGTTCCATTTGTCATAATAAACTAATCTAACATAGACAATTAATGTTACATTAGCCACCGGTTCTTTCATTTAAAATGTTTATCGGTTTTCATACACGTTAGTGGGAAGTGTAATAGAATCTTTATATCAGCCATAAAGTATATTGGCTTCTAAATCGCTGTAATTTATGTCTTTGTTGCCGTAAAATCGCCAAATTTTACGATAAGTGCAGTACTTCAATGTACAACAAAACCTAATACCATCGTAAAAAGCCACACAATGATACACCGCAGGTACCAATAAAAACACGTAATGATTATTACACAATTGAATTGTTTGTAAACACATTGTTGAAAGAACACTTGCTAAACTATTGTCTGATGGAGGAATGGATGTTTAGATGTATTTTCTGTGAGTGATTTGGATTAAAGCTGAAAATTCGTTTGTGATTACAAAAATACTGTTGACGATATGATGAAAAAAGACTAGATTTAATAAATGTAGGATGAAAAAATTCCCAACATTTTGACTTGATAAAACCCAGAAATTTATCAAAAAATTTAACTGCCTTACATAGGTGAAAGTTGCTACGAAAAAACTTTATAGTTTTATAATCTAAACATACCAGAAATGTAAATAAAAGTACAGAATAAGTGATATGATAGTATAACGTGAATTTCTTGTACCTAAGTAGTTACTTTAACGTTTCGATATATTATTTCCGTTTGTAGAAAAATTACTTTCCAATTACTTAGTATAGTATAAATAGCTTCGATCCTTTAGTTAAAAACTTCATACTCTACACTTCAGTACGGTTGGGCGGGTAGTCCATACCATTGTACTTGTACGGGTGGGTAGGAGGGTCAGTCCATATCACAGTACGTGTATGGGTACGTGGTTGGTCGGGTGAGACAATACTATAGTACGTGTGTAGGTGAGAAGGTAGTCCATACCATTGTACTTATACGGGTGGGTAGGAGGGTCATTCCATACCACGGTACGTGTATGGGTGTGTGGTTGGTCGGGTGGGTTAAAACCATAGTACGTGTGTTGGTAGGTGGGTCAGTCCATACCACTCTAGGTGTACCTGATAATGTGTTAAACGGTTTAAGGTTCCTCAGAGAAGAGGAGCTTTTTAGATCTAGAAGTCTGTAGATCACTTCACAATCGGGAGTCCGGCACCACTGGAAGGATAACGAGCGTTCCAGTGTACAAATGCATTTTTCTACTTGCCCACAGCAAAAAAAAAAAAAAAAAAAAAAAAAAAAAAAAAAAAAAAAAATAGTAGAAATATCAAGTAAAATTAAATAGATATCTAAGTTTCTTTTTTCTTGAGAATCTTATAATAAATACTTAATCGAAATCCAAGCTTTATTTATATATTATTAAATTAAATAAGAAAATATAAAATTAGGTAGTGTAGTTTTAAATTTCGTAACTTTACACTAACTAATGGTTACGCAATCTTAAGTTTCCGCTATGTTCTAATATGTGGGATTAATTCTATATTCTAATAATTCCGACAGGGAGTCGGATGACCCCCTGGGTCAAAATTTACAATTTTTATTTTTTTGCTGAAATTAGTTTTAAATATATTCCTATTTATTTTAAAACAAATTTCGTGCAAATCCGTTGAGTCAAACTCAATTTATATCACTTTTTATAAAGCAATACATGGAGAGTTAAACTGTAACTGTGCAACTTTAAATGCGATTTCCCGAAAGTTTAGATTTTTTCCACTTATGTACCTTTTTCTAAGGAACCACTAAAGATATCTTTACAATTTTTTTTCACTTGAAGGGAAAATTAAGGAGCACACTTTAACCCGGGCTTTTAGCGAAATTCTCATAAATAAATTTTTTATTACAGCTTTTTTACAAAAAATCTGTAATTGTTTGATATATATTTTAAAAAATCCTAACCATACTAATTTTTTTAATAACTTAAAAACCCCGGGTCAAAATCTTAATAAAAGTCTAATAAAAGTAACTAAAAAAAATCATGTTGATATCTTATATAGTTTCTGAGAAAAAGGTACACAAACTTGATCAAATTAACATTGGCAGCATAGGGCCATCCGACCCCCCTTTTAACCTTCCTAAGTATATAGGGTTGTAATGGGCGACGTTTGAAGAGGGGGTACCTAGCATAATGTCACTTAGGTTGGGTGGTCAGACACATTTAATTGGGCATGTTTTATATAGCACCAAAAACAACATATTTGTCATATTCACAAGTTAATTTATCATATCCACAAGTTAATTGTTTATAAAAAGAAGTTAATTTGTCATATCCACTATATATGATAGGTGGATACTCGGGACTTTACAGGAAATTCTTCCAGCATATTGAAATACCTTTTAGGCTATTTACGCTTTTATTAGTTACCTTTAATTGTTTGCCTGTTCAAATAATTAATCTTTGATTAGTTTTTGTTTATTGGAAATTCACACGGGGATTGAAACCCCATCTATGATAAAAATATATGAAATTAAAAAAAATGTTTTGTAGTAGGATTCAACATAGACAGTGACACAATTAAGAATATAAGAGCATACAGAAAAAAATCTAGCTTGATTTAGAAGCTTAATCGAATTAAGCAACATTAGGTTTAATCTTAAATTTTGACATGAACAATAAAACTAAATTATAAATCTAGAAAAAATTATAATTTCAAACAAGAACAACACGAATGACCGAATCAACCCATATATACAATAATAAATTAGATAAATAAGAATATGTTTTACCAGACACAAGAAACTGAAGTGAGGCACATAATAAGTAAAATGACGTCATAATTATTTAACGGTTAAAATAGTTTTACCTTTTTTATGAAGTTATTTAAAATTCTAATGTCTACCACTTATCTTTGAATTGACGATTCATCTTTAAAAGAAGAGTTGAATATGAAATAACCTTTTACTAATGACAGACCCTCAGACAATTTGCATTTATCTTGTTTAATTGAAGAGTTTCTTGCCAAAGTGGAGTGGTTTGTCATTTCTACTGATTTATTCTTTTGAATAATAATTATGAATAGCAATAATTAATCGGAAACACTTTTATATTAATAAAAAGAGTATATTTTGTTAGTGGCAAATACTCTTAATTGAATAGGAGATGATCAATTTTTATTATATTTCAGTTTACTTTTTAGGAAAATATTATTGGGCTCAATTGATGAGTACGTATAGAATTTCTACAGCACCATGACCCTCAATATCCTCCTCCATAACAACATAGTCCTCATTTGGAGTAAATAATTATGACGTTCAACGAGTAAGATGAGTAAAGGAAAGAGATAAAACTGTACGATAATGTCGTTGGCCGAATCATGCAATCCTTGAGTTATCCTCCACGGGCCGAGGGAGGAAATCCACAAACTCTCTTTGTTCTCATTAAAACTACAATGCAGGAAGAGGCAATTTATGGCAATTTATACTGCTGACTCAAATCTTGTTCAAAATTTGTCTGTGAACTACAGTTTATACTTCTGACTCAATTCTTACTTACAATTTGTCTTTAAACAAAAATATGTATACTGATGACTCAAATCTAGAACACAATTTGTCTTTAAACAACAATGTGTACACTGATGACTCAAATCTAGAATACAATTTGTCTTTAAACAACAATGTGTACACTGATGACTCAAATCTAGAATACAATTTGTCTTTAAACAACAATGTGTACACTGATGACTCAAATCTAGAACACAATTTGTCTTTAAACAACAATGTGTACACTGATGACTCAAATCTAGAACACAATTTGTCTTTAAACAACAATGTGTACACTGATGATTCAAATCTAGAATACAATTTGTCTTTAAACAACAATGTGTATACTGATGACTCAAATCTAGAACACAATTTGTCTTTAAACAACAATGTGTACACTGATGACTCAAATCTAGAACACAATTTGTCTTTAAACAACAATGTGTACACTGATGATTCAAATCTAGAATACAATTTGTCTTTAAACAACAATGTGTATACTGATGACTCAAATCTAGAACACAATCTGTCTTTAAACAACAATGTGTATACTGATGACTCAAATCTAGAACACAATTTGTCTTTAAACAAGCATGTGTATACTGATGACTCAAATCTATAACACAATTTGTCTTTAAACAACAATGTGTACACTGATGACTCAAATCTAGAATACAATTTGTCTTTAAACAACAATGTGTATACTGATGACTCATATCTAGAACACAATTTGTCTTTAAACAACAATGTGTATACTGATGACTCAAATCTAGAACACAATTCGTCTTTAAACAACCATGTGTATACTGATGACTCAAATCTTGAACACAATTTGCCTTTAAACAACAATGTGTATACTAATGACTCAAATCTAGAACACAGTTTGTCTTTAAACAACAATGTGTATACTGATGACTCAAATATAGAACACAATTTGTCTTTAAACAACAATGTGTGTACTGATGACTCAAATCTAGAACATAATTTTTCTTTAAACAACAATGTGTATATTGATGACTCATATCTAGAACACAATTTGCCTTTAAACAACAATGTGTATACTGATGACTCAAATCTAGAACACAATTCGTCTTTAAACAACAATGTGTATACTGATGACTCAAATCTTGAACACAATTTGTCTTTAAACAACAATGTGTATACTGATGACTCAAATCTAGAACACAATTTGTCTTTAAATAACAATGTTTATACTGGTGACTCAAATCTAGAACACAATTTGTCTTTAAACAACAATGTGTATACTGATGACTCAAATCTTACATACAATTTGACTTTAAACAACAATTGTTATACTGCTGACTCCAATATTGACTACAATTCGTCTATATACTACAATTTACTCTGTTGCCTAAATCTTGGCTAAAGTTTGTCTGTAAACTAGAGTTTATATTTCAGACTCAAATCTTTACTAAAATTTGTCCCTCAACTACAATTTATACTGCTGACTCCCATTGTAACTACAATTTGTCTCTCAACTACAATGTATACTGTTGACTTATACTGTTAAAACAATGTTCAGCTGTAAAAGAAACAATAACAAATCTAATTTGTATATAGTACGGTAAAAACAATTGAAATCGGCTACAACCAAAAATTGTTAGCCTTCGGTTGAAAAAGGAAGAATGAGGAAAATCAAGTCAATCAGACTTGCAAATTTAGCTGCGTTAAAACCAACACACTGGAAACAATGCAAGGGAAAGAACGAATGATTGCCACTGCGCTACCTCGTTAGACTCTGGCACTAATTCCTCTCAATTGGCGGTGGTCTTTTTTATCCTTACTGCATTCTAATTTAGTTGTAATTGGCATTTGAATCATCTAGCTTTAAAGAGATATATTTTCTATAAATTGTGGAATAAGTTTTTAAAGCTATAACGCAGTTATTTACTACAAAATTATTATGTAAATATAAAATATCCATGACGTAAGAAGTTAAAAACTCTTATAAAAATATTAAGGACCTTTTCCACTACCATTCACTTTGGTCAGGTTAGGTTAGGTTTAGTTAGTTTACGTTAGGTTTGGTTAGGTTAAGATAGGTTAACTTAAGTTATGGAATGGTAGTGAATTAACGGAAAATCTAAACGAAGAAAATGTTGAAAGGGTTAGTAAATTGATAACTCAAACATTTTAGATTGTAAATTTAAGCAATATCAGTAAATTGTTAATGAGTGGAGAGGCTCTTTGAAGATAATGGCAAGAAAACTATCTGCAGAGGATTCCTCAATAGTTAAAAAAAAAAAGAAAAAGTGTACCACATTAAGATGACTTAATATGTAGATCTATGTTTAGGGTTATTTTATAACGTAAAATTCCAAGTTGAACAAAAATCGATAATTAATGTTGCTAATTAATTGCAAACGGATAATATATTTTATACAATCCATGGCAAATCAAACAGATGAACTATTTGCAAGTGTCATTTCTTTCAGACATGAAAAATGAGGGCAGGTGGAAGTCAAAGTTACTCCGCGTAATGATTGTCATTTCTTACTACACCGTTCATTGGTCATTTAGGAAAGTTGAAGCAATTTCGTTATCTACAGTGGTATTTATTATAACCCTCAGGCCCAGGGCTATGGAAAGACCAAAGTTGTACCGATCCAACGCTGCCTAAGGCTTAAGTCATATTGTATTTCTCATCTTATCGGGTTCTTGAATTAATATGAAAGCAACGTATCATTTACCACCATATTTAATAACCTAGTACGCAACTGTAAAAGAGAAAATAACCTTAGCGTTTACGAAGTATTGTCTAATTAGATAAGAATCTACATATTTTTCTCTTATCATTGCGTAATTTATAATATAATTATTGTTATGATGCACGCAGAAACATCTCCCAAAACTATAAATAAATTTAACTGTTGTTTGAAAGTTATTTGTTAGCATTGTTCATGGTAAATAATAATATTTGGTAATTTTCAATGCTTCAAGTGTTTAGGAAATGAACACCACGTTTCGACAGGTATAACAAACTCCTGTCATCTTCAGTGTACCTTTACTGTCTTAGCATATATACATATAAATACTTTTAGTACACCTGAAGATGACAGGAGCTTGTTGTACCTTTCGAAACGTTGTGTTTGTTTCCCAAACACTTGAAGCACTGGAAATCTTAAAATATTATTATCCATCATAAATAAATTTAATGATGACATTTTAAAGATAAGTCTAGTCTTTAATGAGTGTGCGAGATGTTCGCTAAGGAATGGCTTCCTTGCTATCTAATTCAATCAACACCACACAGTGTGTCTTTGAGTCACTAATGGCCCAAGCTCTCAGAGTAAATGTATCTTAGTTAATTAAGTTAATGTCTGAGTCTACATTGACATGACTTATTTACTGCCAAGTATGTAATTAAATTATGTTGATGTATAATAAAATTACATATAAATATACAACATGCTAAATATAGAACAACCAAAATAAAATAGACGACCGGAGCTTGTATTTTTTTAATAAATTTAAAAAATTGTAAAATGAACATTTTAAATTTAATTTTAATTTCTATACGAATAGAATTTAAAATTAAATTTAACTTAAAGAAAAACGTTAAAGATAATTTAACTGTAAAGAGTTCTTTAGTCCCATGTAAAGCCCATGTAATAAACACATGGGCACGGATGAAAATGTGTTTATAGAGGGAAGGAGCGTAAAAGTAAGAAGTTTCAACCCCCTTCTGAAATCTATAAAAAATATTAATTATTGAAACAGCCAAATAATTAAAGCTAACCTATAAGCTTAAATATTCTAAAATCCACTTCGTTATTTTTACAGATTTTACCGTCGAATTCGATGTCTCCAACGGTAAGATTTTCCAGATCTGTGTAATAAACTGTAATAAAACTTATTGCTCTATGAAACATGCCCAATTAAATACTTATTACTACCCACCCCATGTGCCACCATATTAGGTAACCTCCCACCCTTCAAAGGTCACCCACCCTATATACATATGAAGGTTTAACTCAACCAACGTACTAGCATTACAGTGGGTACAGTAGATCACGTAATATCCTTAAGTTAGTATAAAGCTAAAATATGTCACACTACACTACATAATCTTATATTTCAACGATAGTTTATATAATTTTGTATTGTTATATAATTTTATAGTTGATAAATGCAACTATGACTGAAATGACATTTTTATCATGTATTTCTTAGGAAACGTTATTTCAGTGCTCAAAAACAATAATTTTTCATTATTCTGAGGTAATTATTAAAATCCTGGGGATATCTGGCCCTAGAGCATCGTATGCCAACGGTCATAGGGCATATTGCGTGTTAATAAGGGAGCGCCTGTTGGGAGCAATAGGCAGGTAGTGAGTGTGATTAGCCAGGGCTGATAGACTGAATACATTTGGCACCCTATTTCAAGGAACTTCTGTGATATCTGAGTCAATATTTAACATAAAATTCTATCCTCAAAGTAACAATGGATTAAAAAAAAAAATATATATATATATATATATATATATAAAAGAACTGGATAAAGGACAATTTCGTTAAAAAACGAAGAAAATGAATTTATGATGATTTGTTTAAGAAGAGGATGCATTGTAATAGCATCATCAGTATATTTGCGAGGTATTTTAAGATTTGGAATAACAACACAACTTTCTGCTAGGAATGATATTAACTGTCAGTTGAGTGTGGATGACCTGTAACTGTGTAGTCCGGTTACTAACTGAGTTCGAATTTTGCTCTGGAAAGGCCATTTATTAATAACCCAATAGCCATGGCAACTAAAGGACCTATAGTTTTACACGGAATCCTTTAGCTAATTGACAAGCCTGATACTCAGTCCTCTCCCCTACACAACACCCGGACTATGACTACCACCCAACACGGACACCCCACACAACCGACAACTAAGTATTGTCGGCGTGGTGACTCAGTGGCTAAGTCTTCGGACTGCGGAGGGCAAGGTCCAAGGTTCGAATCTCCACTGACCAAACGGTCGGTATTTCACTCGTTGAGTAAGATTCACGCACAGGTCCATGAGACTTTTAAAAATATTATAACTCAACATTCGCAGCAAATTCACGGTACGTGTTTTTTTTAATAAACAAAAGGTTTCAGTTATCTAGGTGAGAAAAGTGAGTTCGATAAGAGAAGTTAATTTTCTTGGATTTTCACGAAAGAATTTTTTTTAGGTTGATACACCTCATCTAATACTATTTAAAGGGTTGTGCAGATTGAAATACTAAGTTGTATATTTAGTCCTCTCAAAACCGACATTGTTCGCTCAATGGTTGCCATCGACGTGGACACTAATTATTAAGTTTGGGTGGTCGTGTTGGGTGGTGTCAGCGTAGAGATGATGAATAGGGGGGAAATGAGTATCAGGCGAGTCAATAAGCTGAAAATCAGACCAATACTTCGTGGTTCATATTCCACGTTAATATGTATGAAATTAATTTTTTTAGTAACTTTTTTAGGCATAGTTAATAACAAATGAAATCGTAAATTAACATTTAAAAATTAAAATATCTGTTACAAATTGTTTGAATTCTAAACCAAAGTATGTGTTACAACATATACGTAAGTCGAAACATTTACTGAAATACAAGAAAATTGTAATAGAACTATGAAAAATACAATATTCAAAATAAATATCAATGTTAATAATAACAAAAACAAAAGCCGAAACTAATTGAAAGGTCTCTGCTTTCCGAGAAGCCACGCAAGAACAACTCAGTTAACAGGCAATTTCAAATGCAATCCGCCAAATTAGCTTCTCTCCAGTTTTAACGAGTTTTCGTTAATGAATTCTGTAACATCAAGACTCAGTACGTCTTCACGTGGCTGGTTAACTCCACTCTACTTACGACTCAATGATTCTCAAACATTCGACGAGCACGTATTTGCTAAAGCGAAATGAATGTGGAGGAAACACATCTCGTAATTCGGAAATTGAATAAATTTATTAAATATTTTAGAATGCTTTAATTGCGTGTATCAATCAGTCAATCTGTCCACAAGAGAGAATTGGACGACGCATTTTAAATCAACAGTTTCGTTATCAGGTTTTGTCTCTATTAAGTTGAACAGGAACTTTTATGTTCGTAGCTCGTCCACAGGACTGTTTTCACATGTGTTAACTTTGTATCAAACATATTTCATATAAGGTCAACTTAATAGGTGATGAGTCATTTTGTGTTGAAACACGTCGTCCAATTCTCTCTTGTGGACAGATTGACTAATTGATACACGTAAGTAATTGATTCTTGAGAGTCTGTCTGGGGCTAAAATAACTAATTTTAATACTTTACTTATTAAGATATTTTAAAACTAATTATCAAGGCAAATAAACAGTACCAATTAGTTGTGTATTTATCGAATTCAACTAATTAACCACATTTTCGACTGAATGAACACTGTTATCAATGTTAATATTTACCATTTATATTTCACTAGCTGACAGCCCTCGCTTCGTTACGGGATGGTTCTCTACACTTGCTTACCCTGCCCTAAGCGGTTCTCTCTACACGACACATCAATATAAAAGCTCCATCTGCTGCCTATAAATCTACTTTAGGTCGATTCAAAGAAGTAAAATCATGCCAAGCTTTTGTGATATGTTTTTGATATAAACTACTTGAAATAGGAAGGAGGGCGGAAGATAGAGAGAGAGAGAGAGAAAGATAGAGAGAGAGGGGGGGAGAGGGAGAAAAGGAGACATGGTGAGAGGAAGAGAGGGAAAGGGAGGTAGGGAGTGGGAGAGAGGGAGGGAGGAAGAGAGGGAGAGAGGGGAGGGAGAGGAAGGGAGGGAGAGAGAGAGGGGGAGGAAGGGAGAGAGAGATGGAGAGAGAGAACTACTATACAAATAAAGACTATTTTTGTAAGTCTTACAAGTCCGGTCTTTGTAAGTCTTACAAGTCTGCAACGTTATATTAGTATATTTTGTATTCTCTTTTGTTGTACATATGAATTTTGTGTAATTGACAACCTTTTCATATGTTTTCTCTATCTTTGTGTTGGTCCACATTTAAATAATTGATTACGCAAAATTATTTAAACTAGTTCGAATACATAATAAATTTATAATATGTAAAATGCCTTATTGAATACAATTTTAACTTGTTAAATGTATGTAAGTTAAGTATTAACTATGAATTTTCTTTTTATAATTTTATATGTTTTTTATATGTATTACGTATTCATTTCTAAAGCATTAATGAAGTGGTTTTTGATATTTTTATGCTGTAGGATATGTTAAAATATAAAGCTGGTGATTGCGATTGTTCAGGAGTAAATTTATCCACTTTTAATGCTCCTAAACCGTTTAAATCTGATTTAAAAAATGTTTACTGTGGTAGGATTTCCAAATTATTTTTGGAATAGGTCATGTACATTAAGATTAGTTTTTTTATATTAATTTCATGTTATTTTGGTTTTATCTATATTCGTTTTCCTAAGTTGGTTTATTTTGTAAATCACGTAAGGTTTAACAACCAACCATCCACAAACTTACTGTAATGATAACCCTCCCACATAAAGATATTGAAATTCGTCATGCTATTTTTCTTGATAAAAATTATTGAGATGTGCTGTGGGCCTACGTGGTTTTATGTTTAAATTGTTACAGATTTACTCTTTGAGTTTTTCATATGAGTACTACATTTCAGTTCAAACGAATATATTAAGTATTTTTACACAATTCAATAGTAAGTATTCAAGATTGCCCCCTTTTGCTTTGTAAGGATTGAGTTTTTTTAAGACGGTTTTTATAATCAATAATGGATTCTATATTTTTGTCATTAAATTTTCGTAAATATAGTAATCAGTCTAAACATAATTTATTAAATAACAGTCTAAACATAATTTATATTATAAATATAAGTAAATTTAATTTGTTAAAACCACCTCAAGTGATGATCGTATACACGAAACATCATTTTGCAGGTGCTCAAATAGCTACAAATAGCTGTAGTTTGGAAATAGATGGTGATCATTTGTAGAGGAGATGGTCTTATCCGACCATCTATCTGTTCGATCTACGTATCTGCCTATGTTCAACTCGAGTGGAAATAAGTGATATTTTACGGCAGTTTAAGGAAATATATTGTATGGTAATATAAATATTCGCTGTGCGTTTCTGTAATATTTACTTCATCAATGACTTTAGAGCGTCCACTTGTATTTAATCATGTTTGGAAACAGAGGTAACTTTATTACACTTAAAGCACCTACGATGTTGGACATTTTATGAAAATAATATTCTACCAATCTAACGTGTGTTTTTTCCTCTTTTTATCTATGCCAGTAGCATTTTTTCGTCTACAAACTTCGTTATGGGACAACGGTCAAAACCCCTCAAGCAAATTTGTAGTGGACTCCCGGGATTTGAACCCGTGACCCTCGGCATATGAAGCAGAAGGGCTAACCTTTAAGCTAACCAGAGGCCTAGCGGTTTGAGTCTATTGTAGATGAGATTCCTATAAATATATTAGCCTGAAACCTTTTTTATATAGTTTGTATTGATTTGGACAGTTTATGAATAGGTTGCATTACAGTGGAGTATTGCCTTTTGGTGGATCTTTTCTTTTACAATTACACTTATAATATAGGATATATTATTGACCGTCAGTATCAAGTTGGTTCAAGCAGGTTGAGTTAATATTTGTGATATCTTATACTTATAAAATAAGATTTTACTCAGACCTTTTAATACATTCTCACAATGAACTTGGTAATGTAGTTGAATATATATCCTGTATATATTTAGAATGCTACGTTATATTAAACATAATTTCGGAACAACATAAACCATTAAATATGTTTTATGATATCTGCAAGACTAATAGCTAGGGTAGTCCTTAAGAACCTGTTGAGCGCGCCAAATAATTTAGTTTTAGATTTCAACGCAACCTTTTCTAGGTGTAGCATAGAGCCTGCCTCACTAACACACATAAAAAGTGTTGTCCCCAACTGACCAGCTCCCCAAATTGTACAAACGTTTATTGCCTTATTTGTAGTAAACTCTAGCAATGAAGTTGTAATATATTATCTACTCTTTCAGACAAAGACAAAATTTTACACATTTCAACACACAAAGTTTGTACAAATGTCAATTAGAGAGTCATATCTCCATAAAGAAATGTTCTCAATTTTTCCCTCAACTCCTTTATTAATTATAAGAAGTTTAAGGGGAGTCGGATGACCCTATCCTACGCATGTTAAATATGTTGTGTTTATGTACCTTTTTCTAAGAAACTATAAAAGCTATCATTGTGGTCTGTTTTTTATTTGAAAGAATAGGTCTTTATTTATATTTTAAGCAGAGGATATTGTAAAATATTGATTACAAATATTTTTTTTTTTATTTTTTAATAAAAGTTAAAAAAGTTACAAATGTTTTATTGAAAAACGTTTTTTTTTAAATGTTGTAATTGACATATCTTAAAAAGCTGTGCTTAAAATGTGTATGAGTACTTCCTCTTTCAAAAAAAAAAAAATTATTTTGATATACTTTATGGTTATTGAGAAAAAGGTACATTTGTCTTGAAAAAAGTGATTTTTCAGAAATCGCAATTAAAACAGAACGCTACATTCACTACAAACAGCTACACTTTTGTAAGTAAATTTTCAAATTTTTTAAAGTAAACTATATCATAGCACTGATCAACACTGTCTTCAAAGTGTTCATAATCTACTAAGTTAGGTCCTACTTTCTTTTCAGAAGTACTGAAATTTAGAGAGATGTTATTATTTTCAGGAGTTGAGATAGGACTAGGCAAACTTTCACAGGATTCAGTACACAAATGTTTCCTAATACCACTAAACTCATGCCTACGTTTTCTAAACACTTTGGTAGATCTTGGCATCTTCACTATTCACTATGATATAAAACTACTTACTAGCACTAAATAACTTACTAGCACTTTGAAACAATCAAATAAATATAGTCACCATGGAAATGACAACACAAACAACTAAATTGTTTTTGTTTATGTTAATAGCTAAACATTCAAACAGCTGTCAATTCATTGCCTAGCTATCTAGTTATGGAAGTTATGGAACAATATAGGAAAATGAAATACTGTTACATTTAATAAAATATATGTATAACAAACCGGATTATCAGAAACATGATCTGCAGCGTAAAACTACTAAATCTTTCATGTACATCGCTTTTGATAAACTTTAATAATATGAGTTGTAGTTATCAGAATTGCCTAAAAGAGGTATTAAATTAAACCTAAAAACATAGAGAATAAGTTGTAATGCTAATCTAAAAAACTTTTAAAAATTTTTTTTGGTCATCCGACTCCCCTTAACACTTCTTATAAAAAATATTTGGAAAATAGGTTTGTTCGAACACCCTTAATATAAAAAACATAATAAATTACATATAATTATACTGTAAAGCAGATAAACAGCATATACTGTTAGGTCAAAAAAAAAAGAAAATTAATTAAATTAGGATTTCTAAGATTATATTTTTAAAATATAAAATAAAATACTCTTTTAACGAGTTTATAAAATATCATACACTACACTATCATTCGCAAGGAAATTGTATTTCAACTAAATATTATAATTAAAACAGAATAATAAATTTGCTAACGTAAATGTAGGATAACATTACTGAACAGTTGTTTATAAAACTGAATTGCAATGAGGGTTTGAGGAAAGGTGAGTGTTTCATAATCTCTTAGCATGATGATTGATCTCTCGAATGGATAGATCGAAACCAAACGTAGCATCAACGTCCTTAACAGAAGTTTGTACTATTTTGTAAGGTGTTGTAGAAAGGAAAGTATTTCAGAATAACTTAGCTGATTGGATCTTCCGAACAGATAGATCCAATCCAAATGTAGCATTAGAGGCACTAACAGCAGTTTGTAATACTTGATGGTGAGTTGTTGTAAAGGACTTGTATAAAGGGAAGTGTTTCAGGATAACTTAACTGACCGTTAATCTTCCGAACGGATATATCCAATCCAAATGTAGAATTAGAGGCCCTAACAGCAGTTTGTAATACTTGATGGTGAGTTGTTGTAAAGGACTTGTATAAAGGGAACTGTTTCAGGATAACTTAGCTGATTGGATCTTCCGAACAGATATATCTAATCCAAATGTAGCATTAGAGGCCCTAACAGCAGTTTGTAATACTTGGTGGTGAGTTGTTGTAAAGGACTTGTATAAAGGGAAGTGTTTCAGGATAACTTAACTGACCGTTAATCTTCCAAACAGATATATCCAATCCAAATGTAACATTAGAGGCACTAACAGCAGTTTGTAATACTTGGTGGTGAGTTGTTGTAAAGGACTTGTATAAAGGGAAGTGTTTCAGGATAACTTAACTGACCGTTAATCTTCCAAACAGATATATCCAATCCAAATGTAACATTAGAGGCACTAACAGCAGTTTGTAATACTTGATGGTGAGTTGTTGTAAAGGACTTGTATAAAGGGAAGTGTTTCAGGATAACTTAACTGACCGTTAATCTTCCAAACAGATAGGTCCAATCCAAATGTAACATTAGAGGCACTAACAGCAGTTTGTAATACTTGGTGGTGAGTTGTTGTAAAGGACTTGTATAAAGGGAAGTGTTTCAGGATAACTTAACTGACCGTTAATCTTCCAAACAGATAGATCCAATCCAAATGTAACATTAGAGGCACTAACAGCAGTTTGTAATACTTGATGGTGAGTTGTTGTAAAGGACTTGTATAAAGGGAAGTGTTTCAGGATAACTTAACTGACCGTTAATCTTCCAAATGGATAACTCCATTCCAAAGGTAACATTAGCGTCTTAAACGGATTAGTACCAGCGTTTGTAGGATTAATAACAGAAGGTGAGTTATTGTCTGGGTTCGTGGAAAGGGAGTGAGTTCAGGATAATCTAACAAACCTAACTGACCGTTACATCTTTCGAAAGTATTTATCCAAACGAATCGTAACAATACGTCCTGAAAAATATTGTCGAACTGTCTTTGGAATTTGTAGAAAAGGCCCCCCCCCGGATTCAGAGTAACTGAAATGAGGAATCAGTTTCACATTTTTTAAGTAGATCCAAGCCATTTTCATTTTTTACAAAATTGAAGTTTAAGCTAAATCATTTCTTAGAAAATATAAAGTTATCAACAATTAACGAATTCAAAATAAAAAAAACTATAGGTTGTAATAGGGGAATGATAGTAAATTAGTAATGAATTATAAGAACAAACAGGACAGTAAGTTACAGTACATATATCGTCTGACAGAGTTATAGCGGGAAGCAGAGTACTCAACATCTTGAGACGAGAGTCGTGTCGCTAGCAGTGCTACAAACGAGGTCTGCGGAAGATTAAACGGAGTCATTTGTATCATTGTACTTACTGACGACCGCAGGACTCGAGAGTCCTTAACGTACACTCTGTGGGTAGTATTTGTCTCCACATACAGTCGGTCACAACAAAAAACTGTCCACAGGAGACTGGACGAGTTATAGCTAACCCTCAATGAACGTAAGAAGTATGTTCTCCTTATTTTAAAACATTCGCGTGCTTTATTTTAAAGATCCTCTTCAGCGTTATGAAGTAATATTTTTAAATTATACTAAACTTTACAAATATTAAATATATACAATCAATTTTGACTCAGAAACTACCAATTTTTTTAAAGAAGAGGCCGGTATTTTTTACCTTACTTTGCTCATTTCCATAGACAATTGTACTGTGTGGGAACTTTCCGAGCAGAGGAAGGCGAGGAACCAGCAAAGTACAAGGAGAATATTACTGATAAAGACTAACAGTTAAGGTCTGGATTTGAACCTGAGCCATCTCTATTGGAGGTCACGAGGCATTAGACTGCTCAACCACTGGCTCCACAGTTAGATTCTATAAACATATGCTTAATTAAAAAAAGATAAGTTAATATTAAAATTAAAATTTTTAAGTAAGTAAAATAGTGTTTTATGTATTAGCCGAACATATATTTACAATAATTCCACCATTTTTTACCATCAATGAACTGTTAAACGCAGCATGAAACATTTACTTTTATTGGTTAACTACAATAGTTTATTTATATAATGAACCGGCTTGACGTGAGAGTGCTTAGTGGCATTTGAATGAAGCTCTAACGTGCGGTGTTGCCAAGAGTACTGCGTGTGACATACGATTACTTCTTGAGGTAGAAGGAAATCTGGTTAAAGGCATTTTTAATTGGTTAAAAAAAAATACAATAGAACAACTTATAAATAATGTGATATAAACAATAGGCAACAATAGTGTGAATTTCACGGTCATAATATGTTTACTCGTACTGAAAATATCAAACATAAACAGCTGAATTTGCAGCATTGAATCGTGGCAACAATGCAAGACGTAAAGGTTTTAATATTATGGTTGCGGCTGGCATACTCAAACTCCTTGTAGTTCCAGCATTTGCTGTAAGAGCGCTCTAAAGTCAAGTCAAGCCATTCAATAAATGAACTATAGTGAAGTAACTACGTTATTCAGTGTATGAATACATGATAATTAATTATTTATGAAAGAGTTTATAGAATTATGTGTATGTTTAATAAGTGACATAATTGTGTGGTTTATTTCAATATGATGGTGATCTACTAAGAAAATTCATATATTTGTTTAAAAAAATATTATCTATGGTACTGTTTTGAGTTTCACTTGTATTAACAATTGATAATTTTGTCACACTCGAACCTCCGAACCTCTACTTGATACTGATATCAGGTGATCTATATTATTGAGATACTTAGGAACTACTTGCAACTCCATCAGTAGAACGGTTCACGCCTGTCTTTCCGACTCCAAACCATTGTGTGATTTGAATAGTTGTGGCAGTTAACTCTCCCTCCCCGCTTGGCTTTAGGCAGCGCCAGTAATCTGATGCTGACGTTTTGCAGTTGAGCATTACCTAGCTTGAAAATGTTTTACACTTACATTATTTAACGTTTGTTTTATCAAATCTTAACATGCTTTATAGTTCAACTGTGAGTAGAACACTCTAAGACAGATTTGTTCTATTTTGGTTTATTTAAAAATATATGTTATATTTGTACAAAAGTTATTTGCATATAAAATAAATCAAGGTATCTCAAAATACTGTTCTCTTTTTAAAAGGGTCAAATTTAAATTTATGTTTGTAAATAAAGCTGCAATCTTATTTTGAAATTAACATTATGGAGAATAAAATCCAATATGCTGGCAGGTGTAAAAGACTCAGGTGTAAGGGAATCATCAATAAACGTACAAAGACAATTGTTCAATAATATCGTATTAAATAAAACCATTTATTTACATTTTATTTATTTATTTATTTATGACTCTTTACATAACAGCTACAGGTAAAAAACCTAATACAGCAATTTTGACAAAACTATAAATACACAATTTTGAAACATCCAACAATTTTTATTTTCTTATATTTCGGTACTGATCATAAACCAGGGAACATCGAGAAATATGTAGACACTTTTACGTTTAAAACTTGATAAAGTTAGCCAAGAAAGAAAATAAATAAAACTCACACCATCGTTAGTTTTTACCCTTCTGTACATCTTACTCTACATTCTAGAAGTCGAACTGATGGTGGCTGATCAGTGATGTTTGTGGAACGTAACTTTGCCACCCATTATTCTTACCAGCGTGTCGGTTTAGTACTCAAAACTACGGAACTAGGAAAGTCAAAGTTTTATACAGACCATAAAACTAATGGATTTCGTTTCGACCATAGAATGGAATTCGTCTTTATCAACACGCGTGTTTTATTATGTTGGAAGTAATAATTGTATTTCATGGTTTATAGCAAATTAAAATATTTTAACCATTTAAATATCCCTAAAACTTATAAACTCAAATTCACTGAGTATGAAAAAACAATCTATGTAAAAAGTTACCGTCTTTTTTAAATGCTTCTTCCCCGATTAGAGGTATTCATTCCTAAGTCAAAAGCAAATAACAGCTATTCATTGTTCGATAAATTCTTGTCTATAGATTCTGCACCGATGTTAGATTAAGTTTTTAGTTCAAAAATAATTTTATATTATGGTCGATAAGGCCATGCATTATATGACATATATGGTTATAATTTTGAAGGGTGCAGATTTATACATGTATGTGTCAGTGAAATTAACTATTAATAAATAATTCTTCTAATCAGATAAAATGTTCAGATCTAACTCATTGACACGTCCATTTTCATTTAAATTCATTTTAAATATGTTATCTCCAACATTTGATGGTACGTGAGGATAGAATTTTATATATTAGTTTTGATGAAAGGAATTTTGCTATGTATTTTTTCATTCAGTGTTGATTTAAATTGTTTTTATTTTAAATTGACTTCATTATTACCGATTAAAACAACCTTTTTACACAATTTAAGATTGTAAATATGAGCTTTACAAATTGTCAAGGTAATAAAAGAGTTATTCTTAAATTATTACTATTGAAGTATCAAAGGGAGCTTTATAAAATACTGCAATATTTGTAAAAGTTAGTACAGCTTGTAAAAAAGTTACAAAACAATTTCATTTGCAAATTATGTTTAAGACTTGAGGCAAAGATCTTGTCAGCAGATTTACTGCTGTCATTAGTCTTCTTTATCTAACCATAGCTCTTTGTAATGGTTCCATTTTGACGTGTTTATTACAGTATTTCTTACATAACTTCATACAAATGTATTTAATAAGATCACAGCCAGTCTACTGTAGATTGACTTTTTGGAATAATCTACAGTAACCGTCGTTCGGTGCTTTTTATAATAAATTTAACCTCTCTCCAAGAAGCAAAGAATATTTTTAGTTAACTTGTTAGTTTGTAAAAAATCTTCATACTCAACTTTAAGCCTTCTTTTTAAGCGGTAAAATCTCTAAATCTAAACAAACACATTTACAAACAGCAACAATTAAAAAACGATAAAGTTAAAAATTACGGAAGTTAATCCCGTTTTCTCTAATAAATAGCACAAGCTAAGACGTTTTTGATAAATAAGGCACTTATATAACAACTAAGTCACATGGACAGTTCGTCACCTTTAGAACAATTTAGATTGCCAGTATTAAAAAATAAATAGGTTAATAGAAAACTTAGTTAACTAAATTACATATCTGGCTAAGCGTAGACGGTTAAAAATGTTGTATTTTTTTTGGAAAATACTTTAAGAATATCTCTTGAAATTGGATTAAAATAAAAACTGTCATATGTTGTCTCTAAAAATATAGTTCTTCGTTTACGAATTATTCATTTGATATTGAAAGTATTAATAGTGAGGAAGAGCGCATAACCTGCACTATTATTCTTTTTCTAGTAGCTATTTAATTTTACATTAGTTAATTGCAAAAACTAAATTGAAATATCATGTTAGGAAAAATCATTACGTTTTACTTTTTTCTATATCAGCCATTACTTGATGATTAGTAAATACGACTTCACGTCATAAAAGTAAACAAATAATGTGGCGGGATATATATTATATAAGCCTGTAAAACAAATAATTCTACTTCATTAATAATAATGGTAAAATGTAAAAATCATATTAAGCAAAATACAAAATTAAACTTCCACCCACCCATACTTTTATTGTGGTATTGATCCTCCCGCCCATCCATAAACGTGACATCATGTGTACAATGGGAGGCCATCCGTAAACATATTAGGGAACTGACCCACCTAATTACCCACCCAAATAAACAATATTCACCCTCCGATGCACTTTTAAAGATATTGACTCCACGCCCACCCATATATTACAGTGGTGATGATCCTCCCGCCAACCCCAACTTACCATCCCTCCCAGCAATAGACAGAGGGTGGTATTGACTCACCTACCCACCTATACAAGTGATAATGCAAGTCAGTAAAAATAATTTTATTTTAGTCTTTAGTTTGAAGCAATTAGTCAAACAAAACTAGTCACAGGAACGTTCAAAATGAAAAAAAGTTCATGAAACTGGAAGAATAAAAAAGAATTGTTGTCTTGGCTTTAAATTAACATTTAACTGCTTTACAATAAGGACTAAGATAGTTGCCTTTATGCCTTTTGAATCACCATTCCTTTATTTAAGTTTTAATTTAGGCTTGTTTGTATAAAATTTGTTTTCTTATAGTACGTAAGGTATAAAAGTACATTTGTGTTTAGGTTTTAAGTTTAATGTGAAAACGTTTTAATTTGGCACCAAAGCTGAAGTTACATTTTTATTCGTTGTTTAGTTTAGTTCATAAGTAATTATACAATAAGTAATTGAAGGTGCTTGGGTTTTACTAATTATTAAATAAAATAACTATTTAATATCAAGCAGATTATCAACGTGTTATGAAAAATCATTAAAATAGTATAAGAAAATTCACTACGATCAATTCATTTTAAAAGATATTTTATATTTCTTAAACATCCTAAAGAAGAATATTACTGGCAATAATATGTTTGAAGTGGCATTAGGCAAGAGGCTTAAGGTACCGGCCTACCCAATTAGATCAGATTTAGTCGTGAATATCATAAAGTATTTCCCTCTGTGGCATTCTTGAACTTTGGAAGTCCTTTTCATGAAAATTGTAAGCATACAGGACTGTTGTAATGACTGATCACGAGTAAAGATTTGTTTTACTTAAGCCATGAATTGATCATTAAATAAAGAATAATTAATTGTTAATATTTATTAGGGGAGGCCGACTCCATATATTATTGATCTGTACGGGGAACTTATCGGACAGAGTAAGGGGGCGAACAAGTACAGTAAAAGGTGAATATTACTGATTAAAAACTAACAATCAAGGACAGGACTCGAACCTCAACTATCTCTACCTTAGGTACAAGGTCCTGATTCCTTAAACGGCTCGGTCATGGGCTCTTCAGTTTGGTTTGACTCACATTGGAATTGCCATTTTGATATTTCTTGTACTTGTTTTTATAATCATGATATGTAGTGTTTCTAATGAAACACTACATATCAATAATAAGGAGACACACTGGGAAGAAACCCTTTAAATGTTCTCAATGTCCTATGCAGCTTCACAGAAGAATCAGTTAATAGTACATATAAGTATCAGTTACAGAAGTATCAGTTAATAGTCTTTTAATAATCAGACTAGTCTTTTAAGAATTCTTTTAAGAAGATTCTTTTAAGAATCTTTTAATAGTCAGTTAATAATCTTTTAATAAAGAGGATAGTGATATAGTCGGCGAGTCACGAGAAGTCCTCTGAACTTCATGCCTCTATGAAATTGAAGGCGCTTATCTCCATTGAAACAGGATAAGTCATTTGTGTACCTGTCGTAATTACTAATTACATTACATGACTTGAGCTGTTTAAATGGAAATCAAGAGCCTTCAATATCACATTGTCATGAACTTCTTGTGACTCACTGGCTATGTTTTCGTATAGTACCAACTTTGATTATAATCAGTTAATATTTAGTGAATCATTTCTAACACCCTGAAATATGAAGAGAGGTCTGATACTAATTTATTTGTCATACTATAGTCAGTACTAATTAGTCTGGCAGAGTCTCATTTCTTATGTCTAGTCTTAAAATAACTAGACCTATATATAATCAAATGAACTTTATTTTGGGACTAACTTTTAACGGTTTGTAAATATTCCTATAATATATTTTTAAAGTTTAGATTAACACAAACATTACAAAGGGCGCCTTTTTGTTTTATAAACTGTATCTGAGCTAAGTTGAAAATTATGTTGTATTTTTATTCTAGATAAACTGTTCACACTAAATTGCTTATGGGAGGGGGAAGCAATTTCAAAATTTATCGACTATTCAAAATAATCCAAGTAAATAATTGATTTCGATTGAATCCTATAGCGACTAAAGATTCCTAGTTTATATCGATATGAAACAATCGAATACTTTTTGATTGTCATAACTGGTGCTATGCTAAAATATAGTTAATTTACGTGCTAAACAGGAAAATTTTGACCATTTTCTATATTTGATGTAACAGAATGGTCTAAGGCGTCAAGATTCTGAACATGGGTTAAATATAGCACAGGTCAGAATGGTGGCCTTAACTAGAGAACTGTATCAGTAATATTCTCCTTGTACCGATTCTCCCTCTCACTCTATCTGAATAATTTACTGACACAGATCAATAGTCTGTGGGGAATGGGCAGTGTAGGTCAAAAGGAGATCTTTATATCCTTAAAGGTGAAAGTATTAGAAAAATTAATTATACGTAATACCTATAAAAATGTTATGACAGTTATTACGTTTTCTAATTTAAAAACACAGGTAGCTAAATAAATTATATTAATAAACTTATTTTAAAATACGTTAAAAGATGAATAATGAACTGTGGATTTTAAAACATGATAAAGAATTTTTATTCATAGCTGAGAAATAGTATATTTAATAGAAGAGTAGAAAGCGGGACTTTGCGTGTTCGAGACAATATGTCTGAAGTGCGAAACTTGTCGAGTACTTCAAATAGGCCAGAACTTGCAAAAAACTTTTACTTGAATTTTAAACTGTACTTTTCAATACAATACAGATATTAATCTATAGGACTAATTATTTGTTTGAATACAATCTGTCCTTGAAATAATACATTTATATTACAATTGGGAATAGTTCATAAATGTCAAAATGTTTTAAAGCTAGGCCTACAATTGTTTATAGTGTAAATTTATATTGCAATTTTTGTTGTTAGAAATAAATAATCCTTTAATAGGAATTTTTTAAAGAAATTGAAAACATTGTTCTTGGTTTGATGAGCACTTACAGCACTTTCCTAAAAAATACAGTGGACAGTTAGTTATTTTTGTTTACTATGGAAAATTTTCTCTTATGAACATTAGACATCTATTTGAAAATATGAATTTTTGCAGGTGGTGAAAAATCAGCTAATTTCAAAGTAGTGTATTGCAGAGTCCATAGTTCTGGGCGAGTGGTTCGAGCATGCGCATCACTGGATTTCCCTCTCTAACGACAGGTGTACATTTATGTTACAAAATTAACATCTCGGACACAGTATGTAGAAAATACTTCCACGTGATTGATAGATTTTGTTACCAGTATTTAATATAGTAATTGAACCAGCTGATTTCACCCATATGACGTTACAGTCTACTGCACAGATTCATCGTCATACCTATCGTATTTTCTATTTATCGTGTTCTCGGATAGATCAAAATCAGCTGTTCTGTGAAGACGCACTATTATTTTAATTATTATTGTTTTTACTATCTCAGTGTTTTTCCAGTTTTTATTTTTTATTTCAATAACACAAGCACCATCGAGCAAACTATATAAACATCGTAACCTAAATAAGATTTTGAACATACTGTACGTAACAGACGTAGGATAAGTATGGTGGAGGATACACACTATCTCACTTGCACTACCTCTCCTACACGCCATTTAATAATAATATTTGAACAGCTCATCTGACTTTACAATAATTCAAATACTTCAAAAACGTTTTGAAAGATCTATCATTGAAAAGTATATAAGCTAGTTATTAAATAAAATACAATATAATTCATTATTTTTCAAGTTTATCACTTCGCAAATGATCTACATTACTGGACAAATTTTAAATGCACGTGTATATTAACATTCAACTAGAACATTACAGCTTGAAATTACTACTTTCAAATCTTAAGTAATGCTATGTAATTCAGCCTTCATTAGCTAGTGTATAGGCAAACTCTGCATTACTCCACTGTACCTAAATTGCATGGCAAGCGCCGTCATATTCCATTGGAACATGAATACTATTTACATAGGTATTATGAAATGAAGACGATTAGAATAAGTCTTACTTGTAGTATAAGTATATTGGGTTCAAAATAAAGAAAAACTTGACAAAAAAAGCCATCAATCTAAAGTGCCATGTAAGAAATTAATAACATTAAACTCATTCATAAATATGTGATATGCCTCGTATTGACTGGGCTCATCAAACCACCCACCCACCCATAAACATACGGTGATGATGACCAACCCGCCCACCCATACACATACAGTGATGATGACCCACCCGCTCACCCATACGCGTACAGTGATGATGACCGACCCACCCACCCATACACGTACAGTGATGATGATCCATCCATCCACATTGATGTTGACGTGTATTACATTGAAGTAAAAAAATGTATTAAATGTAACTTCAAAGAATTATTTATAACAATACGTATACTTTGCCACAGACACAGCAAAAAAATGCGCTAATATCACATAAAAATAGAATGAAAATAAATAAATAAAATATGAAAAATTTACTGAAATGGCAGAAATACAGTTAGGAATGTAGGAAGCAAACGTAGTCGGTAACACTCGTTGAGGAATCCCAACTCAGGTAGTTTCACTGCGTTTATCCACACCATATTGAGCTGATCCACACATGAGGAGATTTGGTATCGTTCGTCTGAATCAATTTGGGAGCCGTTCAATTTCAAGACTGAGTTGAGTCACATCTATATTTTATATCGAATACGTATATTTTGTTTATCATTTTGTCAGCGTAATATTTACAACTATGAAAATATTGGAATTTAAATAAACATTATACTGTCTTTTTAAGTGTCAAATAATACAAGTTTAATTGGCCATTTGGTGTTTGCTCTGTTAAATAGTTTTTATTTAAATTGCTTATTTATTTTACCTGAGGTGGAATTACAAAGTGTGGTCTAATAACCTCAATTAGACCTTATAATTACCAATGAACGCAAAGAGTTATCAATTATAACAGAATTAGTAAATATCAACTTAGTGTAAACAAGAGCTGTAAACATGAAAGAATAATACAAATTAATAATTAAACTATTTAAAATTACAAATGAACACCAAAAATATCAAACCCTTGCAATTTAAGGAAACAGTTTTTCCAATTTTAGTAAACGAGGTTATTGACATAATACAAATAAAATAAAGTAATATAAATATAAATAACTTTTTTGGTAATATCAAAATTTAATACAATGGAAATATGGAGAATTAATTAAAATTATAACTAATAATAATATAGATCGATATTTACGGGTTATTCTTTTACCAGTGGGTAGATTCAGGTTAAATTTTGTGGGGGAATACTATTATTTTATAAAATAAAATCGAAAATGTGTCATATTTATTTTTATTAGTTAGTTTTTTATGCTAATACACGAATTATTTTGGTCTACAACAATTATTTATTTAGAGATCGTGGAAAATATGTTTTCGCAGCAAATCACTTATGTTGTCCATAAACATATAGATAATAAATGCTATGACCAACCTCGAAAAACTAATTTGCATATAAACGCACCTTAGGCCAGTTACCCATTAAACGCAAATTATATATTTTTAAAAAATATATCGACGGTTAGATTATGTTTGGTTCTTTGTAATGAGTGGATTTGTAGGCCTAAACAAATTGTAATACAAATCAATTATATTTTCGTGTTCAGCATAAAAACATGCTAAATAAAAATGATATTGTTGAAAATTAATGATTATACAAGTTAATTTTTTATAATTTTACAAAACAAACGAGTTTTCCAGTTTGTAAAAACAGTTGAAGCAACCTCCTTAAATAGGTATGAACTCATATTTCACTACTTTTTCAACAAGAAATATTATTTTCAGGAGCGAAAATGCATAATTAACTAAAATATAACTAGAGATAATTAGTACTCACTCAGCTGATTGACATGTTTGTTCGTGTCAGCTGATCGGTCATTGGCCTTGTGTGATTGGTCCACTTCAATCGCCCTGATTGGGCAGCGAGATCTCTTTGACAAATCAAGTCAAAGAGCAAACCACCAATCATCGCTGTTGTTTCATTGTGTGACGAGCTACTTTAAATCATCCCTCTTTTTCAAAGTTTTTTTGCAATCTGATTTAACGTATAAATTTTCCGATTATTTTTAAGAAAACGTGTCTGACAAACAATAGTAACCAAAACAAGACCAATAACACACAGCTAAAATATATATACTGAAAATAAAAGTTAAAAAAATTTCTTAGAATGGTGTAAATGTGTCACAAATTCATATTTTTGTAAAGCAGAGAATTATGAAGAGCTTTACAAAAAAAAAAAAAATATTAAATGTTAATATATACGTTTTTAAGTATTACCCCAACTTATATTGGATAGCATCGCTTGCTTTGATAGTGTTTCATTGGAAAACAATTTTGGTAAACATTTTTTCATAAGAGTATGAAAAACCATTCCCTCAAAAGATTCATATTTTTATTGCTAAAGTCTCGATATAATTTTTTCTTTTGCATAGTAACATCGGTTGTGACTTTTACAAATAGGTATTTTACGTTTAAATTTAATGCCATAAACTTTTGTTACACAGACAAGTACGAGTAAAAAGCTAGTTTTATTACTATTCTGTGTTCTCATAAGTGACCAGTTTATGTCTATGAAAGCTCATCTCACATCACAACAAATAAAATACTATCAAGTTATACGCAGTAAACGAATTGATGTAACAAAATTATTACAACACTGATGAGGAGTTTAGAACACTTTGAAAAAGTGTAATATGTTTAAAAATTACTAAATAACTTTCCACTATTAAAATTTAAAAGCGATAAATTAAGTGAAGTGCACTCAAAAGAAAAAAGAATGATAATTGTACATACCCAAGAAGTCACTTGGAAGTAATTGGGGATGGTTGTATGGAGGGGTATACTTGAATTTACCACAAAGACGGAATGAATTAAATGAAAAATGACTCCAGAGAAATTAATTTTACAAGATCACTCAAGTGGTCCTTAATATGTTAATCCTTCTTGCCTTTGAATTGCTGTCTCGTGTCTCGAAAGATAGAATATATTGAGTACCCTCCAAGAATTGAGATACTGTAGTACAACGTTGGCTAGTTCATTATACAACCGACTAGTTCCTTTGATCGTTAGTGTAGCCTGCCACTTAGGGGACTGGGAAGATATTCTGTTAATAAAACGACACTGTTCATAATAATATATAATTAATCAAGATATATTATTTTTTCACTAACAAGTTTTTCTATATAATTATTGACATTCGTAACATAAGTAGTGATTATAAATTTCATTCAATTTCTGAATCAAAATATAATTGTTAAAATAAAGCTTTATACTAACTATTGTATATTAATAATATTATTTTATAATGTAATAATAATTATAATATTTTACCTTTACTGACACTGAACTGTTTACAGTATTGGTAAAGCAATAGTAAATGTAATTCTTAAGAAAATACCAAAATGACCTGAAGCTAAATATAATAAATAAATCTAGATGATTAAAAATGTATATTGATGCATATTAATTTGCATATAAACATACATATAAAAGAACGACACTTGAACATTGTAAAGATCACGCATATGTGTGATATTAATAAAAACAACCAATCAGCTAAATTTAATTGACATTGAAACACCAACAAAGGAAAAAACATTAATTGAATCTACAAAACATTAACTCCACTCAGTTGATAGTTTTGACCTGCGTTAACAGTTTAGTACACTTAAATTCATAATACTGTGTGGTTAGTTGATGGAATTGATCAGTTGATGGAATTAGTCAGTGACGGAATTGGTTAGTTGATGGAATTGGTCAGTTGATGGAATTGGTCAGTTGATGGAATTGGTCGGTTGATAGAATTGGTCAGTTGATGGAATTGTTCAGTTGATGGAATTGGTTAGTTGACGGAATTGGTCAGTTGAAGGAGCAAGTGTCTTCCATAAAGCGTTACGAATTTCATAATTACAGTTTAATTTAAACCCCTAAAATGTTAAAATATAGTTCCATCCACTAATTTTTAATCAACTATACAAGTCGGGCTTAAGTGTTAGAGAAGACTTTACAGTCCTAACTTCGTCCCTTAATAAAGGCATTTTTTCAAGTAAACTTTCATTAATTGCTGTTACATAGTAATCCTATTAGCATAAATTATGGATACTACTGACGTTTTCCTTATTCCTTATTATGTTTTCCTCATACAATTCTTCCGGTGTTTATAAATGGGGAACAATATAGTAAGACTTATCCTTATTATTTTAACTATATTGTCTGTATTACTTATACTTGGAAAGATATTGTTAAAATAACTTCCCATTTTGTAACATGACAACATATGTAGCCAATACATAAAATAAAATTTCTTCAATAAGAATATATTTAAACTTATGTTATTTCATAAAAGAGGTGTTTTGTATTTATTGATATGTACAAATCAATAAGTTAAAATTCCTAAAAAAATAATTCGTTGGTACATAAAATAAAATTGTTATTGATCAAAATATTTAAGCTTTAACCCATGAAAAAAGCACTTGTACGTTTTCATATAGATGTAAAGTGATTATTTTATAAAATTCATACGTTATACATTTCTCTTCAGAGATGTAAACTTAAAAATTAACTTAGCGTAATGGTCCGAATGGTATTCACAATGCTACAATGCCTACGATAAGCAACATACAGGTAGTGCTTAGGTATTGGTTTTTACTTAAAAGAAAAAGAAAAAAAAAACTGTGAAAGATTTGTAGTATTAATTGAAACTATCCTAATCGAAAACAATAACGAATTAATTGCACATTTAATTGTATTCACTATATATTTACAAAAACTTAAAATAATGTTTTCACAACAATGCATTCTTATACAAGAGTATTTTAAACGGAAACTCGACATTTAAAACATTTCCCGACCTACCTATATTTAAAAAAAGAAAATGAATATCAGTGTTGAACAAGTGCTTCGGTGACTAGCTGATTTATTTATATATTATATCCTGTAAGTTTATTACTTCGACCAAATTATTTAATTATTTATGAAAACAAATGTAAGTTACTTTATCTTATCTTATTATATAAAAATCTAATGGTGTCTGTCTGTGTGTTTTGTACCGGGTCGTTTTGACCGGTACATTTCGGTTTTTTTTCGTTGTCTGCCAGGCTGCCTGAGATCGCTCACGCTCTGCGTTCCGCGTACTTTGCTAGCCGTTGGCCCAGTTCCGTTCGTTCCGTGTTCCAGCAGCTTCGGTCAGGTTGGCCTGTCTGTTCAGTCTAGATTGTTCTAGAAGAGTTCTACTCGGCCGAACCTCCTTTCCATGTTTGGCTAGACAAACTAAAACGTAAGTGTTCATTTTGTAAGTTTTAATATCTAATCACCCTTTTGGTGAAAATACTTTTGTTTCATTGAAAATATTAATCGTTCTTACTTGTGTATTCAGAGTTTTGTTAAATTTGGTTTCTTTGTCTAGATGTGTTAACCTAGGTTTGACCCATGTGCTCCATGTTAATTTTTACCGTTAATTACCGTTAATGCTTTTTATATCTGCCTTTATTTTCAATTGTAATTCTGTATAATGTTTATTGAGCCTTTTTACAGTTGTAGTTACCGATTTACCATATTTTTTGTTCTTTGCCAATAACCTAGCCTAGCTGTACTCTTTGATTTTCATGTTCTAACATATTTCTCCTGTTTCAATAGCCTAGTTCTCAGTTTATCATTTTTAGTTCCATATACGTCTTTTATTATTTGTTAACTTGTAATTGATTTTAATTCTGAGTTTGCCCACCTAATTATTCTTAGCCTAAAGTTAACCTTTCATTTTCTAGTTTGCTCCACTGTCTTGTTTGCTCTTCATGTTCAGTTTTGTTAAATCATGCACCCTTATATTTAGTGGTTATGTGTAATATGTTGTTGTGATGGCTGGACTGTTTTAATGTGCTGTGGTCTGGTTGCAGTCCAGGGTCCTTGAGTAGGACGTTTCAACCCTCAGCCGGTCGTCCGGGCAAAGTTCTACCATCTGCACTGCTAGCCTGGCCTGAGGACCATGTTGAAGCCTGGAGTCGCTAGCTACCCGCTCTACATCTTGGGTACATACATAAGTCTTCTGTCCTCAGGTCAGTGTATTCCATTTTGGTTTCCCGGCGGCTGAGCTGGGGGTTTTGGTTGGTGCATCGATTAAAAGAAAGAAAAAAAACAAGTGCTATATAAAAAGAAAAAAAGTTTATGGAACTGAATGCGGCCTAGGCCTAACACTCGAACAGTGATTTTAGGAAACACAGCCATGGGGGACATTGTTATAGATTTTGCAAGTTTAAGAAAAAAGAAGGGTTTTTAAAATAAACAAAAAATTTGTGTTAATATTTATTGTTGTTAATCTTTAGTTTATTTTATTGTTATAGTTATTCAAATTTTTATATTTTGTTAGGCCCTACTGTTAAACTATAGTATTCTTTATTTATATGTTTAGGCCTAGTTATTGTTATTTATTTTTTTTGTTAAGTGTATTAGGGGTGTTCGGAAGTGAATTTTTACTCGAACGGTACCGTGTTATATTTTCTTTTGAATTGTTTAATTTTTAAATTCTTCACCAAAAGGGGATTATTGTTAACTTAATTCGGAGCTGCCCCGGGATTCCGGCTTACTCCCGGGCCCCGGTGGAATCAAGGGATGTGTGGGCCAAATTGCCGGCTTAATTGATGATACCAAAATTTTTGTTTCCAGAAGTTTTCTAAATTTTTCACTTTTATTGTGGGGTTATCTAAATTTGTTTCTTAATGGTCATTTTTAAATTGTTAATAATTTGTCTTACGTTTTGGGTGTCTCAGGCCCAACCGCAGATAGGCCATAGGCCATGTAATTGTTAACTTTGGTATTCGTAGAGTTTGTTGTTTTTGTAGCGTTAAGTGTTTGGTAGCTTTTGTCGTTATATTGTTAAATTTTGTGTGTTTTGTTATTTATTTAATTACGAATTAATATTGTGGCCTTCTGCCTATTTTATATTGTGGCCTTCTGCCGTTTTTGTTTTATTGTTTTTTTACTTGGTAATAAAAAGTAGTTTTGCTCAGCTGCCGAGTTTTATTGTGGACCCTCCAACTGCCACCCGTGATCCCATCGCTCGACTTGGTTTGAGCCATCCCCCGGTTGGCACGCTTTCCAGCTTTGGTGGGGGGGGATGGGTCTCAATTGGTAGCAGAGCGTGGTTGCCTAAAAAAAAAAAAAAAAAAAAAAAAAAAAAAAAAAAAAAAAAAATTTTTAATTATTTGTTGGTTGACGGTGGGTGTTTGCCAGTTAGTAGGCCATGGTTGGCCGTCCTACCGTCAAGGTGTTGATAATATGTAAAAAAAAAAAAAAAAAAATAGAACAAGTAGACAATTATTTAAAAACAATTAAAAAACCAAATAAATAATTTAACTTATGCATAAAAAAAAAAAAAAAAAAAAAAAAAAAAAAAAAAAAAAACCTAGGCAATCCGCTTGGTTACGTTGTTGAATGGGTTTCATGGGTGGATTGGAGTGGTCGGCAGTGGCTCGGTAGGCTGAGGGTTTAGTTCGTCTTGGACCCTGGAGTTGTCGTTTTTTGTGTACTGTTGAGAATTTTGTTTTGCGAGATGGCCTATCTGCAGAATGTTGCGCTCCTGGTCAAGGAGGAGTTGATTTTCGAGTTGAGGTCGCGTGGGCTGACTCCAGAGGGTGATGTTTTGAATCTCCGGAGGTTGCTGCGGGAGCAGTTGTCCGCGGGTACGGCGGTGGATTGGTCTGACCTGCTGGAGGTTGGTGATGAGTGGGGGATTTGTAAACGGAAGGTGGAAGATTGGGAAGGGGTGTTAGAGGATTTGCAGTTGGAACCTCCAGTAGGTCGTGACCGGGCCTGCCGCCTTGCACGTTTGGGGCATCTGCTTGCCCGTTTAAGGCTGGTCAACCGGGCACCGGGGTTGGAACCATCGGATAGGGCGTGGATCTTGGAGAGTGTGTCTAGGCTGGATGAGATTTTTCAGGCACTCTCCGGGTCCACGACTCCTACGGGTCTGGGTCAGCGGCCTACTTTTGCGCTGTCGCCTAACGTGTCGAGGCCGCAGGCTGAGACAACGGCTCTCACTGTGCCTGAGGTTCCTTCTGAGCCTGCAGGCGTTTCTGTTGAGGTCGCTTGTGGTTCGGCTCCAGCTGCCGTTCCTACTACTTCTTTGGGTTCACCTGCTCTTCTGCAGCTGAGCTACCACAAGCTGCCTAACCCTCTCACGCCCATGATCCAGAATCTCCCTGTGATCGATGGGATGGATCCTGAGGAGCTTCTTAAGTTTCTGGTGGCCTTTCTCAGACTTAGTGAGATGCCCGGCATGCAGGCTGGGGACTTGCTTCGTCTGGTTTTCCCGTATTGTAGAGGTCCCGTTGGGGAGTTGCTGAGTTCTGTCTTGGCCAGTGATGCCTCGGTGGACTCGTTCCATCGAGAGTTACTTTCTTCGTTTCTTCCCATTCGACTCAGGGAGAGGATGGTCATGGACAGATTTTATCGGTCGCAGGGTAGGGGCGAGTCTCTGGCAGCCTATGTCTCTTCAGTCAAGGAAGCTCGTCAAGCGTTGCGCCTCACCCTTTCTGAAGCTGACACCGTTCGTGTCATCCTGGATGGCATTTCTCCTGAAGAACGGTGCAGATTGGTTTTTGCTGGTGTTCCTTCGACTTTTCGGGAGCTGCATCAGCTGTGCATTGTTTCGCGCAGCGTGCAGTTCTCAGACCAGCAAGGGAGGGATTCTGAGAGTCATCGTGCTCTCCCCACCCGTCGACCAGCTATGTCTGTAGGTGTGAGTCAGCCAGTGGAGGGTCGTGGTTCTCGGCCTCCGGTTGTGTGTTTTGCTTGTGGCCAACCTGGTCACATTCGACGTGACTGTCCACGTGCTCGAGGTCGTGGGGCGGGAAACGCTCAGCGCGGGGGGTTGCCTCCACAGTAGCTCCCCGCGTTGTTGCGAGTGACCGTGGCCATTTGCCTTTGACGCGTGCCCATAGCAGGAGTGTCGGGGATTTTTCGGGCCTTGCTGGCATGGCTTCCCTGGGACTTAGGGCGGTCACCTCGGTTTGTCCTGGCGTTTTTGTATCTTTTGGTGGTACGGTGTGTCGAGCCCTTCTTGATTCTGGTTCGGCATGCAGTATCATCAGCCTTTCTCTTTTTGAGTCCCTTGACGCCTTAGGACTTGTCAGGCACACCGAGCCTTCTTCTATTACGTGCTGGACGGCATCCCAAACTCCTCTACCTATAATTCTAAAGGCGTTTTTCCATTTTAAAATTGAAGGATTTTCCTGGAGGTGGGGTTTTCTTGTTGCCAAGGACCTGGCGGTTTCTTGTATCCTAGGGGCAGACTTTATTTCTAAGAGTGGTATGGTGCTTGACCTCCAGAAGCGCCAGATATTTTTCAAGTTTAATCGGCGAGTTTTGGTGCCTCTAGTAGGTGATTCTGACTGCCCTCCTGCAGTCAGAGAGGTGGGTTGTGAGCCCGAACAACCCAAGGTGGATCCGGTTGGTCATCTCCCCCCTGAGCAGGCGGAGGCCATTAGGAGGCTGTGTTTGCGGTTTCCTGATGTGCTTACGCCGGAGCTTGGGGTCACTTCTCTTCTGGAGTATGAGATCCACCTCACCGATTCTCAGCCAGTTAGAAGTCATCCGTACAAACTTGCTCCCCCAAAGATGGAGGTTATGAGGGCTATGATCGAAGATCTTCTGAGCAAGGGTGTGATTGAACCGTCTCGTTCTGCTTATGCCAGTCCAGCTTTTCTTGTGCCCAAGCCTAATGGTAAGTCTAGGCTTGTGATGGATTATCGGAGGCTCAACGCTAAGGTCGCTATTGACTCGGTACCTCTGCCTGATTTGCATTCTGCGTTTGATTGGTTCGGTAAGGCTAAGTTTTTCAGTGTGTTTCGATTTGAACCAGGCCTACCATCAGATTCCATTGAAGAAGGAATCACGGCCCATGACTAGCTTCTGTGTTCCCTGGAATCTCTATCAGTTCACTAGGGTTCCTATGGGTCTTGCTGTGGGTGCCCAGACTCTTACTCGTCTGCTTGATTCCATCTTCCATGATGTGAAGTTCAAGTTTGTTTTCAATTACCTGGACGATCTTCTTGTCTACAGTGAGACTTTCGGGGAACACATGCAACATCTGGAGGAAGTTCTTAGTCGCCTCAAATCAGCTGGCCTTACCGTCAATCCAGAGAAAGTCACTTTTGCTCGTCCTGAGATTTCTTTTCTGGGTCATCTTATCTCTTCTCGAGGCGTCTGCATAGATCCTGCGAGGACCCAGGGCATTCGGGATTTTCCTCCTCCCAGAGATGCCAAGGGGATTGCCCGTTTTGTGGGGATGGTGAATTTTTACCGTCGCTTCATCCCTAACGTGGCCGAGCTTGCTGCCCCGTTGAACGAGCTGCGAAAGAAAGGTGTCCCTTTTGTGTGGGGCCAAGCTCAGCAGACTGCCTTTGATGCTCTCAAGGAGGCTATCATGCAACCTCCTGTCCTGCGTATGCCTGATTTCAGCAGAGAATTTGTTCTTCAGACTGATGCCTCCTCCTCCGCCATTGCTGCTGTTCTTTCTCAGGAGTTTGATGGGGTCAGGCAGCCCATCGCTTTTGCTTCGAGGACGTTGTCTCACCAGGAAAGGAAAGCTTCTTCCATCTATGAGTTAGAGTGTCTGGCGGTTGTCTTTGGTACGGACAAGTTTCGGCGTTTCTTGGAACACGCTGAGTTCTTGCTGGAGACGGACAATCAGGCACTGTCTTGGCTTCTTGCCCATCCCCGACAGCTCGGGAAAATTGGTCGCTGGGTGGTCAAAATTTCTGCCTTTAAGTTCCGAGTTCAACATCTTAGGGGTACCCAGAATGTCATCGCGGATGCTCTTTCCCGCATGTACCACGAACCCAGTGATCCACCGACTGAGGCTGTTGCTCAGTGTGGTGCTGTTCTTCTGGATTTTCCTCTGGCTTTTGACGACCTACTGTCCCATCAGCAGAAAGATCCTGAGCTGTCAGTCATCTTAGGTGAGCTTCAAGAGGGAGGTGCCCACCCTCCCTATTTTCTGTCCAAAGGGGTACTCTGTTGCCGTCCTCGACAGAGGGGTGAACCCCGTGTAGTGCTGCCTAGTCATCTAGTACCGATGGTCTTTCAGTATTATCACTCTTCTCTTGTGGGCGGTCATCTTGGCATTCATAAGACCATCGCTAAGATTCGTAGGTACTTCATCTGGAAGGGCATGGACCGGGATGTTGCTGGCAGAGTGCGGGCTTGTCACCTGTGCTCTCTCAGCAAGCCTAGTCAGAATGCAAGGTTAGGGTTGTTATCTTCTGAGGTGGCCGAGCGTCCTTTTGAGAAGGTGTTCATCGACTACGTGGGTCCTTTTCCCCGTAGCAAGTCAGGTAGCTCCTACCTACTTGTTTGTGTGGATGCTTTCTCGAAGTTCGTTTGGCTTTTCCCACTTCGGAGTGCCACGGCTAAGCTCACCATCCGTGCTCTCCAGTCCCAACTCTTCCAGCACTTTGGTGTGCCTTCCACTCTTGTGTCCGACAACGGTAGCCAGTTTACCTCCCATGAGTTTCGTAGGTTCTGTTTTGGCAATGGTATCAGGCATGTGACTACCTCTCCTTATTACCCACAGCCTTCTCATGCAGAGCGGTTCAACCGCAATCTTCGGTCTGCCCTTATTACCTTCCATGCTGAGAAGCAGAACACCTGGGATGAGAGTCTCTCTTGGCTCCAGCTTGCTTTTAATTCTTCCAAGCATGAGAGTCACAATGCCACTCCCTTCGAGATTCTACATGGCTACCCTCCTAACAACCCTTTGTCCAACTTGTGGAGGTTAGAGGATCTTCTACCTACGCCAGGTGCCACTGACGTAGTGTCCACGTGGCGGGCTGCTCGGCGCAACCTGCTACGTGCTAGAGAGAGAGTGAGGAGGAGGTATGATAAGGGTCGTACTCCTAACCCTTTTCAGGTTGGAGATCTGGTTCTTTGTCAGGCTCACCCGGTCAGTTCGGCCGCGGAACGAAGAGCTGCAAAGTTGTGCTATCGGTGGTCTGGTCCCCACCGCATCGACAGGTTTTTGTCACCGGTGACTGCTCTGCTGGTTGATCCCCAGTCAGGCAGGGTGTTTAGGAAAGCCCATGTGTCCCAGCTTAAGGCTTTCCGGGGAACGGTTGGTCCAGGAGTTGGTGTTCCTGGGGGTTTCTTGGGGCAAAGAGATTGATCACCTCTGCGCCCTAGGTGGCTGTTCTGAGAGAGTCTCCTTTCTCTCTTTTCTGGTCGGGCCCGACCGTCAGGGTAGTTCGCTCCCTGTTCGAGGGGTTTCCCCTCTTAGTTTCTCTTGGACGTCCTTGGAACACCACTCTTTGGAGGTTTCTTCTTCTTCCTCTTGGTTCCCTGAGGTACCGAGTTCTCCCCTGCCTGGGTGTGTTGAGGTTTTGCAGTTTGTTACTCAATCACGCAAAAACTAATGAACCCATTCAGCTGAAATGTTGCATGGACATTTTTAGAAACTTTGGTTAACACATAGGCCTATCTATATTTTGAAATTCCACCAGGACACCGTCCCAGGGGTTCTAAGAAGTATCAATGCAAGCCCCAAAGCAATACCAATTTGACAATATTTTATAATAGTTTCATTAATCTGCTGTAACAAACAACTTACACAGTTCTGACGTAAATACCGCACCAAACCTAACCTGAACGCACTTTAAAAAACACCTAGTTAAATTATTTCATCCATGTTTTGTATTAATGAATGTAATAAGCACAATATAAATCAACGTAAACCGCGTACGAAGTACGTGTACTCTGCTACTTTAATATAAAATCAAGTAAACAATAAAAATCAAAAACACTTTAAATCCATAAAAGACAATTTCATACAAATCCACAGCAAATATTGACCATGTTTAGCGAGTAAACGGTATAAGTTTACTAATTTTGATATTAACTAATAAATATAAGAAATTTATGTTTTAAAGTTTTAATTTATTTTTGTTGTATTAAGTAAATATATTAATTATAATTTTGTTTCAGTCGTTCTCCCTTTATTTTAGTTAATATTGTTTCACTTACCGTGTACAACTAGAAGTAAAACAAAGCAGTGTTCTACTTAACCACGATTCATTAGGGAAACTGCCTTACAAGGGTTGTGGCTAACGCGAGACATTGTTGCATAAACTTTATAAACAAGGACCAATGTTGTAAGAAGGGTATTGTGAGTACTTTTCGAGATTTGAACAAGTCGAAACACAACTAACTAGAGGAATTCGGGGTAGAATATATTCTCGTTACAGACAAACACTAATGTTCATTAGTAAAAATGTTTTTAGTTGTTCTTTCATTGATATTTTGCAATAATGTTAATTTTATAGAATTAGTATTTTGGACTTTTTCCTAAAACTTTGATAAGTTTCGTTGATTCGGATACGTCAAACGTAGCGTATATATTAAGGACCCAAACTGCAATACATAACTTTCAAATAAAAGTATAAAAAAAACAATCATTTGTGGAAAATGAAAAATAAATATTATCACGACAAGAAATTAAAAAAACTGACTTTATGATTCAGACTTTGAAAAAAAGAAGCTTTTTCAGTTTAATCACTGTACAAACCTATAATTTTCTTAAGAGAAAATGGTAGCCTAGGTTGTTGCACTTAATCTACCAGCATATTTTCTACATTATTCTTCAATACTACATCCACATTACTTCAATTACTCCATAACACATCTTATACAGTTAGTTAGTAGAGACTCTTTCTTGCACTTAGATACTAGTCATGATTCCCCCTTCCCCCGTATTAGTCCGTAATTAATCATGAAACGTGTCCTGCTTTAGCCAAAAACCTCTGTTTTGAGCAGAGCGAGTAGTTTTCTTGTCTCATTCTTCCCTCCGATCTTATACTGTCCATCATCATATATTACAAATTTCATTCCTTTTATCTATTTTCTCTAAATTTTCCTTCTACAGATATTCTCACCGCGTGTCCTAATCTATACATTTTTTCTTCTTTTAGTTTTTGGCATTTCATTCTCTTCGCCCACAGTCCTTAATACTTCTTTATTTCACAGTTTATCTTCCCTGTTTTCTCGATCTTCTGCAAATCCACATCTTCATTGCTTCCACTGCACATCTCCAAGTGAGTAGTGATTCTAGTATTCACCTTAGGACTCATTGTCCTCTCCTTATCCGACACTTACGCTGTGGGAAGTCAATTCTAAACATTGGATCTTTTGTGAATAGACTTCAATCATGAGTTTGGATCATCTCAGTATAATAAATGTAAGTGAACATGAAATGAAATCCACACATAATTTTGGTAAACTAAGTCCTGTATGTGTCCTCAATTTGTAAAAGTTCTGGTTAACTTTTAAAAAAATTATCTGTGATAAGTATAATTTTTAGACCGATCCATAACACAAGAATTAACACTTCATTGCATAAAAAAAAAAAAAAAAATAAATAACAAACATCTACTTAACGCAATTATTTGTGAAGAAGATGTTTATTTCAAAATCTAACTAAAACATATTTCATAACTGGAGAAGTGGTTGTTGTTTAGATAAGGTAAACATCATCAGAGGTAATAAGATTTCCGTTTCTCCATTCTTACTTACATTAGGAAGCTCACAACATCAAACACACGTCTTTGTTCCAAATATGTCCTTAAAGGACACTATTACATGATCTTTGTGTCAGTATGATTAGGTTAGTTATTTACCCCTGAATATATCTTCTTCGACGTAGCTATACGGCTGACAATAGCTGGCAACAATAACCAGTCGCCGTTAGTAAAACAACAATAACAAAACTAACATAGACATTTAAATATTCACCTGGAACATTTTAAATTAAAATCAGTTAAAGATCGTTTTATTTTACCAGGAGAAGTTAGGCTAAGAAGCCCTCTCTAACAGTTAACCTGGGGACCAACGGCTTAAGGGTGAGTTACGAACCACCACCAGTAAACGGGCAGGCGGGCTGCATGCAAGGACGGGATCACTCAGACCACGGCCACCCATCCAAGGAACAGCCACACTCGATGTTGCTTGACTCCGTTATTTTGCGATAACGTCGAAACCCTCCGGTCCAGGCCACTGGCAAACTTACTCGGGTCATTGTCTAACACGTAAGCTTAAAAGAAATTCCCGTAACAAAATTTGTGAATTAAGTTCTTCATCTGTGTTTGTATAGCAATAGTATACATTGAAGTTTTTTTTAAATATAATATAATCGGAAATATAGTAATTTATATATTGGCATTTATTACCTATGAAATACACTTAGAACAATGATACTTTATACTTAGGTATATGGGGCTGTTTTACTCTGCATGTACTGTAGACATAACTGGATCCTATACTCTACAATATATTACGTACTCCATAGTAGTTTGTAGTATGGAGTGTTGGACGACTGAAGGCTATTTCAACAGTCATCTGTTTATAAAATATTTGGACTAGTCATGTACATTTTTTCTATTAAATGACTAATTTGTTGTGTGCTAATTATTGTTAATACAATGCAGAGTTGATGGAATGGATTTAAGATATTTATGATATACATCATATTATCCATTTGACATTAATTAACTAAACAACCATTTCTTAACGAGCATCTAAAGCTTATATTATACTAAAAGTTTAAAACTTATTAAAAAACGAGAGAGAATCTTTTATCACTCAGCTATTTACGAGTAGATCAGTATAGATCATTTTGGTTAAACATGTAGACTATAAAAAATAAGACACTTTATTACTTACCGTATCTAAAATGCTAGGAAGAGGCCATTAAAAATATAATTATATCCTATAATTGTATATGGGTTTTGGGACGTCCCCAAACTCACAACAAAATAAACTCTGGACTTGAACAACAATTTTAGTATGAAAACGAAATGTTAAAATATACCATATATAAAAAAACAATACCAATAAAGAATGAAATAAACGATTAAAAATCAGGAATTATACAAAACTAACTAAAGTTGATTATACTACATTCGTTGTTTTCACTAGTTGGCAATTTATACATTTTCAACATTATAGCTAATCTTTAAATTATCAACAATAATATATTATTATTATTTAATTCCAAATTTTCTTACCCGACAACATAACTGATTGACAATCTAATCAAATAATTTGCAACTCAACAGAAATAATTATACAGCGTATTTGGTACGTTATCATCTTTCAAACCTAACGGAATTGCTAACTGGTAACAGACATTGAAACGTTCCTGAAGCCACACAAGAACAACTCAGTTAACAGGCAATTTTATATAAAATCAGTTAAATTAGCTTTTATTCTGTTTTAATGATATTCTGTTAATGATATCTATAACCCGAACATTTCCCGGAAGTATCATGTTAAAGTTGATTTAAATTTACAACTCCAACTTGACTGAAAAGTTGAACTTTTGAACTTAATGAAGTATAGCATTACAGAAATATAATTAAACCATGGAACAAGATTGAATGGAATTTTATGACGATAAAATTACATTGTGATAGTTTAGTCGTCTAATAAATTAATCAATTACAAAATTATTTGAGACTCTATCTTCATATTACTTGGTTAATAAATTTTTCGCAATAAAAAAATGAAACAAAATCAAGCTATAAATTTACGTGCTATATTTTTACAAACGTAAAAATTTACGTAAATAATTTAGTAATTGAACTAAGTAATACTCCAGTTATGTAATGTGCTTAAACCACATGTTTCAACAAGGACATGTAATTACATTTAGTTCACATTATCACATGCATGTAGAGACTTCAAGTTGAAGTTTAAAGATAAGAAATTAGTAAATGGTATAGAAAATACATTTTAAACGTTAAACAAGTCTTAACAGAAATATCGGTATTATATCGATGTAAAAATAACGTTATATTTTTAATTTATTTAAACTAGTTTAACCATTTCTTCTTTGAGTTCTTTATTGGAAATTGTTAATAATTTAAGACGTTCTCAAACATTCCAATAAATTCCTTTATTATGTGAGGCCTTTCGCCTACAATGTAGGCACCGTCAGACATCAACATAAAATTTATGGATGTCTGAAATAGTTTAACCTTGTTTATTATTTTACCTAAACTATTAATTAACCTATTATTTCACCTTCCAGTCCAGACCAGGCTCTCTCTAGTTTAGTACTAAATCCTGAAGCCTTAAAACTCTCGACCATTGGCTCGCTCCATCTCAAGCGATGGAGTGTTCGTGTTTCAGCAATCAAATCCTGATTAATTTTGAGCCAAGTACCAAAGTTAGCAATATTATAAAAGATTAGGTATTTATTACAAAATGTTTTCAAGAACAATTTATGTTTTGTTTTTTACAGTTACTTACTTGTGATGTGTAGAAGGGTTGCACGACACCGCTACTCTTACCTACAAGAAATAAATAAACACATTAGATATCAATTATAAAAGTGAAGTTATCTACATTTTGAGTACGTAAAATTGTCTGTTGAGTTATGAATGGTACATTTATTTTACATAATAACAAAAATATTATTCAAAAAAATATTATTAATAACGTTAAAAATATATGTGCTTAAAGGGAATTCCATTGTTTAAATATTATTTTGAATGACAAAATAAAACACATCGCATTTAAGGCAAATATAAATACACGTGCTTATATAGTATACAGTCTGCTAAAAGTTAATCTAAAAAAAAATTATTGACTATCTTTAGAAAAACATTTATAATTAAACCTAACCGTCTTCTCCAGTGAATAATTTTGGCACTTGAGCCTCCAATCCTCTACCTATGTTGATATGCAATTTCATATGCTATTAATAAGACCGGTTGTCGTCTGTGCAACCATCCAAAACCATTGTGTGATGTGAACAGTCGAGGCAATTTACTCTCCTTCCCATCTTGGCTACCAGGCAGCGCCAGTTGTCAGTATCTGACGGCCGCGTTTCGAGTAGAACGTTTCTTCACTTGAACACTTTTCATGCTTATATAATTTAACATTTGTATTTCAAATTGAAACATGCTTTTTAGGAAAATTGTGACTAGAGCCCATGCAGATAGACTTTTTCTGTTTTGGTTTATTGTAAAAACATAAAATTAGAACAAAAGTACGTAAAAAACAAATTCAAGGGATAACTGAGAAGTATCCAGACAATTGTGTTCTATTTAAAAATAAGGTAAAGGTTGATATCGTATGTTCATAAATAAATTTGTAACATTTAGTTGCATTTAACATCGGCCTTAAGGAAAATAAATTTTCTTCATATAGCGCCTTTTTTCAAAGATAACTGAAATATAAATAAATATAACAGAATTTAAATTTTATGATTGAAAGTAGTAGTAAATCGCCTTTCTGTTAGAGACAACCAGACGTAATGGCCAACCTCATTCCTCAGCGCCTGCCTTCACACTCACTACAGAATTCCTTCTTATGAGCTCTTAATGTGAATTCCAACATTTGTCCAAACAAAATCCTATTCTAACTATTCTCAAATTCTCCATCTGTAAATTTGTCAAATTAAACTGGAGGTATGTAAAAGAGGGCTTCCCACGAAACTTTAGTTTATAAAAATTAGCTGAAAAATATTACAAACTATAAAAGTACATAAGCAAAAGTTTCTTGTTTTAAAATAAATTAAGCATACAAATGTTTACTGATTATCCGTTGAATATTTATATTATGCATATATTTGTTTATACTTAGTCAATGTAATCTCATTTCAGTCTGATTGGAATATTAATTTAATTGTGTTTTAACATTTTTTTGTTTATATCGTGATCTTTGCAGCGCCTTATTGGTTATATTAATTTCACCCAGTTTAAATATTTTTATATTTAGTAGAAGTTCATTTTGTTGTATCCCATTCTAGGATCTAGGTTAAAATGTAGATACTTATTAATTTAGATAAGTTTATCAGTTTAAGAACGTAGTTTTATAACAAGTTTGTGTAGATGTAATTTAGTGTTTAGCACTTGAAAAGATTTGGGTTTTACCAAATCAAAACGTGGTGATTGGTGTTTTTCACGTAAATCTTCTTCATGTGATACTCCATTGTTAAAAAATTTCAAAAACAAAGAATATTTATAGTTGAGATTGTATTGAACTGATTTAGTTACAAGAATTCAAACTACAACGAAACACATTTAATTTAGTAAATTAGTTTTATAGTGACTGCTGTACTTAAAATCAATGTGTATTACTCATTTAAATAAATGGAATAAATAAAAACAATATCAATATTTAAATATATATTTCGATGGTATAGTAATTGTTATTTTAATTTCTATTCATAAAATACTGTAGATATATTCATGTTGAAGTGAACTTAAAGAGTAAAAAAGATAAAAATGTATTCAAAAGTAAGATCTTATTTATACTACTTTTGTGGCATAATAGGCAGAATTTCTTTGTGGTTTAGCAAAATAGCATAAACCACAGGAGAAGAAACAGAGGTCACATCCAACAGTGCGCTGAATGTGTGTCAAGCTTTTGTGTCGAGTTATTTCTCCAGGTTTCCATGAGGAGGACCAGAACTGTTTCAGTTCCTCCCTTATGCCCCCCAAAAATACTCAAGTATAAACATAGTAATTATTACTACACATGTATGAAGATGTGCATTAGTTGTAACCTATTTATAACTACCTGAGCCGTTCACTATGGCCATAAGAAAGCGACCTCTGTTTATTTTTTTCTGTTCATAAACTCAGTACAAAGTATAATTAAATATTCTACTTTGAAATTACGTATTTTAAACACTATTTTGCCTCCATGTTAATTATTTAGGATACATTAGATTCATGTTACTCCAATATTTAGCTACAATAGTTCAATTTATACATTGTTAACTACTTGAATAATATAGTTTCCTCAAGAAATATATATTTTGAACTTCATTAGAATATCACAGATTATTTAAGAAACATTTACGTGATGATAAGATCAGCCATTCTGGAACTCGTTCTTTACAAACAAAATGAATCAAATTTTATATTGACTTTCTTAAAATAGTTTATTTAACATTTTTTTTAAATTTACTTTATTAAACTAAACACTTCTGATATTATTTCACAAAGTAAACCCATTAAAGTACATATAACAGAGAAAGAAAGAAAGAAAGAAAGAAAGAAAGAAAGAAAGAAAGAGAGAGAGAGAGAGAGAGAGAGAGAGAGAGAGAGAGAGAGAGAGAGAGAGAGAGAGAGAGAGAGAGAGAGAGAGAGAGAGAGAGAGAGAGAGAGAGAGAGAGAGAGAGAGAGAGAGAGAGAGAGAGAGAGAGAGAGAGAGAGAGAGAGAGAGAGAGAGAGAGAGAGAGAGAGAGAGAGAGAGAGAGAGAGAGAGAGAGAGAGAGAGATGATGATGATGATGATGATGATGATGATGATGATGATGGTTAGACTGTATTTTATTTACTTAGAACAAACACTGTATCAGTAATACATATCGAGGTGTATTAAAGTTAAGGCTGCAGTAAACAAACGTCAGGTCAGAGCTGATATAGATTTAAGGGCGCTACGATGTTACTTTATGGTTGTAATTTTATGGTTGTAATTTTATATCCTGTCATGAAGATCTTACGATCTTCTTTCTTCTTCTATAGGTATAAACCATTATGCTGGCAATTAAAAACAAAGCAATTTGTGCTTATCAAATTAGAAGTAATACATTTTAATGACACGGTAAATTTCAATTTTGATTTAGGATTTTATTATTAAATTTAAGTTTACAGTGCTAGAGAAAAATTCAAGGACACCCTCAATAAAGTGATTTTGTTTTCGTGTCCCTAAAGTTGTTAATATGTCTCGCATTAGTGTTTGTTCTACTCACCATAGAAACAAAGGTTTTTGGTGAACAATTCAATAATATCTTATGAAAACGTTTTGCTAGAAGAGTCAGGAAAACTATTTTTTTTATACGAAAACTGGGGTTTACTCAAAGAATTTAAAATCTTATAATTACACTTCTAGCAAAACACTTTTCATAAGATTTCATAGAAATGTTCAATAGTATAAGATATTAAATTATTTGAGGAAACCCCTGTTTTTATAAACAATAAATGTTTTCTTGACAAACTACACGTAGTATTGATTTTATTTTTAGTTTGCTTGTTCAGTTTAATGTACCAAACACAACAATAGGTGTACAAATGTTCACAAAAATTATCTAATTATTTTGCCACCACTTAAGCTTAATTTATTTGTCGAAAATTGTTAGTGATATAATAATGTTTTAAACAAACAATGACAAAATGAAGCAGAATAACATTGGGCGAAGCGAGCGCAGACGTCCTACTCCACTAGCTCCGACGAACATGGCTGTGCAGTCAGAATTCGTCTGCCATGCTTCCTTCGGGAGATGTAACAAGTAACTTAACGGGGGGGAACGTAACTTGTTTCAAACACTGACAATTTGCGACAAATAAATTACGCTTAAGTGGCAAACTAATTAGATAATTTTTGTGAACGTTTATACAGTGATTTTTGTGTTTAGTGCACTATACTGAACAAGCAAACCAACAATAAAATCAATGCTACGTGTAGTTTGTCGGGAAAATATTTTTTGTGTAAAAACAGGGTTTCCTCAAAGAATTTAAAATCTTATAATTATACTTCTAGCTAAAATCGTTTCATAAGATATTATTGAAATGAGCACCAAAACCTTTATTTCTATGGTGAAAATAACAAACACTTTAAGTGCCAGACATACTAACAATTTTAGGGACATGAAAACAAAATCACTTTATTGAGGGTGTCCCTAAACGTTTTCCAAGCAATGTAGCTAAACTTCATGTCCACTCTCGCCCATAATTTTCCTTATTGTGCTAGACAAAGTTATGGAAAATGTAAATAGAAGGCCTAGAGGACTGCGGTGGGGACTGATAGAAAAACTAGCAGATATTGACTACGCAGATGACTTATGCCTTTTGTGTCTTAAGTTAAATGACATGAAAAATAAACTAGATGAATTAACAATAAGAGGGGCGCAAGGTCAGACTGAAAATAAATGTAAACAAAACCAAATAGATGAGAATCAACCACAGAAGTCAAGAGGAGCTCTTTTTTTTGAACGAAAGAATTAAACAGGTTCAGGAGTTCCAGTTTTTGGGAGGTGTCGTCTCTGATACTATCTATCTGGCTCAAGTTGTTCAAATCTTAACAAATTTATCCCTAACAGAGTGAAAGCAATGCCCGTCCACCCATACACCTACAGTGGTATTGACCAAGCCGCTCGCCTATACACCTACAGTGGTATTGACCCACCCGACCTACCATACACGTACAGTGGTATCGACCAACCCACCCACCCATACACCTATAGTGGTAGGTATAAATATTGTGCAACTGATTTATTACTAATGTGTGTATAGATACATTTTTTATATTGTATTTGACCACCTCGCTGTAGTGTATTCGTATTGAGAGAAAAAATTCAAGAATTTTCCTAATTAATTATTTTTAGTTAGATTAACAACTTAACATTTTCATGTAAATACTATGAATTTGAATTAACAATATTAATTATTTTTATTGCTTTTTTAGTGGCCAAATTTCATTAGTGAGATGAGTGTAAGTGAATAATATTAAAAAAGTAATATCATCTAAACCTAAGTTCCTTTCTTCAAAGTGTGAGCTGAAGAAGACTTGTGTGGAAATGCGATGAGAGGGAAATTCTGAAAAAAAGAAGAAGCAAAATGAATTGGTTAGGACACATGATCAGAGTAGAGAGCTCTGGAAAAAGAAGAAAGTGAAGAAAAAGATATCAACTGGTGTACAGTGTAAGGGACAGAGGAAGTATGAGACATCAAAAAGACTTACAGAAAACAGAGCTGTTTGGCGGAAAGATACAGTGGGACCTGATGAGAGCAGAACACCCTTGATGATGATGATGGGTGCAATAATGATCATTTATAATCGTCATAGTTCCAACAAAAACCAGTTGTCTTATGTCAAATAATGAAGCTAAATAGTATAATAATTACTAAAAAGTATATAAATTTTAAAGAAAGGTTCTTATAAAGTGTTCACTAATAAAACTGACTCCCGTCAACGGACGGAGCAGCCGTAGGGTTCGGTATGCGTCACATTTATTACCCCGGATTAAGCTGTCTCCCTCCCTCCCACCCTCTAACCTAAACACTTTGTACCACTTGTGCGAGTCACATAAAGAGAAATGGGGTCATTAATCTCTTGTATAGCTCCATCCACTGGGGTTTCAGTGATTTGGCCAGAGTCTCTAATAAAGTATTTATCATCTAGTTTTAACAACCGGATACCACGTATTTTTAGGGTAGTTTCCTATTTTTACATTTGATGACAAACGTAATTATTGGACGAAAATAACTCTCATGGCGTGAATTTGAAATATAGTTTTGTTAGAGCTTCAATAAGCTCATAGTGATAGATTGCAACTCTAGATAAAAATACTACGATTTCTTCTTCTCTACATAAAAAATGTTACTACGACACATAACGTAGGCGTAAGATGAGCAAAACTAATTAATTAATTAACTAACAAACATCTTATTTGACAATGTCAGAACCGTTGTAGGAGGATTATTGATAAACCATACTTTGTCTAAAATTCGACACTCCAGAGTTTGATTTGAATTGAATAATAGTTACAAATCAAGTTGGTGGTATTATTAAACAAAATTAAACAAAACAAAACCACAATCTAGAATGAATCTTTTGCTATCAATATTGTTATAAACATGAACGTGACGGATGTTTATAAAAGAGCATCCGTCATAACATGTTTTTATCCGTCATTTCATTCTATAATAAAAAGAATATGCGACGGATGATATTGCGTAAATAGTTTTTATTTATATTTTACAACTTCACCCACAAGCTCTGATGGGCCTGCGGGTCTGTGCGTGAACTTTATTCAACGAGTGAAGTACCGACCGTTAGTTCGAGCCTTGGACACTACCTTCCGCAGTCCGAAGCCTTAGCCACTGAGCCACCATACAGGCAACAACTTCTGAGTCTATATACAGAGCGTTCATGAAAAAAACCTTAAAACCTTCGGGATATGATTACTTGCCTAAAAACCATAGAAAAAGTTCCAATATAAATGTGTCCTAAAACGTTTATCTTTTTGTCTGCCTGTCTGAATGTGTTTTTTACATAATTTATCATATCTTAAGTAAACCCATAAAGATATTATCTTCAAACCCGGTACCTGTATAAAAAATAAGAAAACCTAATTCAGAACATAGTATCAAGTTCCTACTTTGTCCATTTCAAAATGGCGGCTATTTTAAGTTTTCAAAGGTTAATATCTTAAAAAGTTTAATTTATTAAAAAACAAACAAATCCCTTAAAAATTGCAACATTTTATTTCCTGAAAGGTTGTACAACGATTTTTTTAATCGTTGTACCACCTTTCAGGAAATAAAATGTTACAGTTTTTAAGGGATTTGTTTGTTTTTGAATAAATTATACTTTTTAAGATATTAACCTTTGAAAACTTAAAATAGCCGCCATTTTGAAATGGACAAAGTAGGAACTTTTTCCTTTAAAAAAAAGGAACATTAATAACTGATAGGTTGTAATTTCGGTAACACTACATGCCAATGGGATAAAACTTCTACAACGTTAGCACGCACTGTATTAGAAACATTACAAACTATCAGTTATTACTGATTCAATCCTAACAATCATTATACCATAATTTAGAATATTAGATTTTGTAATTTTCAAGTTTATTGTAGATTTCTTTTGAAAAAATATATTATTTAAGATATGAAGCTTTGAAAGCAAAAAAATGCCAGCATTTCGAAAACGTACAAAGTAAGAAATTGATATTAGGTCATCATTTCTCATACATGTACGGGGTTGAAGATTATATTTTGAGAGGTTATTAAGATATGATATATTATACAGTACAAGTAAACATCAAACAACACAAATTTGTGTTGTGTGACACTTACTTACTTGTACTGTTTATGTACAAACACGTATTATGCTAATTAAAAACCTATTTGATATATTATATACTAAAATTCATTCAGACACCGACAGACGAAAAACTAAGCGTTTTAGGACGTGTGTTTATAGAAACTCTTTTAGTTTTAGTTTACATAGCAATATTTTGAAATCTTTGAAGAGTTTTTTTTATGAACAACCTGTATAACTAAACAAGAATATATTAAATACATAGCTCAGATACTCTCACATCCCTAACTTTCTTGAAATAACGATTGGATGGCATTGTTTAACCTGGCCCATTCTAAGGGATTTTCTGTTTCCTCCCACACTATCCTTCTATCCTCAATTATCCCATGGATCTTCTGAAGCCAAGATATTTACACACGTTGAATTAATTGCTTTTTACTAAACTCCTTCTAGTAGATTATTACAGAATTAATATGCAGCAATTATGTTACTCATGATGCATTAATAATAACAAAGCAATTAATGTTCTTCTCTTTTCATTCTTGAAACCCTCAATTTTGTAAAATTAAATTTCCCTGTCTTTTCCACTTTCTCTAACCACTCTAACACTCTTCGTGTCAATCACAGTTTAAGAGTACCAAAGCATTCTATTGCCTTCTTTGAGAAACATACCCTTTATAATGGTGTAGCTCTTTATAACTGCCTTCTACTTAAACTGGAGACTAACCATATAAAATTTAAGTAACAACTGAAAAGCCTTCTGCTCGGCCTTTGTTGTTACAATGTCCATGAGTTTCTAGCTGGCCATAAATAATTCTGATTTTCTGTGATTGTTGCAAACTTTGAAAAATAAATAAATTGTTTTCGCTATATCTTTTCACATGTTGTAGTCTTAGTTGATTATTGTTTTATTGTATTTACTATGACTTGGCTAATGCGTGTATATTTTTTACTGGCTTAATAAACGATTTGATTTGAATTATTAATATTTTTATAAATACACAATAATAATAATAATAATGCTCGAAAATAAATATAATATGTCATTTAAAATACTGAAGCTCAGTACAGTGTTGCTGTGGTAATTTGAATATATGGTCAGTTACATTTACAGATGATTATAAGTAATCATTAAGAAAAATAAAGCTGAATATTTTTAAAGAAAAATCTTTTTCTTTTTATTAGAAACAAGAAAAACATTAAAAAATGACCAACCCTCCTTAGTAACACCACTTCCTTCATTTATAATATTTGCTTAGTTAGTGTATATTGGGTTTTTATTAATGTAATCATGTTTTAGTGAGCTACTGGCTGAGTGGTCTATGGCGTCAGGTTCGAATCCTTAACTGGAACTTTTTATGAGTAATATTCACCTTTTACAGTACTGATTCTCCCCCTTATCTCTATCTGAATATATTGCCCGTACATATTTATAGCATATGGGCAGAGTAAGGAAAAGTATGACTTCATCTCCTTTAATTTAGCTATATAAAAACAATGAAGAGAAAACAATATTTATTTGTCAAAAATACAAAGAAACTTGTCAGGTCTGTGTTTTAGTAATGTTATAAAAAACCTGTTTATTGTAGAGAAGACGGTTTGTAAAATATACACGGTAAGACACAAGTAATGTATGGTCAGTATAAATAAGACATCAAGTGAAAATGTGTGGAGCGCTACAAATGACGGTAGTCCCATACAAATGGGCGGTAGTTTGTAGGCAAGTCGTGGAGGGGATGGACTTTCTGGAACATATGTCTTAGTGAGGCTTTCATTTAAACGTACTTTGAATGACATTCCCTTAATGGTATTATGGCTTTTAATAGGTAACTTAAGCTTTTACTTAATAAAGCTTAAGTGAAAAAAATTTCGGAGTATTTTATATATATCAAATTAATATTTCACTAATTTCTTCATTGAAATGCATACAGCATATAATCAAACGTGAACTGTCAACCTATAAAACCTTCCTTTTATGTTTAATTAATAGGCATTACTTAAACATAAAAACAGGGTGACATAAAACATTAGTAATTAAAATTAAAAAAATTAAACAAATAAAAAAAAAACATAAGTCCTCCAAGGCTAAATGCGTCCCATTTTAGGGGTTCCATAATATATATAAAAAACATAGAAGGCAAACTTCTGCATGATAAACCTCCGCTATAACAATACAATTCATCCTTTTCTTTATGATAAGATCTACACAACTTTCTGACAGTATCTCAAACGGTTGCTTTTGATGAGGGTTGATCAGTATTGCTATGAAGGAGGGTTCAAGGGCAACTTTGCCAACCATTAATCTCCCTAAAGGTCCGATCCTGTTGTATATCTCTAACTGCAGCTTGTGTTGGAAGGTTAATCTGTGTTGTTGTAGAGATGGGTGCAACGATAACTTTGCCACTAATAATATTTCTAAAGATCCGATCCTCTTTCATATCTTTAACGCAGCTTGTGATAGAGGGTTGATCAGTGTTCTTGTGGAAGAGGGTTCAAGGATAACTTTGCCAACCATTAATCTCTCTAAAGGTACGATCCTCTTGTACATCTCTAACTGCAGCTTGTGATGGAGGGTTGATTAGTGTTCTTGTGGAAGAGAGTTCCAAGGACAACTTTGCCAACCATTAATCTCTCTAAAGGTCCGATCCTGTTGTACATCTCTAACTGCAGGTTGTGATGGAAGGTTGATTAGTGTTCTTGTGGAAGAGAGTTCAAGAATAACTTTGCCAACTCTCTAAAGGTCCAATCCTGTTGTACATCTCTAACTGCAGCTTGTGATGGAAGCTTGATTAGTGTTCTTGTGGAAGAGAGTTCAAGATAACTTTGCCAACCATTAATATCTCTAAAGGTTCGATCCATTTGTATACCTTGAGTGTTTTGGAAAACATTTTTACCAACCTCATTTTGGATTTAGTATAGAGCCATGTTTTATAGATGCATGTAAGGTAAAAAATATTTATATGCTTGATTATGATCGATATTTGATATTAATTTCGTTGCACTTTTATTACACTTAACACCCCAAACAACCCTTCTATGAACTCATGAGTGAATCAGTAATAATTATATATAATCCTATAATATATAATTAAAAATTGTTTCCACGGTCCTTAAACTCTGTTATCCAATCATGTATTTGTCATAATGACCTATACAATCCCCTCCTTTAGTACATATATGGATTTTAAGCGTGCCACCATTGGGATCTTTTAAACCTGCAGAGACTTTAAACGGTTATGCTCATTACAACTTTACATCATTTTGTATGCTCATTACAATTATATAGGTCAAATTTTAAAATTTAGTCGCTATTTTCCAATATGGTGGTCAACTTTGAAATAACTTATGGTAGCTCCTATTTTTTATGATTGATTTAGGTTTGACTCATTATTCTTTTTTATTCTAGGTATTATTTTGATATACTTAACCGTTTCGCCGCTAGGAACGCTGTTAAACTAAGAATTTCTTAAACTGTCAGCGCTCCTAGAGGCGAAACCGTTAAGTATGACAAAATAAAACCTAGAATTAAAAAAGTCTTAGAATCACTAGTCAAGCCTTAATCAATTATAAAAAATAGGGTTTACTATAAGTCGTTTCGAAGTTGCTTGCTAATTGGAAAATAGCAACAGAATTTTTAAATTTTAACTGCGTGATTTAATTTTTTTTTATAAAATATGTATTGAAGAGCTTATCAACATTCAATTGAATAAAATAATGCATTATAAGTTAAGTTTTGGCAGAACACGCCTATTTAATAAATTGTTGAAATAAGAATTTCTGAAATTTTCAGTGCTTCTAGTGGCAAAACGGTTAAGTATATAAAAAATACCAAGAATTACAACTTCTTAGAATCACTATTAAAACGTAAAACCATAATAAAAATAGGGGTTACTATAAGAATTTTCAAAGTTGACCACCATATTGGAAAATGGCGACCGAATTTTAAAATTTGATCTACGTAATTGTAATGAGCATACAAAATTATGTAAAGTTCTTCATTTAAATTTTGTTGCATCTGTGCAGGTTTAAAATATCCCAACTACACTTATAAAATCACCCTCTATATGAATCTTAATGAACAAACCACTTCGGTTCATTAACTGGTGTTCGAAACTTAAATACCAACACATCCCCTTTATTACACACAAGTATAATATTCAACGATCAACACACCCATTTTCGTTCACACAAGTATGAAATTTAACGATCAACACATCCATTTTCGTTCACACAAGTATAAAATTCAACGATCAACACACCCATTTTCGTTCACACAAGTATAAAATTCAACGATCAACACGCCCATTTTCGTTCGCACAAGTATAAAATTCAACGATCAACACACCCATTTTCGTTCACACAAGTATGAAATTTAACGATCAACACATACCCTTTGGTTCACACATGTATGAAACTTAAATACCAACACACCCCCTTTTTTACACACAAGTATAATATTCAACGATCAACACACCCATTTTCGTTCACAAAAGTATGAAATTTAACGATCAACACATACCCTTTGGTTCACACATGTATGAAACTTAAATACCAACACACCCCCTTTTTTACACACAAGTATAATATTCAACGATCAACACACCCATTTTCGTTCACACAAGTATGAAATTTAACGATCAACACACCCATTTTCGTTCACACAAGTATGAAATTTAACAATCAACAGACCCCTTTCGTATGGAAATTAGATTATTGTCGATCTATACACTCTTTCACCCTTACAATTTCCTTATCCTCCTTATCCTCCTCCTACTATCCTTCATATTCCATTGATTTTAAACTCACACAATGGCAACGAATTTACAGCGATGGGCGAGTGGTTAATCTCCATTGTACGTGTATGGTTGGGTGGGCAGGTCTACATAATGTTAAGCACAAATATTAGTGAGTTTCCTTCATTAGCTGTTTATATGGTGAATTTGAAGACCACAATTATTAGTATTTTCATTAAAGCGGACTGGAGAACTGTCAATATCATGATAAAGGTCAGATTTTCCATCGGGACATTTCCCACTATTAATTATAACGCTTTGGATCGTAACTAAATTCATTAATATACACATCGTTAATTACTTTAATAGAATGTAACAATTTATAATGAAACTTTCCTCGTTATTACTATCCAATGAGGAAAATCAACTTGTTAACCCTTTCAGCCCTAGGCATTGAAATATTTTAAATTAAACAATTATCTCTTTTGATTTTTGTTGTAATAGGTCTAATTTGCTTAAAATATTTTTTTTAGATTTTTAAAAGTTTAGTAATATATTTTTTTTTTATTGGTACTTCTGAGTACCGACAGGTCTTTACTGGTGTTTGTACCCCCAGATACACAGGTACTCTAAAGTACCGTCAGGTGTTTACACTATGGACACAAATTTGCCCTAAAACATGAGCTATGTGAACAAAAAAGAGTCTTATAAAACAATGTTGGCAGAATAAAACAAATATTTATTAGAGTAAACTAATGTTAAAAAACACTAGTAATAACAAGTTGACAAAAAAAAGGAAAATGTGTACAGTTATTATTACAGACAAAAATATAGCTAATCAGTAAACAACTTGAATCTATTCTATACCATGGTATTCTGAAAAGCAATTTTTCTTCTCATTCACACAAAGAAAAACTTTGCAATGAGAACATTTTGAGTGGGGCCTGGACTGAATTTTTTTTTACTGCAGACTTCGCACTTCCCATGAGATTCCACAAAAGTTGGCCAGTGAATCCCTCTGTTGCTCTCCCTGACATCTTTAGGAACAGAGAAGTCCTGCTTCCTCCTCTTTTTGTCTGGCTGATTGCACGGAGAACTGATCAAAGATCTCTTCTTTGACGTACTATTGTTTTTAGTACACGTAAGAGTATTACCAGACCGATAATCACTTTTGTTCACCCCTAGGTCAACATTCTCTACAGGTTACCTGATCAGAATTACCATCATAATGTTTGATGAATGGTTATTCGAGAAAATATCAAGGGATATATATCGATTAGCTCATCGATTATGGATGTATCGATACATTCTCTTACGGGTAATATTTATAGCTACCCATAAGAGAATTATTGACTTTATCATATTTCTATTAAAATTAGCTTCTGGTATAAAAAGTTATATTTATTAATAAACAGAACATTTTTTGTTAATAAATATTTGTTAATAAAATAAAAACTATTTGTGTAGTTAGTTTTTATTTGTTACCTATTACTTTACTTTGAAGGAGAGGCCGGTCTCCTTTTTAATCCTAATCTATCCATTCCATCAGATACGGGGAACTTATCCAGATAGTTTACAAGCGAACAACCAGTACAAAGTAAAGGTCGCATCGATATTGCGCACTAACATTCGGGAGTCACCGATATTGCGCACTAACATTCGGGAGTCACCGATATTGCACACTAACATTCGGGAGTCACCGATATTGCGCACTAATATTCGGGAATCACCGATATTGCGCATATTTACTCTTACAATAAATCTTAGGTGGTATAAAAAGAGGTTAAAATAATTAACAAGAATTTATTGATACCAAAAAGTTGGCGAATAACCTACCTCACCCAACTTACCTTAACCTAAATAATTTAACCTAACCTAACTTAACCCACCATACTTCAACTAACCTAACTTATTTTAACCTAATCTGCCTTAACTTAAACTAACTTTCCTTACCTAAACTAATTCATCTTAAACTAACTTTTTGGCACATTCCAGAGCTATTATGGTGGACGCTGAGGACTCAGCGGGGTATTGCAGTCTGGTGCACGCCTATGACGAGTTGAGTGGGTACGTGTTTGGGGATCAAGACTAGGTGCGCAATATCGGTGTACCGAAGATGAGCATTACTGAAAAACACATACACTTTAGGACAGAACTCGAACCTGTGCTTTCTCTCAGGTTCAAAGTCTTGCCGCCTTAGACAATCCGGTCACTGGCTTTCAGAAACCACTATTTGAACAAGTTTTTTTGCAACCATTCCGAATATATCTCTCTGTGAATTCACTGTGAAATTCGTTAAAGAGTGTGTCTTAAGTTAAAGAAATTAATTATAAATCATATTCTTAATTTAATATATCTTCTTCTACATTTGCAGCAGAACTGCACGTAAAATATTTAAACGTGCTGTGAAAAGATTTTCAAAACTTAGTGATACGGTGCTCTCTATATTAATTATTGATATATTCAAGGTACAGTTTTATGGGGTTTGAAAGCCGCATTTTATGTTCATATTACTCTAATATTAAATTGTAAGTCGGGAAACTCTGAGTGAGACGGGAGAGCTGTGCATCTATTGAATGTGCTGCGCAAGATGTTAAGAAGATTAATGGAGTCGGGCTAACAATACAACTTATACTCCCTTCATCCCCCTTTTGTACTTTGCAGGCGTTCCTACATAATTTCATAATCTGTCAAAAGCATACTAGGACACGAAAGTCAAAAGGAAAAACAAAGCTTGAGAGGAAAATAGAATTGTAAGTGGCCCCTTTATGTTTGAGGGGTTATGGAAATTGAAGCTCTGACCTAGTTGGGCTATTTTTTTAACCTGCTTTACTCAAACACAAAACAAGTTTGACCCTAATAATAATCTGCCACATATGTAACTACTGGAAATACAAATGGGGATTGACAGTAATCAGTTATGTAATTGCGGGGAGTCTATTCAAACAATGGATCACATAGTTTCAGAGCACCCCTTGCGCTGTTTTACGGAGGGTTTAGCTAGCATAAATAGAATCAGTGACGCAGGTCTTAAATGGATTGATGGTTTGGATTTAGCTTTGTGGCAGATCGTTTGCTATTTATTTTTAATTTTTATTATAATATAATGACTCATGAACTTTTTTCCAAGTATAAAACTCACCTTTTACGTAATTTTAAATTATTAAAAAGTGATAGCTGGCAAAACACTATATGGTACATTATCTGCCACAGAAAAACGTAATTATAGTTACAATTATGAAGAGTAGATCTATATTTTGCGGAAATTGTTTTTATTTTCTAGAAAATGTAGTTAAGTCCTTTTTTATAAAGATTATTTTTCAAAACTTCCATATCGCAATGATGTTTCTTACAGAAAAATAATAATAAGTCTGTGCACAACATCTCTTTGAGAGTCTGGGCATGCTGAACGGCTTTTTGGCCGTGTGATGTGTGGTCAGCACGACGGATCCAGTTAGCCGTCATTCCAGCTTTCTCTACTAGGATTCACCTCAAGTCGTAGTTTCCCAATTGCTTTACGATGCTGGGTCAACACCGCGAGTATACTTGAGGGGCAAATTTCTAACTGCCTGGATCGGGAATCCAACATGGGACATCAATTTACGGAAGCGCGTTAACCACTTAGCCACCTTGAACCCCAATGACAAAACATCCATGTATATTTATTCCTCCCCCTCCTAATATCTTATCTTAAAACACCAATTACGTAAACATATATTTTCCCCCAATATATGTAGGTAAATGTGAAAGAGGTCAAAAGTGGTCGACGTGTTAAAAAATCATGATATTCTGGTTAAGTGTGAAACCAAAATTGGTTACATTGACAGGATTGGTAGAAATACAGTGTATTCCATCAAGGACACATTTGATACAGGTGTGGGTGTACTATTCTACGATTGATGGGTTGGTGAAGCTACGAGCTGGTTAACAATACGTAATTGAAGGATGCGTAAAAAACACACCTTATAACTGAATATATTTATATTGTATTCAAGCATTTAAGGAATTTAAGAAATTGGAAGGATATGACGAAATAAAATTCTTTGGCTTAAATTTAGCAAAATCAATATTATAAAAAATAATAATAAAAAGTGTGTATACTGTTTTTTAGGCAAACTTAAATATAATTAAAGACATACATATACATTTATTGAATTTATTTTTGTACGTAGCATTTGAATAAGCAATTATGAATAATACTTATTTATTATTATGATAATTATAATTCTATTTAATTTTATATGAAAAAAGTTTGAGTTGAAATTTAAATTCGAATTAAAATTAGATAAAAGTCAATATATCATTTTGAAAATCAGCATATTTTTAAATTTGTACAATTAGCATTGTTAAAATGCTCCTAAATTTTGGTCTGAGGAGGAAATAATTCTAAAAATTTTTTTAAAAACCTTAAGAAAAACTGAACGATTATCAAAAAGAAGAAGAATATGTCAGCAAGTTAAAATAAATGTTACTGAATAAAATCATTCATTACGTATGGTCAAGTAGAGTTTTGGTGAAATAAAAAAATGTAAAGGAAAAGTTTGAAGTGACGTCACAGCAGTTACCGTGACAATCGCCCTCTTTGTCTCCACTAATTGTCACAGTTGGCTTCTTGTAATAACTGAACTTCATCCCTCGCCAGATTTTAATTAGTGCCTTTTAATTTACGCGAGAAACCTTCATCGGCAACTTGTTACATTTTACCTTTTCCAACAATATCATAAGACAGAGTAAGATGAGAAACCTCAATCAATATTCCTGACTTTTTAGCCCATGTACAGAATGCCCAATTTTTAAAGGCTTTAATTTTTTACCATTTTTTGTTTTGATTGACATGTCTTTGTTGTACATTTTTTTAATTTGAAAGTCAAGTGTTAAATGTGTAGCAGTAAAAAACTAGGATATGAAAATTATTTTTTCAATTTTTAATTTTATCAAAAATGTCCTTGTTATATATTTTTTATGTTTTTGCATTTAAATTTTTTAATGAATTACTGTTTGCTATATTGACTTGTTCATTATATTTTACCTGTCTATTTTTACAATTTTGAATAACAATAAGTGTGCAATCTATATAATAGGAAAAAGTGTCCTCCTGCTCTTATCATAATTAAAACGTAGCTAAATATGTATTGTACAGACAAAAGTACCAGCCCGTGCTCTAACTGAAGATCCTCTGCCTTTTTATTATTAAAAAATAATTATTGACTCTGATGGACACTCCGTAATTTGGACTGAAACGTATTTAGAATATCTAAAACGATATTATGACAACATTAATGTTCCATTTTAATTGGGTGTAATCCTGTTGTGTGGCATTGGTAAATAAATAAATAAAATATTCACTAATTTTTTTTTAAATTATAGCTACTAATTCAATGTGTAGCCTAAATGAGGAAAACCACGCCTAAATTATCCTCACGTGAATCATTAAGAATGCTTGCTTACTATACACACCTTGCTATCTAAGAAAACTAGCCATACTTATGTGAGTTTAGTCAGAACACCTGTAGATTTTGATGAGGTCTTTACATTTGTCATATAAACTAATACGAAATTAAGAGATAATAAGCTCCCTGAAAATATTTTAAACAAAAAAACGCTGAATAAATATTAAACAAATTTGAATTGCTTTACATTCCATCCCAGGGAGCCAAATGATCTTCCAAATTATTTTTGAACTTCAGTAATAATACTATAAATTTGCATTCACTATTTTAATAATTCAAAATATAAAATAATTTCTTAAAGTACTACTAAGAATTTGTAAATGCGATTTAAAATTAAAATAGTTTTTTTTAACCTCCAACCACTTCAGCTTACTCAACCATTTCTGCACGTATTTTAAAATAGGAAAATGGTGCACTACCATTGGAAAAACAGCACAACGCAGTTGATAAGATTGACCAAGTTCTATTCTTGAATAAATTGTTTCCATATAATTAATTCATAAATCTAATAAATGTTAAATAAATCCAAAATAAATAGTAGTGATGAAAAAGTTTTGGACATTTTTCGTTCATTTACAACCACTACTTTGGTTAAGTTATGTGAAGTTTCTTTGGATTATGTTAGGTTTGGTTATGTTATGTTAGGTTTGGTTAGGTTATGCCAGTTTTTACTATGTTATGTTAGGTATAGTTAGGCTATGTTAGGTTTGGTTAGGTTAGGTTAGGTTCGTTTATATTTTGCCAGTTTTTACTATGTTATGTTAGGTATAGTTATGCCATGTTAGGTTTGGTTAGGTTAGGTTAGGTTCGGATATGTTATGCCAGTTTTTACTATGCTATGTTAGGTATAGTTATGCTATGTTAGGTTTGGTTAGGTTAGGTTAGGTTCGGATATGTTATGCTAGTTTTTACTATGTTATGTTAGGTAAAGTTAGGCTATGTTAGGTTTGGTTAGGTTAGGTTAGGTTCGGTTATGTTATGCCAGTTTTTACTATGTTATGTTAGGTATAGTTATGCAATGTTAGGTTTGGTTAGGTTAGGTTCGGATATGTTATGCCAGTTTTTACTATGTTATGTTAGGTATAGTTATGCTATGTTAGGTTAGGTTATGTTATGCCAGTTTTTACTATGTTATGTTAGGTATAGTTATGCTATGTTAGGTTAGGTTCGGTTATGCTATGCCAGTTTTTACTATGTTATGTTAGGTATAGTTATGCTATGTTAGGTTAGGTTCGGTTATGTTATGCCAGTTTTTACTATGTTATGTTAGGTTAAGTTTAGTTATGATATGTTAACGTTAACATAAGTTATGAGAATGATAGTGAATTACCGGACAAGATCCAAATTTTTTTTATTGGAAGTTTGCAAATTTACAATGGTATTGACCAATCCACCCATAAACGTATAGTGGAGTGTTGACACACCCGCCATCAATTTATTTACAGTGTAGCATCGACCCACCACTACGGCTTTATGTGGAATCCAAACCACGTAATAACCATCCATATGGTCACGTCAAACTCCTGTAATTTTATCGGAGGTAACCATTGAGCGGACGCCGTGTCGGTAGTACGAACACAGAGTACAGAACGTATAAGCTTTAATCTGCACAACACTTAGCCTCAAAATATTATAACCCCACGAAAGAAGTAACCTTGTACTACAAGGAAACAAGAAGTAACCTTGTACTACAAGGAAACAAGAAGTAACCTTGTACTACAAGGAAACAAGAAGTAACCTTGTACTACAAAGAAACAAGAAGTAACCTTGTACTACAAGGAAACAAGAAGTAACCTTGTACTACAAAGAAACAAGAAGTAACCTTGTACTACAAGGAAACAAGAAGTAACCTTGTACTACAAAGAAACAAGAAGTAACCTTGTACTACAAGGAAACAAGAAGTAACCTTGTACTAAAAGGAAACAAGAAGTAACCTTGTACTACAAAGAAACAAGAAGTAACCTTGTACTCAATAAAGATGGAAGTAAACGTATTGTTACAATTCTCATTTACTGGGAGAGTCAAATTTTATGAATTCAACGTAGTTCAAATCTTGAAATAAGTTTATATAGTAAATTATTCATAATAAACTTATTTTAAAAGACTATCTGATTGAGTTGAACAATACCAATGAATAGACGATAGGAGTATATTTTAGTGTAATTTATTACTTCTGATTTCCAAATGGATGTTAACTCTATTGTGTATATAAAAGATATGTACGCATAATTTACCTTGTAAAATATTATTTTAATACTGTTTGACAGTGAAATGTCGTTTTACTTCAAACGACCTCAGACTTTAAGCTCTCTTGGACATTGATGTAAGGCCGAAGTTTTCAAATCATATACATAAATCCTCCACAGACTTGTTTGACAAATTAATTTTTGTACATCTTACAATATAGGAATAAATCAAGTGGACAAATTACCTGTTTGAAAATTTCAATTAAGTTCGTTTTACCTATAAATGTACATCCATTTTAAATTTGTCATTCTTAAATACTGTAATGAAATTTTCTGGACCAATTTATTACGTAAGGTTTATACTATAAAAGTTAGTTAACATCAATGTAATATTATTGCTTCTTACGATCTCTTAGAAGATATTCTACTCGAATGTTTAAACATAATTTTTATTAATTGCAAATTTATTTTTCCCACATATACATATTATGGATGAAATTTTTCCTAATTGAGAAGCCAGCCCCTACTCACAAAATGTTTAAATTTACTTAAAAGCTTCATCCAGCCGTTAAGTGATTCTTGACTAATAAAATTTATTTATTGAAATGCTTTTAATACCACAATTTTACCAGATAAACAACTGACTCAAAAAATCATTCGTTTCATTTTGAAAAATACATAAAGTAATTTTGCTAATTAGTTTTTACGTTTAAAATAAGTAAAATTAATTTTCATTTAGCTTAAATAAAAAATGCTATGTTTTTCACCGCAAATATTTGTTATTTAAATTTGTTTAGCTATTTCTTTTTTTAACACTTTTTACATATTTTATGGCATTTTAATCAATGACGATTCTTTTATTTTATTTTTGATATTTATTGGTCTTGAAGCATATGAAATATTATGTTGTTTTCATTTTATACTATAACACTTTTAATTTTGTTCTCTATTTAGATGAAATAATGTACTTAATAGTCAATAAGCAAAAATTAATTTATGTGGATATGAATTTATTGGGATCTAAACAAGAAGGTACACACTTTCACCAAAAACAAAAAAAATCTAAGGTGGATAACGATTATTTTAATAAAAACGTAACACATTAATTTTTAATTTTTCTAAGTATAAATTATAAACTATTGATATAAATAGGTAGAGCTTCTGCCATTCATTTATTCAACAACCCTCAATATTACCTTACTGTCAAAGTATGAGAGTTATTTCAGTTATCAAATTATATTTCATGTCACCTTCATAGCAAATATTTTTGAATAAATAAAATAATATACAGGGTGTTTCAAAAGTTCGGGGCAAAACTTCAGTAAATGATTAAATAGGTAAAAAAAGTTCCTATAAGGATGTGTCTTATCTAGCGTAGTTTGGCGTCTGTCTGTCTATATGTTTTTTTTTTTTAACTACCGTTAATCACCTAAACGGTATTAGCTATAGTTTTAAAACTTGACACGAAGATTGTACTTTACACCAGCTAATAATATCTAAAAATATAAAATAATATTTTTACCTGTTTCAAAATCGCGACCGTTTAAAAATTGTTATGCTAAATTTCATGAAAACCAGAGAAAAAAATAGTTGTTACGACACCTAACATTTAGCTTAAAAAAGGAAAATAATTTGGTACCTCTTTTATGGCAATCGAACAGTAACTAATTGAGAAAATGTTATTTTTTCAGATTTTGAGCAAAATATGTTTGCAATTGTCGTATACTTGTGTCTTGTTTGTGACAAACAAAACCACCTGTCAAATTTTGCAGACAAAAACAGAAAAATAAAATTTTCTCAGTTACTTATTGTCCGATTTTAACTAATGAGGTTTGGCGTATTTCTGTCTATATGTGAGTTTAAAAAACACTATCATATCACTCAAACTTTATTAGCTATATTTTTGAAACTTAACACGAATATTGAATTTATTATTTTTTTATGTATACGTAATGTTATTTCCTTATCCTTCAAACTGTTTTATAAATGCCACTCTTAGGTTCAATCAACTAAACCTGTACATACAGTGACTGCTAGGAGACACCCCTGCACGCTTCGCGTGTCATCCCCAACGCTCGCTGCTCTCGATTAACCTCGGCCTCCGTCCTTTTGATTTAAAATAATAGTAGATTAAGTGTATAACGTAAAAATCGCAATACAGTATTAAATTTACTTATATTGCCTCACTCACATGTCTTTTGTTGCTACCTATTTATTAGTATAAATACCCAATATTATTAGTTAGCCTATTTTATTTTTTTAACAGCTTAAGATTAAACTCATAGTACAAAGCATCAATAGTATAATTATTGAAGATCAATATTATTATGCCTTTTCACTCTCCGCCCTCACAGCGATTGAAACTTCGCTGTTTGTAAGTAGGTCGTTGAACAACCACGACCGTAACACTACGGCTCCAAAACATTTAAATCAAATTTAGACAAAAGATGAGGATATAATTTTATAATTATAAAGTCTCATTAATAATCTAGAAAACAGGGCGCACCGAATTGGTGTTGGTGAAAACGGATATTAGCAGAATCTACTTTCGTGCCCAATTAGTAATTCTTAATTGGATTACTCATTTACCGTTGTCATGTAGTGGCTTAGTGCCTATCTACATCTGAAGAGACTATAATAAAGTCGAAACAACAGTATGCACACTTCCACCCTGAAAGATGGGTTGGTCGTATTTCACTTAGCGCAGGCTCAATCAATTTAGAATGTCCATACCAAGCCGTTGTAATAGACCGTCAACACACGAGTCGTAACGTGCGACAGCTCTAATGCTCAGAGAGGTTGGAGTCTGGTTATGAACCTAATAATCATTAATTCTGTCGTGTACTGTAGAGTAAACCTGATGAGGTAATGAGCTCTTTAGCTCTGAGACCGAAACAGATGATGACTTTAATAATAATAAAGGGGAGTGACCTTTCCTGATGTAAACCCCTAAGATGATTTGCATTTTATTAACTCCCACAAACCCTTTTCAAATTGAAATTATTCACATCAGATGCAAAGTGGATACTTGCACCTTAATGCTGCAACAATTCTAAATTAATATTCGGCAAAGTTGTTGGTAGCAGGGTGTGTAGTTTTTAGCCGGATGGCGAACATTCAGTGCCAATCCTGGATTTAATTTACGATCACATGTCATCATCAAACAGTTACACGTTTAGGCTCTTACACAATTCGTGTTCGACATCTGTCTACCCGGCGACCGAGTGAGTTCCCACAATTCGTGGTTGATAGCTGCAATTATAATCAGCGTGCTCACTAATCACTTGACCCGGATACGCATAATTGTTGAGGGGATATCACTAGCGCTATTTACAGGTTTATTCTTTTTCAAATGTTGGTGAGTGTTTTACCCTATGCCAATTCTCCAATTAATTAAAATTTCATAACCAGACTCCAACCTCTCTGAGCATTAGAGCTGTCGCAAGTTACGGCTCGTGTGTTGACGGTCTATTGCAACGGCGTGGTATGGAAATTCTAAATTGATTGAAATACGACCAACCTATCTTTCAGGGTGGAAGTGTGTATACTGTTGTTTCGACTTTATTATAGTCTCTTCAGATGTAGATAGGCACTAAGCCACTACATGACAACGGTAAATGAGTAATCCAATTAGGAATTACTAATTGGGCACGGAAGTAGATTCTGCTAATATCCGTTTTCACAAACACCAATTCGGTGCGCCCTGTTTTCTAAATTATGAATGAGACTTTATAATTATAAAATTCTATCCTCATCTTTTGTCTAAATTCGATTAAAATGTTTTGGAGCAGTAGTGTTACGGTCATGGTTGTTCAACGACCTACCTGCAAGCAGCGAAGTTTCAATCGCTGTGAGGGCGGAGAGTGAAAAGGCATAATAATATTGATCTTCAATAATTAACAACCTCTCCAAGTAACAACAAATACCAATAGTATAATGTCAAACATTCGAAATAAACATATTTATTTACAAAACAGCTGTTATTAATTTACTAAAATCAAACCAAGGTTATCCTTATGGAACAATATTTTAGGGGCGCTTTCTACCCCTTAGGAGCACTTTATCAAGATGAAGATACTTTAGTTGGCCTATTTAAGACCTAGACACAGTGTACAACATTTCAGCTCTCTACCTACATGGGAAGTTGGAGAATTAGTGATGAGTGAGTCAGCCTGAGATTTGCCTTATGTATATATATATATATATATATAAGGCATATATATATATATATAGAGAGAGAGAGAGAGAATACAATAATTTATTATTCTCGTTGAATGTTGACGCAAACAAAAATTTTACTAAATAATTTCCAACTGAATAAATCATAGTTGAAGTATAATAAAAATGTCAATTACATGATTAAGTCAACTACAGTTTAAAGGAGAGAAACTGGAGATAAAACTAAGAAAAGAAGACAGGATTCATTATTGCTGACAGTCCTTAATAAGGACTCGCCTCTCACCAGGTAATTAAATAACGTCTGGGTTGGGACGATAAGGGAAAGGATTTCACGGAGTTTTAATCCCCACTTAGCATATTTTCCATTTTAATAGGTATACCTACTAAATATTATATAGTGGTGAAAACTACTAGGAATACCAAACTAAGTAAAACCTTTGCTTAGTTATCAGATATTTCTATTTAAAATAAAGTAACCTTAATATTCATTACCACTTAATTTAAATTTAAGGTTTTATTTTATGTGGTTCACATTTTAAATTCGTGCTTCTATTGTGTCGGGTATATTTAGCGGAATAGACGATTTAAAGAAGTAGGCCTACATGAGATGCACTTGATTTTTAAAATGCGATTAATTTTAGTTTTTTAAATAATTATTTTATAATGAAAAATATTCAAATAATTTTATCTACATACAATGTTATATATTAAACAATAATTTACCATATTACACATTTATAATTCAACTAATAACACGTTCACTTGTGGAAACGTACTTGTGCGTCAAGTTGAGCTTAAGTGATATTCGGACGACGTACTTGTTGGTTTATTTTTGAATTTGATTGTTTTGCGTTCTATACATTTGTATTTAGAGGTTATATGATTTTTGAGGTGTATTCATTTTTAAGTTTTAAATTTTTATTATTTATTACATAGTTTTCAGAAATGACCCCTATAGTTTTAGCATATGTCAAAGGATATTTACTCAGCAACTAACATAAAACATATTTTTTTCCGATCCCATTTTATTTTAAGTAAAGTTTAGGTACTAAATTTTCATGTAAGGGACACACATACGATGTAAAGTTGGCTACAGGGTCGTAAGGCCAAACCGTTCAGCTCACATTTTACGGTTCTTCCTAGCTACCTTACAAACAAATACATGACTCAATGAGCACCCCTTCCCCCATTATGTAGCCTAAATTATTATCATTATTACGGAAAATGGACAAGAATTCACATTTTAGTTATTATTATTTTTATCGATCCACCATTGACTATTATTGCATCAGACCACACGAAATAGATCAGATGACAGGCGATGTAGTGTTGCCATGTCAATGATAGAATGGTATGTTTGTAATGCTAAACATTATTACATATTTTATTGGTAAATAAAATAAATGCTCTGACTAAACAAAATAATCTTTTGCGTTTTCTTAATCTTTTTCCAAATAAATTTGTAGTATATTGTCATATCACCTTGATATCATACTTACAAAATAAAATTATTTTTATAAAATAATATGTATTTTTAAAAAGGCTCAAATTTAATATTTGTCAATATAGCCTTCGATTTATCATAAGAAATCTGGTTATGAAAAGTATTTTCTTAGGTACAAATGTTCAATATAAATTTCATAAAACTCTTTAAGGAAACACTATAGTAACATAGTTAAAGAGACATTGCCATCCACCGGACTCTTGCTCACAGAAAGAGGGGTTTTAATTATGACTGTGGAGATCCGCTTAGTTGTAATTCTATTTTAAGACTTACTCTGGAAAAATCTTGCTTTGACATAATACCATTTAACTTTTTATCTGTATTATTAAGACGTTGATTACAAAAAATATTATAAATATTGTATTTTGTATTTTTGGTACTGAACGATTTTTATCGAATTACGACAAATAAATAACTCTTAACAAAGGAACTAAAAATAGTTAAAATGCATTTAATATAAAAGTATATCATATTCTCTCACTTTTTAATAAAATAAATTAACACATAAAAAAGTATAAATGTCACTTAAAATATTAATTGCTTGGAAAAAAATAAAAAAGGACTGTATGAAGTTAAGAGAAAAAACTTGTTTTATATAATACTCCATTAAATTTTCTATATAAAAGCATATCTTAGTAAGACCTATGATTATTAGACAGTAAAGACTAAGATGGCTGGTCACTCATTCATTGAACCTGCTATTAAATACTAAAAATATTTGACAATGTACATTTTTAGTTTTTGAACTTTATTGTGAATATTTGATAAGAAAATTAAATAATGTAAATAATTAATAAAATGGGTAAACATTCAAGACATTTCTTAACGAAACGTTCACGGAAAACATTTTGCAACCCACAAATAAAGAGAAACCATTTTCAGTAGAATACAGAGCTGACAAATACCAACATAAATTATATTAATAAAATGTACATTAAAAAAAATTTAATGAAAATTCCATCTATCTTAATAGTGGGTTTTCAATAAATATGGCTTCTATGAAACAATTAAGTTTTAATGTTCATGTAAACAATTTAACTGTATATTAATTCTCTGATTATTTTAAGATATGAGACGCCAACAAAATATAATATACAAAATACATTAACTATGTAGAAAATATTAGGCCTAATGTTAGCAGATTCAATCAAATGCTAATAAATAATAAAATGGTTTATATTTTAAACAATGATTTATTCAGCTAGTTACGTTTCCTTAAATCTGACTTAAAAGTAAAATGGAAACAGATGCTTTTAATAAAAATGTCTAATCATGTGTGCAATGTCATCGTTCACTATTTGTTATAACACAGAGAAAAGGGAAACAGAGGTGGCATCCAATAGTGAGCTTAATGTGTGTCGATCATTAATCCTCTTTGGCATGCAATTATAGGGCCACTTGTAAATTGCCACCAACGCGTTCACTGCAGCCATAAGAAAGCGACCTCTGCATCCTTTTCTCTGTGGTTATGCGCATCGGTACATTTAACTATAAATCTTTTACTGCATCCATCTATGAAACATATGATCATGATTTCAACGAAAGTTTTATTTTTTATGAAAAAATAGCTTTAATCTATAAACATACATCTTGACGCATATTATGCACGTTAGGTGTGTGGATAGGGTCACGAGTATACAAACCAAGCTCATGTCACAACAGCACAATTGTTTATTTCTGATCAACCTACATTCAAAGTAAAGTTTAGGTTCATATGTTTGAAAATTATGTTAAAATATTCTTTTCTATTAAATAGAAATTATCTTTCATGTAAAACGTTAAAAATAAATTCAAAAATCAAAATAAAAAATAACGTTATATCACTTGATGTTTACTTAGAACAAAGAACGATGAAATCGATCCGGAGGAAAAGGCTTCAAAGGAAAGTGTAAATGAAAAGGGAGGGCTGACATCAACAAAATGTCCTGAGGTTTATAATTAATATAACAGGCCTATAATTGTCAACTGTAGTCTTCCCTAATTTTTACAACAAGTTAAACGATGTTACAAGTTGTAAATTATTTTTACACGATTTTCGATTATAACATATTTTTTAATTTAGGGTTTTTGAAAAGTAATTAATCAAAACTGATGTAATACAATTTTCATCATAAGCTAGTAATTTACTTTGATTTTGTCTGTGCTTTTATGCTTCTGTCCAATAATATCTAACATGAAAATATTGGATCTATCAATTTATCAACACATTATCGTCATTGTTAAAATAGATGACGTCAATTGTAAATGGAATAAAGTGGTTTTTAATTTATCTAATTACAATGACTTGACGTAATAGTGCATATCGTGGAGTGCTATTTATAGTCTATATCTCATTACGACAGTTTTTTTACGCTGAAGAGATTTATTGTGAACGCTCAAAGTCGTTAAATAAGACATCGTTTATCACAGAACCAAACAAAGTTAATTTAAATTAAAATAATTTTATAAAATTAAGACCTATAAATCTAATACTTGTGATCAAAATGTATAACAACATACTAAAATATATACTTTTCAAATACACAGTTCATTGTGAGACAAACATTGTGTGTGGGACGATTGCTGGACTGTATCAATTTGTTTAGTACATGTTTCGTTAGAATATAAAGGATAGTCTTATAAAATAAGTTGTTGTTGAATGATGTTATTGTTCCGTTTTCAATTTATTTTGTAATAAAAATAATGTTCAATATATGTGTGCGTAGTTTTATTTAAAATTATTAGAACTATACAATAGGTGAAGTTAGTAAGTTTTTTTACACACCAAAAGTAAAAAAATTTTTAAGGTTATATTTTTAATTTAATATTGATTTGACGTAAGTAAATTATTTTTTTTATACTCATAGTAATACACAGTTTTAATAAAATATATTAAACAATGTGGAAACGCTGTTCTAATCAAATTATTAACTCTTTTGTAAATATATAGCATTAAAAACATTTACTTTTAAGTTTGGTAAATTATTTTAGTATTAAAATGTTCTAAAAACTGCTTATTTCGTAATAAAACAGGTTTGTTATTGTAAACTAACAAATTATAACATTATTAAAAGTTCATGTAGAATAGATTGATTTTTATGACACTCTAACATTATCACAATTTATCCTATTTTTATATGTTGTAATTGTATATATACGAATACCAACAGCACTTAGTTTATATGTTAGTTTATTTGAGTAATTTAAAGATTGAAACTAGGATGTTTTTGTTAATTTATATTACATGTGTAACAAAAAACTAACGCGGTGCGTTGTATTATTTATACAATTGCGTATGCAAGGAAACGCTTTAAGCAAACTTACATCACATTAAGTTTAAACAAATGTAAATTACGTCCTCCATTTAACTATAACTGTAATCACTTATTTATAATAAAAATAGTAAATTAATATAATTATAATAACACACACTTTTATCTATCATGCAATAAAACGTAGGAGTCTTACCAACGTAAATATGCACAGAATATGTACCTGTATCAAAAAAACATAAACTATGTAAGTATAATATACAGCATAAAAAAATTTGGTTAATATGCAGTTTCTTGCCACATAACGAAATTTGAAAACGTTTCCTCGTATGGGTCTAGAATGGACTATTTTATCACGATAGTCTTTACGTTCTTTTTAAACTTAGGAAATCACGGTTTTTTACGAAAAAATTAAAAAAAAGATGTTACAGCTTTTAGTATTTTTGCCACGTTTACGATTTTAAATAATATTTTAATTAATTTTTTTATTAATTTCATGCATTTTTTAAAATATGAATTTGAAATTTTTGTTTGTATATAACAATTATTTCTCATTATATAATGGAATAACTTCTTTCGCAGTGAATCGCGGCCATTACACGATCATTTTGAATACCAACTGTACATACAAAAAAGGAAATCACACATATTTCCGCCGGAGAGGTGGCTGGCAGGCAGTCCCGGAATCTTTGCACTCGAATTACGAATTTTTGTTGATTAAGTAGACATTTAGAATAAGTTATGTTTTATTAGGTAAGTAAAAGGTCCATAAAATAATTTTATTGATAAACACAATATTTTCGTGTTCAGCATAAAAAAGTAAACATTTTTAAAAAAACTTTGAAAAATAAGGAATTTATAAGTTGATAATTCTATTATCAGATAAAAACGATAAATGATTTCGATTTCTCGGTACAGATGATGTGTCGGTGGCTGAAGTAAATCTCCACAAGAGATGTAAACTTATTTTTCACCACCTTTACAACAAAAATCGTATTTTCAGAAGTAGCTGGAAAGTGCATGGTTACCAAACACTTAATTAGTACCCAAGGAGGTTTGTAGTAAAGTCTCAAATGATTGGTTCAGAACAACACATTGAAAAAAAATAGTTAAACTCAAAAGTTTAATAATACATGTATAAACATCTATATTTTCTATTCAGTAGAACACTGAATAGACAAATCTATAAAACAGTAAACAACATTATATTGTTGCCTATAAGCTCTAAGTGGATAGAATCAATGATAATGCCGGCACTAACAATGTGTGTATTGTTAATAGTTTTAATGGCTATCAATTTACATTAAAATGTTTATGCTGATAAAAATAAAATATACTATACAAAATTAAGATTAATGGAATTAGGTTACATTATTTTATTAAGAACTGAATAATATGAACTGAACTAAATTGTAAAAAACATCCTATATATTAAAACAATCGGGTAATTTAGTTCACTCACTTTCTGAACTTATTAATTGATCGATTTTGATGAAATGCTTTTTAATTCAAAAGATAATTTTGATTTCTATGTCGTAATGAAGCTAGACTTTTGAAATTCTTGTAGGATTTTGTCCTACACGGCGTCAAAGCTGCAATGTTATTCTTTTGGAGATGAATTGTAATTGACCAGCTGGTGGCATAAACAAATGTTAAATGGTCCAAATAATTTGTTAGGTTGTTTAACAATACGCCCAATAAAACATTTATTTGATGGAAGTATACAAATTAAAATATCTGTACACTTCTCTATATTTTAATGTTTCTTGAGAGCAGCACAGTAAAATATTAAGTGCATTATAAAAGATTAAATACATGTCTGTCTGCGTGTAAGTTCTCATCAGCCGTTAAATAAAATGAAAATATTTGAAACAGGCTTAGTAATAACATTGGTTGTTTATAATTATTATACTGTAAATAGAGTGCAATTAAAGTGCAGTGAGTGAGATACTGTAAATGAATTTAAATAATGTGATTTTACTTAATACAGTTTAATTACTGCCAAAGGTTATGTACCGAGGAGGCAGAACACCGAGCTGTTGGCACGCGAAGCGTGCAGGGGTATCCCCTAGTTATAGATAAATCGACCGAACAGAATGGTAAAATGAATACTTCCATCATTTAACATTTGAAAAGTATACATTATTTATTTACTATACTTCTGCTTGATTTTAAACTAATATAAATAAATCAAACTTCGGTATGTTTGTACGTAAAGCCCAAGAAGTAGAGAATGGATTCATTTGACAATTTTACAGAACAATGCATTTTCTACAAGAGTGTTTTGATATATTTAGTTCCTAAAATTTTAAAAGGAACACGGCATTTCTAGTATTTCCAAGCCGACCTACATTTCGCAAATGAAAGTAAATGGCAATGCTGAAAATGTTCTACTGTGACCAGCTGGTTTATATGCATATTATATTTATGTCATACTTATAGGAAGTTTGTTAATGTTACCAGATTATTGCTTATTTACGAAATTAACTTTAAGTTACTTTATTTTACATAAAGTCAAAGAAACACCAACCTTATTTTTCTAACATCTAAAGTAAAAGTAAAAAAAAAAAAAAACTATTAGTAAAAACCAGACTAAGCCACTGAAAAGTTAATCACCTCATTACCACCGTACGTATATGGGTGAGTGGGTAGGTGGGTCATTACCACCAACTAGTAAACAATTTAGCTGGTTAATAAAAATGGATGGTTAGGTTTTTAGAATTTATCTGTCGTAAAAACTAGTTGAGATATACTATTTATGAGCTTACGTATGAGATAAATTTGAAAAAGTCAAAATGTTACAATAATTTTCTAGGCGCTTGCAATATAACATTATTGTTTACATGCTAATGATGTAATAAATATTACAGATTGCGTTTATTAAAACTAATTTCATTCTTAAAGAAAGACAAAAATACTATTTACAATTATTCAAAGGCTGAAACAAGAAGTAATTTAAATGACAGGAACAATATTCCAAATTTTTCATGTTGTACAATTAAACGTCCATACGAAATTACCAGAATTCCTCTGAACAATACTTCAAAGGAACGGGTAAATGAAAAGTGAGGCCCGACATTAACAAGTCGCTGAGGTTGCATAATTTCGACGGCTCTCTAATTGTCGCCTCACCTCTAATTGTTCCTTCTTTCAAATGTCAAACTCAAAATTTACTTCTGCCAAATATATTATTGAGACAGTGCTTTTCATGATTATTTGATTCTACAAAAGGTGTGTAAAATATACGTATAACAAATTATCTTTTGTAAACAATTTATGCAAATTATATTAATTTAAACATATATGTTTTTAATTCACTATACATTAATCATAGTTTTTTAATCATTTATTAGATATAATTTTAGTTCAACTTCAGTTACTTGCTTTGTTTACTCTCCCCAATTTCTGAGGTGGATTTTTGAACAAAAATTATTAATGGTATACTTAGAATCAATAGTTTAGGCGTAGTTTCTGGAGTGGATATGGTTGATGATGGTTATTGATGGTTGTTTGTGGTTGTTGATGGTTGTTTATTGTTGTTGATAGTTGTTAATGATTGTTGATGGTTGTTTATTGTTGTTGATAGTTGTTAATGATTGTTGATGGTTGTTTATGGTTGTTGATGGTTGTTGATAGTTGTTGATGGTTGTTTATGGTTGTTGATGGTTGTTGATAGTTGTTGATGGTTGTTTATGGTTCTTGATGGTTTTTAATGATTGTTGATGGTTGTTTATTGTTGTTGATAGTTGTTAATGATTGTTGATGGTTGTTTATGGTTGTTGATGGTTGTTTATGGTTGTTGATGGTTGTTGATAGGTGTTGATGGTTGTTTATGGTTCTTGATGGTTGTTGATAGTTGTTGATGGTTGTTTATGGTTGTTGATAGTTAGTTGCTGATTGTTGTTGATGGTTTTAGATGGTTATTGATGGTTGTTCGTGGTTGTTGATGGTTGAGTGAAACAATGTTAGTTTTTGACCGCGGCAAAACTACAGTTAAAAATGTATACTGAATCCTTGGCAACAATAGAAAGGCGTTAAGTGTGATAAAGATTTGTATTGTACTGCATACACTTAATCGTGATAATTTATGGATTGATGGTTACAACTGATCGTAAAATTTTATCAGACAAAAGTGCATATAGGTGTTAGAAAACTAAATACTTAATGTTTTTAGTGTTATTGTCGATACAAATTATATAAGTTTGTATCTAACTGATCTAACAAACAATGCAGTTCAGTATTGGTCGGTAGCTTAGTTGGTTAAATCCCAGCTTTATAAGCGTTTAGTTTTCAATTTGATCCAAATTAGAGTCGTAACAAATTTCGAAAGAGATCAACTGACATCCGTCGGCTGGTCATTTGTTATTGGTGTTTTAATTAATGACATTTCTAAGGATTAGTCGGCCTTAGTTTGTAACATTGGCTACATGGGTGAATGTAACCCATCTACGCTCATTTGAAATCCATATTCGCCCATATCTATAAGATCGGCGTCTTAGTAATAATTTTTTTTTTAAATCAATGGAAAAATCCTATAATAATTATTTTAATATCATCTGAAAAAAAGTCACAACTTAATCTAAGTAAAATAGATTACTTAAAAAAATAATTAGTGTTTTGTTAAGTAAAGTGAGCTTATATGTGTCTTTTTCAACTGTCGATAAAGAATTGACTGATAAAATAAGTAGTACTAAATATGATTAATGGCAACAGAAATAATTGCGATTTATAAGAATCCAAAAGAGAACATTGAAATGTTGAAATTATTACATAAGTTAATGACATGGTTCGGATGTCGTAAAGCACAATCAAATTGATTACTTAGGTTTAGTCGTTCTTCTTGTTGAGATCACTGAACTATTCCAATATATCAACGAGCTTAACATCGAGGGTTTGAAGGCTTAGAGATTGCCAAAGTTGCAGGTTTCACTGCGACCCTCTCATTGTTCTAATCATGGAGATTCCAGGGATGAAGCCACGAACTAACAAAATTAGTTATTCATAATTGTTTCACCAATGAGTGAATAAAAGTTGAATGGAGCTTAATTATAATTAGAAAATAAAAATAAACTATCATTTTTTTATTTTCTCGTACATTTATATATTTGTTATTTTAGCTAGGACAGCCAGCAATTTTCAAAGTAGCATTTAAAGGTGATTGTTTCTGCTTTATATAAATTTAACATGATATAAACTGACCCCCTCCCTCCACTCATACACGTACAGTGGTATTTAAATAGTAATTAACACATTAGCACCGTCATTAATGAAACATATAATCAACAGTTAAAACTACTAATGGTTGATAAAAAATTAATACTGTCATATTGCTACTTAAATAGATTATATTAACAACAAGCATCGAACACTAATAACCATTCGGTTTTGTAGGGTATCGATTATGTGACAGGTCTATTATAGAGACGCAGTCGTTTGGGCGTGCGACAACATGAATAAGACATGTTTTGGCAGGTGTTTCGTCTCCAGCACTGTTACATAATTGATCAGTTCCTGTCACACAACTTTCTGGTCTCTGTTACAATAATAACAGTGTTAGTTGCAACGATTATAAAGAAAATAAACTATTTACAAGTAGTTATATCGTGGGGAATGTATTTAAGTGATTTTCTCTACTTGTTAGTTACCTAAAAGTTCTCTCATAATACCTTCTTGATCAAGCTCAACAACAGTTAGATAACACAATTGGAGATTATCAAGTTGGTTTAACCAAATATTTCACGTTCAGAACACATATTATGTGTTTTGTATTAAAGATTTTGTTCATGCGTTTGTGAACTTCAAAATACGATTCTACAGACCCTAAAATTGAAAGTAAATTTTCCGAAGAAAAGTGCGTTAACCTCAACACGTTAGCATTGATATAGAGGAAACACTGACTGAAATAACAATTAGTTAAATCAATTATTGTTGAAATAAAGTAAAATATATGGGCCAAATTTATGATCAATTTGAAATAAAAGAGTTAAACGGCCCTCCCTCATCAATATCTAGCAAACCTTAAATACAATAAAACCAAGAATGGCGAAAAATATAAATTGAAAATAATTTAGATCAACCTGTACGTTTTTTGTAAATTAGTGAATTTGAAATTTGAATTGTTAACTTTCAAATTGATAATAATTTACTGCGTAATAATAACAATTTACACTGCTATAATTAACTGAAACTAATGTCCTGAATTCACTGAAACTCACCCACCACCCTTACACGTAAGGTGTGCACAACTTTAAATTTGAAAACAATGTTTTTTGCACTGTTCAACGTTACAAGTTTTTGTTATATTTGTTTATTTTATTCTTATTCTTACATATTTGTTATACATTATTTGTGTGCTCAAGCGCCCCTTAAACCTGATCGGAAGGTTTGTGAGACTCAAATTTCACTCATTAACCTTTTTAGAGTTAAGATTTGTGCCTTCAAGTAAGGAAGTAAAGAAAGGTTTGGGATATTTTCCGTTAATTCACTACTACTATTTTTTTCTTTCCGTTAATTCACTACCACCGGATCAATATTCCATTGCCCTAAACACTGTTCCTCAATCATTTTTACGTTCACTGTGTTATACCTTATCCGCTAGGAATCCGATATCGCTGGTATTGTTTATCGTTTTCCAAGAACTTACACACGGAAAGCGCATCCGGCGGTAAGTCAATCATTGGATTACCAGTTTGTATCCGAATTTAGTAGCCACCTAACCTAATCTAATCTAACCTGACATAACTTAACCGTAATCGCAATAAATAATTAGTGGTATCGAAGTAACGGAAGAATAGTGGTAGTGAATTAACGGAAAAGGTCTAAAGTCTGAAAATAAGATATTAAACGGTGAATAAATCAAGTATTTTACGTAGAAAATATTCTATTACATATATTTTGTAATGTAAAACGTAGGTAATTATAAAACAGAACAGTATTTATACTAAATTATTAAAATTATTTGATTGACATCGCTGTATCTAAAATCTTAGTAGAACAATTTATTCGCTCTAAATAATTCTAGAACATTAAGAAAACTATTGTACTTCTATTCATAAAAGCTACTTGTAGAAGGTTAAAGGAAAATAAAGAAATTTATCGTTAAGTAGAAGATATACTTGTAATTTGGCAGAATAGTCGTTAGGTAATGTATGTCTCCCGACAGGCAGGGACGTGCCCGGAGTGTCAAGTGGTATGGGATGTTGTGTCACAAGTTGAGGTTGTGTCATATCATATGCTATGACACTCTCCCTGGGGGCACTGAATATTCTTACAAGCTGAACCCTGTCAGGTAAGAAAACTATTACAAAAAATGATTGCCATATAAGTAGCAATATGAAGACTATAACTTTTCAATATTTATTTCCTGACAGTTTCTCAGTGATATGCGCAAAAGTTATTTTATTATTGAAAAATCTATTAAATACAGATCAATTACTTATTATTAACACTTAAAATCATTCTTGAACAATTAATTTCGGAAGAATGCGTGATTTATTAAGTACAATTGGAAGAATTGCACTTGAATATTTGGTGTATTGGACGTATTGAGTAGATTGAGAAAAACAGTATTTTAAGAATGCATTTACAATTAAGTATTTAGGATAGTGACAATTATTCATTATTATTATTATTCATTATTAATCTCCAAGACACCCATCCTAGATATATTGGCGAATATGAGAGGTGATTGAGTGTGATGAGTAAATATGAGTGTAATCGTTGTTACTATCTGAGTTCGGCTTTAGCTCAGAAAGAATTAGGCTTTAGCCAGGGCAACTAAGGGGTCTACAGATTTACGTGGAATCCGAACTACGTAGTGTTGATCTGATTTTCAGCTAACTGACGTCTGATACTGAGTTCTCCTCCCTACACAATATCCAAACCCTGACTATCATCCCATATGGATACCCCAGACTCCTCTAGTAGTGTCCACGTCGAAAGAAACCATTGACCGGACACCGTGTTGGAATTAAGAGGACCGAGCATGGAACCTATCACGTACAATCTCCCAAACACTCTATCCCCAAGTAGCTGGGGTTACAGCACTGCGCCAACAGTGCCGACTTTAGATAAATAAAAGACTAAATTAATAAAGAGTTTGGAAAATGTGTAGAACTAAATAGGTATAAATAATTAAGTTATTAGCAAAACATGTCAAGATGCAGAAAAAGTTTCACGTACAATGAAAAATAATATACTACGTAAAATATAAATAAGTAGTTTTAAATTTATATAAATGTTTCCTTTTTTCAGTCAACAATTAGACCTGAGGTAAATATTAAAACAATTATTACATGTGAGTCGAGTTTTGACATCTGTGTGAAAGATAAGGATGCAGACTTGGACTCACATACAAGACACGGTAGCCACCTACCCACCCAACTACAAGACACTTTTTGACAGCTTGTCCTGCCCACCAAATACCGCACACATTATAACGGGCCCTCCTACCAACTTAAAAAAACACATCTTAACATATTCGCCTGCCCATATACAAGACTTGACTAGCCCTCCCACCCATCCACCTACAGTAAACTTTTTGACACACCATCCCACTCGGCCACATACAAGACTTGAATTAACTAGCCCTCCCACCTACAGTAAACCTTTTTACACACCATCCCACTCGGCCATAAACAAGACATGACTTGACTAGCCCGCCCACCTACAGTACACTTTTTGACACACCGTCCCACTCAGCTACATACAAAACCTAACTTGACTAGGCCTCCCCTCGCCCACATACAGTACAACTTTTCACATCCCACTCAGCCACATACTATTGACTAGCAATCCTACCCAACCATCTATAGAACCCACCCACATACAAGACTTGACTAGCCCTCCCACCCATCCACCTACAGTAAACTTTTTGACACCCCATCCCACTCGGCCACATACAAGACATGACTTGACTAGCCCGCCCACCTAAAGAAGTACACGTTTTGACACACCATTCCATTCAGCCACATACAAAACCTAACTTGACTAGGCCTCCCACCCACCCACCCACATACAGTACAACTTTTCACATCCCACTCAGCCACATACAAGAATTGACTAGCAATCCCACCTAACCATCTATAGAACCCACCCACATACAAGACTTGACTAGCCCTCCCACCTATCCACCTACAGTAAACTTTTTGACACCATCCCACTCAGCCACATACAAGACTTGACTTAACTAGCCCCCCTACACCCTCCCACCTACAGTACAATTTTTTACACACCATCCCAATCAGCTACATACAAGACTTGACTAGCCCCCCACCCGCCCACTACAGAAAAATGTTTGACCCACAAACCCACTCATGTACGTCGTACATGTTATATTCACGATTTAAATAATGAAAAGAACATTGTCATCGGTAAATCTGAACAATTGATTGAAAATGTTTGCTACAAAAAGCCGTTGTTGTTATTATTTGCATTTTATATAACTCAGTTTCAATGTACACTCACAGATGGCGGTACGTTAAGTACTTTTTCATAATAATAGACTTTATTATTATTAATGTTAATTTATTGTTATTGTTGATTTGTATAATTGGCCGCACTACTGGATTTATCGTTTTTTTCATGAACGTCCCACTGAAAATGAGTTAATATTTTATATTAAAATATATTGTACTTTAATGAGAATTAAATTCATTTACTTATTCATTTTAATAATACTTTATTTTTTTTTTAAATATTACTTAATGATTACTAAACAAGCCAACTATTTATAGCACGACTTGCATCTACAGTGCCAACCATCTACAGTTAATAATGGAATAAATACATTTTAAAGAACGAGCCTGTCAGAAGAAACCATCTAACAATATACTATAATAAACATTATATTGTAACATTAATAAACTGTTATAATATAATACCGTCATAAACAGATGAAATAGCTTTTATTCTAAACATAATTTACTATGAATGATACACTTTAAGTATTTTATACTGTAATCGAAAAGTTTTTTGTTTATATTTTATATTCTGTATTGCATGTACACTGTTTAACTTTTACAATACTACAAACTGAATTAATATTTGTCAACTTTATATTTAAAGGATAATTTAACTAATTAGATTATATTTATCTTTGCGTGAACAGTTCTTGAAAACATTTTACTTACTAGACACCAATTATAAGACAGCTCATAATATAACTTTTCCGTACATTTATTTGTTTACTTAACTCTTGTTATTGGCACATTTATTTAGTTTATAAATAAATAAAAGTAAATATTTATAATACTACTATTATTATGCAGTTTTCATTGAGTTTCTGTGCATAGTTATTAACTAATTATACATAAATACGTAGTAAATCTCTGTTAGACAAACATATTCTAGTGCAGGAATATATCGAAAAGAATGTCAAATGAAATATAGGTCACCTCACTTTTCCAAGGAAAGAAACTGTTAAAAAATGTATCAGTCGTTCAAAGAGGTCTGCTCTTCCTGTGTTTCATTATTGACGCATTTTGTCGATTCTCTCTTTTTTCATCACAAACGTGTACATTGTTTTTCTACAATCAGAACCCTACAATTTAATCTACACTTCTTCAGATATTCTTGAAATATGTACGTGTATTTTATTAAGAAGGTTCTATTTTAGTTTTAAATCTTCCATGTTATAAAACAAAAGTATATAACTTACAACAAAACAAAAAATACATGTAAACGTCACAAAACACAAATAATAAATTACAAAATAAGCACAACATATACAAATATATTACAATACAAGAATAAAATCCACAAATATACTAGAATACAAGTACACAATTCACAAATATACTACAATATAAGCAGAAGGTGCACAAACATACCAAGATATAAGTTCAAAATTTACAAATGATTTAGTGATCGATTTCGGCAAAACCACATTTACCTTCCTTAGACTAGAGAGATTCACAAAAGAATTGTACAATAGTTCTTTATCAAATTCTTTTGTGAATATTTCTAGTCTAAGGAGGGTAAACGTGATTTGCCGGAATCGATCACCATATTATTTGTACATTTTGCATTTATATCGTGTTATGTTTGTGCATGTTGTTTTTATACTGTAATATATTTGTTTTGTGTGACGTTAACTTTTACTGTATATGTACCAATACGTACAATGATAAAAAAAAACTATCAATAAAATAATTAAACTCAGTCATATTGTCATTGAACATTAGTCGAAAATAATGGTTTCGTAAAAACTAAAACTCACACAATTTATTAAATTATAATGTTTGTAAAAAATGATAATGAATACATATAAAATCTACCTCATTTATCCTTGTCAATTTGTGGGAGACTTTTCGTGCTTCCAGTGTTTAAAGAAAAAACTACCACAAATTGAATATTGTGATAAATCTAACATCAACAAATAACATTTAAGCAAGTAATTTTTTTCTTCGTTACATAATTATAGAAAATGAGTAATTTTATTGATTTTTTAAAATGTTTTCTTTAAAAGGTTATACGTATTTGGTCTTACAATAACCTGTTGAGTCTGCTGTATAGATAGAATACACTAAGAACAAATTTCATATAATTACATAATAATAAAAAAATAAAAAAAAAATAGTTCCAAAGAATTGCCAAAAAATTCCCCCCTATTAAACACTAAAAAAATCAAAACATTGAAAATTATCAGTTTGATTTCCAAACTGTTTTTTTGCCATATCTAAAAAACTAGACAAATTATAGACATACAAAAAATATCCGTTTTGTATATTTTTGGCCATAAAAATAAAAAAAAAATAAAATTTCAAAATGTTACAAAACTGTGTAGAGATATTGGCTAAATACACCCTCATACCAAATTCCGTAACAATTGATCCATCCATTTGGTTTCCAGTGAAGTGCACATACACACAGACAGATGCACATATGGAGAAACATCAAAATTCATAAAAAAAACTTTTTGGGTTCAGGCCCTAAAATGGATTTTAGATGAACTATCTCTATACTAACGCATATGGGAGAAAGTAAAGAGGGTGTTGGAGTATAATAATATAAGATCGTTTTTCCTACGAAGATAAGGAGTAATTAATACTGACCTGTATTTATGGAAAAGATAACAATTTTACATTAACATTCCCGAAATAAAATTACGTATATGTATTTTGAAAAAAATAAACGTTTGACATATTATCGTAGGACTAATTACAGAAAAATAACCTTAAATGCATATTGTTGCATCTGTTTTTATGACAACAACCTTATTACATGTTAAGGAAGTATTTATGCGATTTAAAATATGCTTCGAGTTTTTAATGCAGTTTTCATAGTTACTTTGTTATTAAGGAAACATGAATATATTGTCATAATAACATAGTTTGAATTATATGCTCAATAAAATGAAACAAAATAATGTGATCCCACTTGAACTATTGATTTCCCATTCTCAAAATAATACAAAAATAACAAAGGGTAATAATAAAAACTTAACTGAAGTATCAGTAAAAATATTAAATATTTATGTTTTTTTTTAATATTTCAAATACTTTTTAAATAACAAAACAGAAATAACCTTTTTTCCCCTAGACTCTATAAAGTTGAAAGTGAAATGAAAATTTAAGTCTGATCAACGATTTGAATTAATATTCTTGGAAACAACTCTATTTAATTTTTCACTTGAAAAACAATATCACGTTTCTGTAAAAGGTTTTCCTTCATTTTTACTTTCAATGAGGCTTCAATTCATCTCCAGTCAGGTCTTTGAATACTTTCAGGAAATTAAAGATTATATCTTGCTGGTAAAGTTAAAAGAATATTGTCTGTCCAAAAATAATTTTCACTTCATGCAGACCATTTATTTTAAAATTTATAACTTTACAGATAAAGGTCCAGTAGTTAAACTTCATTGTATTTTTATTTTTACTGTAAATAAAATGCACGTAAGGGTTACGTAAGTTTTCTGTTGCTGCAGCAATAATGTAAATATAAATACAAACCTACTTATTCTATGCCGTCACATTTTCAAAACATTTAAATGTAATATAGCAGTTAAGTTAATACATGAATAAATAAAAGAAAATTTACGATATTAAGTAAATTAAAACTCAAATACATCTTATAAATATTATAAATATCTTATAAAAATTTTCATAATTGATGTAGTTTTATAAAAAACTTTAAAAAAATATACACAACAAATATAAATTATGAGAAACATTATTAAAAATTCTCTTCGATTGATTTTATAATGATTAGTATTTTTGAAGAAAATCATGTCATTTTAATAGAGTTTAAAAAAATATTCATGCATGCCCTAACTAACTGTTGTGTATGGACATTTATTCGATTCGTTAATAAATTTAAAAAAGATATATTTGAATAATGTAAAATTAAGAGTATTATGAATTAGGAGAAATAAGATAAATATAAAGCATTCTTTTATGCATTAATATAGTAAATCGAAATAAAGAATGCATTGATTAGGAAAACGGGGCATGTAAATTATTGAAGATGGTGTACGACACAATGAATAAGACATGTCCTGGCAGGTGTTACAATTCCAAAGCTATTACATAATGCAACTGCTCCCATCAAAAGGCTCACTTTGAGTCACTGTTACGTAGATAAGGGAAATGTGACATATCTATTATTAAATATGGTGTACGACACAATGAATAAGACATGCCCTGGCAGGTTTTACAATTCCAAAGCTATTACATAATGCAACTGCTCCCATCAAAAGGCTCACTTTGAGTCACCGTTACGTTGATAAGGGAAATGTGACATATCTATTATTAAATATGGTGTACGACACAATGAATTTCACCGTTACATTGATAAGGGAAATGTGACATGTCTATTATTAAATGTGGTGTACGACACAATGAATAAGATATGTTCTGGCAGGTGTTCCAACTCCAAAGCTATTACATAATGCAACAACTCTTGTCACAAAGCTCTCTTTGAGTCACTGTTATACTGATTTGGGAAATGTGGCATGTCGATTATTGAAGATAGTGTACGCACAATGAATATGATCGGAACTGGCAGGAAGATGGTGTACGCCGTAATGAACAAAATCTTCAGGTCCTAGCAGGTGTTCCAACTCCAAAGCTATTAAATAATGCAACTGCTCCCATCACAAGGCTCTTTTTGAGTCACCGTTTCATTGATAAGGGAAATGTGACATGTCTATTATTGAAGATGGTGTACGACACAATGAATAAGGTATGTCCTGGCAGGTGTTCCAACTCCAAAGCTATTACATAAAGCAACAACTCCTGTCACAAGTTTTCCTTTTGTCACCGTTATATTGATAAGTGTATCACAAGAGAAAAATAAAATTCCATAAAGTTAAATGGTAATAAGTGATGGATTTCTTCAAATAAACTTCTTATGGAACCATACACATTGTCAACTAGTTTAAAAATAAATAAATATAGTAGCTGTGCATATGGGAGAGTTTGGACGTAATTATTTGGAACTAAGCAGAAGTGGAAACCTAAGATACCGTATTTAGGTTAAGGATTTAGTTCATATAAGAATGAATGCCACGTTAAACATAATAAATTCAATAAAAAAAAAGATATCAAATAAAAAATATCCCCTTAAAACAATGTTTTGTTCCAATATGTTATTAGAGCGCTGAAAAGGAATTGCGATCAGAGACATCTGTTCGTCAGTGTAAACCCCCTCCCCCACCACCCCACCTGCATTGGAAAATACTTTCTTTATGTTTTCCAACATTGAACATTTATTACCTTCTTATCTATCACTTGAGTGTTTAAGTGATATTTACTTGTAGTTATTATTTATGTAAACATAAATTAGAATTAAAAAACACTAATTATTTAATATATTTTATTATTTAATATTACACTTTTGTCACATCGATTTATTAATAAATAAAGAAATTTATATTAGTAAAACATACAAGTATTATTAGATCATTAATAACCATTCTACCACTACACACATATTTCTTTTACGCATTGTACAATCGTTTGGGTTATAGGATACGCTTTGAAGATGGCAATATCATGTGTACCATGTACATTTAGTGACAAGCTGACTCATTGTTGTGTTAAATAAAGTACAAAATCAAAAAGTAGGTAATAATTACACTTTGTGAGAGTTACTGTAAAAGTTCCGTAAAGAAAAATTACACGGTCATTTTCTTGGTTGTCAAAATTTATTATTTGACTTACAGAATATTATTCACTATGTAAGTTCCACGGGTAGGTTGAAAGATGGAAATAAAAAAATTAAAAAGACCTTTTAGTTAATTTGTCATTATGATGTGACTATTACAGCACCATAAGACTGAATTTGCTAATCCGATGAGCAACCCACACACGCATAAACATACGAAGATGTATGTTAAAAATTAGTATATAATATATTCAGCTTAACTGTGTATGAGTATACAGTGTAACCGTATATACAGGGTGTTCCTCTAATACTATGGTCTAACTCGCTTCGTTTAGCATCTGTATATGTATGTTTTTTATTTTTTTAAGTTTTTATTTATATTTAATTTTTTTATATTTATTTTTTTATTTCAATATAAAGTTAGGTTTTGGTGAGATATACAAAAATGTAAAAATACAACACGGTAGCTAAAACCGTCTTTGAGTTATGATAAAAAAAAAAAAAAAAAAAAAAAAAAAAAAACAGATACACAGACAGACAGACGCTAAACGAAGCGAGATAGATCATAGTGTTAGAGGAAACTTTTATGTTTAGTTTTACTTTGTATGCCCTATCCCAAAATATAGCTACAAAAATTTTTTTTGTTAACAGCCTGTATATTCTCCAATATATTTTTAAATCTTATTTGAGAAAAAACAACAAAAATCAATGTCTTCATATATCTTTGGACGTTATTGTCGTCAAAAGATGTTTGTCTATTGGACAAAAATAATGTCCAAAGTTATTCCGAATTTTAAAACCACCAAATCAAATCGGTAAATTAGAGTAACTAGGTTTTTGTAAACCGGCCAGCGTGTGTTTCCGTTTTTGTAAACCGGTCAGCGTGTGTTTCCGTTTTTGTAAACCGGCCAGCGTGTGTTTCCGTTTTTGTAAACCGGCCAGCGTGTGTTTCCGTTTTTGTAAACCGGCCAGCGTGTGTTTCCGTTTTTGTAAACAGGCCAGCGTGTGTTTCCGTTTTTGTAAACCGGCCAGCGTGTGTTTCCGTTTTTGTAAACCGGCCAGCGTGTGTTTCCGTTTTTGTAAACCGGCCAGCGTGTGTTTCCGTTTTTGTAAACCGGCCAGCGTGTGTTTCCGTTTCCTCTCAATGTCCCTTACTAAGCACTTTAATAAAATTACATAGTTGATCTGAACCAATTTATATATGGCTGGTAAGAGATAATGATAAGCTCATAATCATTGATTTTTGAGCCGTTATACTTATACTAAGGTGTCGTAATAATTAATTGTTACATCAGCCCGCCGAAGAAGCATGTCCGTTGCTTTGTTAAAATCACTGAAAAACCTATATTTGGCTTTACAGGTAAAATATAGATAGAGTTTGGCTGTTATTATTTTGTCAAACAAATGACATAACAGGTTAATCTTAGAACTTAGGCTTAAGCGGCCGGTGTCATAACTAGAATCTACAGTTTCCGGTGACAACCGCGTCAAGGTACTATCTACAATATTTACAAGATGACCAGACGTTTCGCCCATTCTGTGATGTGGCATCCTCAGTGGTTTCTCTGAGACTCAATACCACAGTACGTGTATGGGTGGGCGGGTGGGTCAATACCACAGTACGTGTATGGGTGGGCGGGTGGGTCAATACCACCGTACGTGTATATGTGGGTGGGTGGGTCAATACCACAGTACGTGTATGGGTGGGCGGGGACCATTAGAAGATTTGAAGTTTTTTGAGTATGAGGTGGGTCTATATTTAAAGCAATAAGTAACCTGAAATATCAAACCTAGCAAAACACTAAATAAATTGCTACCACAGTTTAAGTTTAATACCACTGTAGTGTATGGGTGGGCAGGTGGGTCAATGCAACTGTACGTGTATGGATGGGCGGGTTGGTCAATTCCACTGTATGTTTAACATACAGTCTCAGAGAAACCACTGAGGATGCCACATCACAGAATGGGCGAACAGGTTGTTTGACTGCAGATTTGTATTGATTGTGTAACTCAACGTCAAGATATGGGGCGAATGAGTGAAATTAGTATAGATGAATGAGTGTAGTCATTGTTACTAACTAAGTCAACTGTTCCTCAGAAAGAGCTATTTAATACTAGCCCAATAGCAAGGTCAACTAAGGAACCTACAGCTTTACGTGGAATCCGAACCACGTAGTGTTGGTCTGATTTTCAGCTAACTGACAGGCCTGATACTGAGTTCTCTTCCCTACACATCATCTGAACCTTGAATACCATCCAACATGGACACCCTAGATTTCTCTAGTAGTTTCCACGCTGATAGCAACAGTTGAGCGGACACAATGTTGTATTAAGATGACCGAGCTTAGAACATATCGCTTACAATCTCCTCAACACTTTGTCCCCAAGTAGGTGGGTTACAGCACTGCACCACCAGTGCCGACCATAAATTTGAAATGTATATTAATATAAATATATCACAATACACATAACGAGTAAATCTTATTGAACTCATTATTTATCTAAACTCTTAACATTGTTGGTTTAATACGAGTATACATTTGTATATTAATAAATTAAGGTAATTATATAAACTAATATAAATTTATTCTCACCTGCATTTTAAATGAATGGTTATTAAGTAACTATATTTTGATAGGAGCTTAAATAAAACCTTTGACTAAAGACATTAATGTCAAACCTTAACATATGTAAAATGCATTACATCATATCAAAGGCCCTTTCAAAACAACATACCCAATCTGTTGTAAAAGAACTGTTACAATATTTACTAGTAGTTACCGAAAGCAACTGCTCCTCCCGACCTGAATTATTTAAGCCTTTGTCGATTGTTCGTCGCTTTCCTGCAACACTTTCATGTATCCTCTTTTCATTTTCTCATTTTAAACAACTACAATGTAATTCTTTTAAAACTAATTGTGATTAGTAAAATTTTAACACAGAATCACAAACAGGTTTCCTTAAATATTAATGTCGTCAAAATAACATTTAATGTGTATTTATGGAAAAGTAAAAACACCAAGGATGTATTTAGCATGGATGGTTAAATAAAGGTTTTATGAAAACATAAGCTTATAAATATTGTTGTACGATAATCTATATTTTTATATAAAAGCAAAATACCACTGACTGATCACAAAATCTCAAAAACCAACCAACGGATTTACACGAACTTAAAAGGAAGTTAGCTTTAGTATTGAATGGACCCATTTAGAAAGGATTTTTCGAAATTCTATCTGTAAGGGGTACAAACAGCCCCTCAACATTTCCTTCTTTCCATAAGAATAACATTGGGTTGATTTTAGTAAATTAAAAAAAGCTGTTTTGTAGATAAACCAACATTATTATTTTGTGTATTTGATACTATCCTATTTATGATTTAAGAGTTTTATCTCCAGCGGTTAAACGAAGTCAAATGACATAAACACGTTTGAAATTGGCTAAGTAATACCCTATACTAATAAATAGGTAGCAACGCAAGTAGTGTGAGTGAAATGCTGTAAATAAGTTTAATATTGTGATTTTATGTTATATAGTCAATCTACTATTATTTATAGTCAAAGTCACATGCCGAAGCCGAAGTCTGAGGTTTATGAGGTTTATCGAGCACAGCGAGAGTTGATGTTGGTCCGCGAAGTGTGCAGGGGTGTCCCCTAATCTATATATAATAGGCAAAGCCCTGGCTGACTCAATCACTCATCGCTAATTATCAAACTTTCCATGTGGGTAAAGAGCTGACATTTTGTACACTGTTTCTTTAGTTCTTAAGTAGGGTGACAACTATATCATCTTGATAAAGTATACCTAAGGAGTAGAAACCGCCCTTAAAAGGTTGTTCTATAAAGATAGAATTCGGATGATTTTAGTAAATTAGTAAGCATTTTTTTGTAAATAAATGATAATCTTCAGCTGCTAAAAAAAAAAAATAAAAAAAAAAATTAAATGATCACGTTTGAAATAGGCTAAGTAATATTATTGAGTATTTATTATAATACGTAGGTTGCAACGCAAGTAGTGAGAGTGAGATAATGTATTTATATTATGTGTTTAAATGTATTTATTTAAATGTAACATTATGATTTTATGTTATACAGCTAATATATTAATATTTACAATCAAAAGCTACAAGTCGAGACCGAAGTCGAGATGTATCGAGCACAGCAATCGTTAGAGTTGGCACGCTTTTGGGTGTCCCCTAGTATGATAATAAAGCATGTTTTGGCAAAAAAAGACTGTTTCATTTTTTTAGCTATAAAAAACAATATACACTTAGATCCACTAAAATTAAAAAAATGTATCAAATAATGATTTGATTCAGCTTAAGTTTTTGTAAAATATTTGTTTCATTCATCATCTCCAGTTATAAATAAACGTTTTATTTTAAATTTTAAGCTAATGTAAGTACACATCAGTATGTGGAATTAACCGTATTTACCTACGGTTAATATAATGCTATAACTGCATTATATAATGCTACTGACTCCTAGGGCTCTTATTATTAAATGAAACAATTATAATTTGGTAACTTAAAGAGGTTATATTGTATAGTTGGAAGGCTTTAAACGGTTTGAAAGTTAAAAAAGGTTTTTTTATCTGTTCCATGCATACTTGGTGTATGTTCTGGTTTTTGGCTGAAACTCGAAACTATAAAGTAGAGAATATGAGATGAAATATGTTTTTGTACAATGAGAATTAAAAGTAAACTATCCTCTTTAAAACTTAACCTTATAAAAACAGAAAGTCTTTCTTACGAGTTACGTCTAAAAGACGATTGTTAAAATACCTTATTTCTAGACGTGAACTTGAAGTTATTGTATATGTGATATGTGGAGAAGAAGGAAAACGTCAGATGAACTTTCTTTTTATTACATGAGCAAAAGGTAGTTAAATATTTGCGTAATATAATCGTAATATTGAAAAAAATTGTATTCCACGATTTTGTGTATTTTGTCCGAGAGCTTAGTCGTCACGAGAGCTTCATAACAACTTCATATTTATCAAAGTGTCTTTAACAATAAGAAGGGACTTTTTGGTTTATTTTGACTTAAAATGTGCACTTTTGTGTGATTTCCTTACCAATATTTATAAATAAAATACAAGATTAAACAAAACACTGTCAAATTTTTACAGTATATATATTTTTTTTACATGGATAAAATTGCCTAAATACATCAGCTGATTTAAATTACGTTGTTAGCTTTCTTGATATGATAAAACCAATTTAAATATTAGAATTTTTTATAAATACGATAAATGTATATAAGTATGATTGTACGATAACTATCTTGAATTTATTCAAGATTGTTATTGAATATTCAAGAAGCTCACAAATGAGAATAGCTTGTCCTGATTGAAATAGTAAATATTTCACCAGACTCTTTTACAAAACATAAGCGTTTTTCTAAAAAAAAGAAAGAAAAAAAATTGAACGTTTAGAGGATTAATAACTAATGTATAGAAATTTAAATATATTTTAGCCTTACACTGAACAGTTTACGGTTTAAATTGGTTATCTATGTCCAAAATCATTGCCACTATCCACTTACTGCCCACAGACGCTGTGACCGCGGATAGCTAGCCCAGTAACAGCTGCGGTTGTCACATGAGATAGTTTCACAGAACCTATGTGACCACATCGTTTATTATGACTGGAGGACATACACGAACATTCTACTAAAACCTTTTCTCTCAATATGTTATGACATATTAATAATATATGGGTGCTCGCCTACCACAATTATTAAATATTTATAAAATATTTAAATATCATTAAATCAGTTCGGAGCTTTAAAATTTTTAATAGGTTTTAATGAAAAATTTAGTAATGAATTGAGCCCATCAGATGATTATTATTATAAACTCCAGACATCAGCTGATCGGTAAATATTAGATTTCATTACTAGAGATAAAGTAGTACATTTTTGTGTGCAATCATGTTTTAAAAGGGAGGCCCAAACGATTTTGTAAAAACTATTAAACACCAGTTCAAGTGAAACTGGATTAATCCGCTTTAATTCAGTTTAAATAAAACAAACAATAGTTCGGTTGAATTAAAGTAAACACAACCGAATGGAACAATGACAAAGTTTGAGGTTAGCGCACCAAACAGTACAACAGCTGACTTGTTAGTACTAATCATTAAAAAGTCAGCTGTTTTACGGTCTGTTTAGAGAACAAAACCTGCTGTATTTCGTGCAGTATGATACAAATGCATATTTTATAGGTTTTAAAGATAATTTATGATACTATTCAAAGGTTAACGTTTTGTTAATAATATTACCTTGACTAACGTAGTCAAAAAAATTAACTAATTATTTTAATACTGTAGTGTCAGTTTTAAAACTTGTCTGTATTCACTACAGTTTACCAATCTGTTATAAACACATTTCATTTAAAAGCATTTAACTACGTATGTATTTGGTAATATTTCGCTTACACGATTATAAAAAACCTTTAAAAAAATACTTTAAAAAGTGAGGATATTTACTATTTTAAACGTTGTTGTATCTAAGATCATTTCTATTTATTAATGAAGCCATATGGTAAGTTTGATGAAATTTGGCTTCTACCAAAATTATAAAACTAACCAAAAAAAATTCATAAAGAGTGAAGGATATTTACTACTATAAACATCTCAGATCGCTGAAGACACACCTATTATTGTAAGAAACTAACTTTGATATTTAGTTATTGATATAAATTCAACATGAAAACCATTCTATTTACCTCAGCGTCATTACACTAACATGCTCTATTACTATGTAGAAACTCTTTATAAACAATCTGTTTAAACATAGCAATATTCATGTGCATAAATACATATGATTAAAACAACAGCTATTTTATAAAATCAACGTCCATTCCATTTTGAAACACCTGTTTTCTTTCATTGCCTATTTTAGGGAATGAAAACATTTTATTTACATATAGGATTACATATTAGATTGTGACCTACTAAAAGCAACGGTGCGAGAGAGAAACAGAAATGTACGGAGTGGTGGAAGTGAGTGAGAGAGAACCACTCTCTTTACCACTCTACTATTCAATTTTGCAAATTGTCATGGACACTAGGTAGAAGGTAGGCCATGTGCAGGCAGCACAGTTTCAGGCTCTGCCCATTACATCATAAGCAGCAGTTGATTAACACATACGAATCAAGAGTAGAACAATTAAATTAAACCGTTATTCGCAATGCATTACAATATAAACAACAAATAAATAAAAAATAAATCAATGTTGGGGAAGTTTAACACAAATCGCTCCTTAATGGTGGAAATGAAAATACGCGTAATGTATGGTGGCGGAGTGGTGTAACGTCCCCTCCGCTGCTGAACCCCTTAAAGATATGATATGCAGGTCACAATATATCCGACCCAATCGTAGTATTTCTTAATTATGTTTCAAAAAATGCATTGCATATAAAGTTCAAAAACGAGTTATAGAGTCAAAAATAAAATAATAATATTTATTTTGAAACTTAGTCATAATAATAATCGTAGCATTAAAAATTTTCTCTGTGCAAGAAAATAACTGTCGTTTTTGAGCTTTTGTCTGTATTTGAACACATAACTGACAAATATATTTCTTCAAAGAATAACTTTAACGAAATAAACTTTTATATCACACCATTTACAGAATGTAACGGGTAGCAAAGATCTATTAAGCCCAACTACATTATAAAAAAAAACTAGAAGTTAACTACGGGTAGTCGTAGCACCACTAAAACTTACTTTAACTATTGAGACAAGTATTAATGTGTTTTATAAGGGCGAAAATATCCCTTATCGATGTAATTCAGTTTTAAATACAATAAGAGATCTCTCAAAACGCTATTTAACGTGATTGTTTATTTTAATAAATAGAAAACTTACGAAGTGAACTGGTGTTTAACGTTTTAATCTTAATTAATTCTAATAGGCATGTGTAGTCAATTTACCAATGTTACCAAATTATTAAGGGATGAAGTATCTAAACACGTAATGAGGGATTGAGGGAGATGCCAACGAAACCGCCAAATTATTGGGATTCCCAAAAGGCTCTGGTAATATAGTCTTGAGGTTCCTCTCCCACACATACCACGCACCACTGGGATGACAAACAACACTCTTGTTTGATAAGCCACGAGAACTTGAAAACAACGATAATTAAATTAAATATGACACTTCAAACCTTTTAACAATAGTCAACTTTTATTGAGTTGCAATATATTTCTATAATTAGTATAAAAGAAAAATACAATTTCAAGTTTTTTACGTATTTAATATTCAATCCGAAGGGACAAGATAACAATTTAAATTATGATTATGTAACCAATATACTGTATAGTTTTATTATGATTACGACCATATATTATTAAAACCACTTAAACAACTTGTTATTATTACTGATAAATTATTTTTGTCATACTAATAAAAAAGAAAGAATTTGATAGTTTATGAATCAAATTTGAAAAATACAGAATTTTTAGACGATACAAAAATGTGTTCATCATAATACTACAGTTGAATATAATGAATCATCTGAATTTAAATTAAATCAAACAATTACAACAAGCAAGTGAATAACAAGAATATATTAGTTAGCTTATCTTAATAATTACATTTCTTATATTTGAAGAAACATTTGTAAAACAAATGTTTAACTAGAAAGAACGCGAAGTCAATTTTGGAGTGAAAAAGATGTGTTTTTCAAACTCAATAAAATTAAAACTAATGTTACTATGATGACGTAGAATGCTAATAATACAAATATTTTAAATAAAAATAAACGATAAAAATTATCTTATAACAATTATTCTAGTGAATGTGACTGGCCACAAGTTAACCGAACACTCACGAGCCAACGAAACTACGCGTGTTCAATTTCAAGATATATAATTATTATAATAATTTAATAAAAACACTCTTGGATTTATTATCTTTGTCTATATTCTGTCACAAACTAAAAATGGTATGATATAATTCATAAATAAAAATAGTCGTTTATGTATTGTTTCCTTCATTCTTTAAGAAAAATCGTTCTACTAAAGTACTTAACTCATAATGGAACGGGCGTAAAATTATCAATTTTTGACGAAAATATATAAACAAATTTATAATTATGCAGTTTAAGTCGTTGCTCTACAACTGTTAGTCCTTAAAATATTATTATTTTACTTAACTATTTAAGGGAGGAATTTACAACTCTCAATGTTAAATCAAAAAACATATTTTTAAATATATATACATACACATATATCTAAACTTGTGGAGAATAAAAAATATTGAATGTTGTATTAAAATATTTTTTGTATTTTCTTAATCTGAATTTAACATAGGAAAAATATATTTAGGGGCAACATGATTATAAATGTATATACATAATAATAAAGTATATAACAACGTTCTACTGACATATTGATATATACTGTTTGTAAATTAACAATTTAAAGTTTAAACACTCTACAGTATAATCTTTAATAGATTACAATTTCAAAGAAACAGTTAAAAATGAAGTTAAATATTTTGTTTGGAAATATATTCACCTCACAATCAATAAATAACGTATAAGTAGATAAATTATTACAATAAAAACAAAATGTTGACTTTTATTTACATATTTACAAAACCATAACATATTCATGATTATGGTGTTATTTTTTTAGTTATATTTAGTTGATAACTTTAGTGGAACATCTAATCTTCGAAAAAACCTCTGCACAACACTGTTACAAAAACACATACAAATTGAAAAAAAATAATGATTCTAGATTGTTTTATTTTTACTACATAGAATCAGCTATTTCAAATGTTATATTTTGATGTATTATTACAATTTATAATTATATTTCTACATCACGTGCATAGATAAATCAGTCAAAAAGCCACGAACATTGGTAATATGCCACCATGGACATGTATTTGGCATTTAGTAACACTGCAATTATCTAGTATTGCAAACATCTAGTATTGCGTGTTATTATAGCGAGAGCATTGTTATTGTTGACATTGTTGTGTGGTTAGATTGACACTTGTAAAAAAATAGAGTAACCAAAAAATAGTTGACAGCTGGAAGGCATAACAGTTGTATTGTTAACTGGGAAATAAGTTCCTATTATATAACTCTATTCAATTACTGCTCAAGCTAATTGTCGATTTATGTTTATATTTATTTCTTTTATATTCTTTATCACATTTTTATGTAAGAATGACCAAAAATACACGGAGTTTAAATCTTTTTCTTTCAATTTGTCTATTCCAATTTTCTTAGCAGTGAAATCAATCTCTAACTGTCAACAAACGGCTGCCATTAATAAAATATGAAAGGTTTATGATAGAAAAAGAAAAAAATGAATTACAATTTTATACAGTAGGATATTTTGAGTAAAATTATTGGTATTTACTATAATTTTATTACTATATGACACTTATCTTTAACTATCTACTCTGAAACTGTACTACCCCAATCACAGGGAAGATCAATCATGCCCACAATTACCATATATTATGACATCATTATTACAACGAACATCAACGTATGAAGCTAAGAAAAAAACAGCAACGATAGCAGATTCGAAAATGAAGTGCATTGAACAAAAATGACTTAATAATGCAAACTTGATTAAAGACTGTTTCGATCACAGTTTATGCATATTATGAAATAATAATAATAATCTGTCAATAAAAAAAGTCCCATATATGCAAGTGAAACTTTATACCTTAACAGAAAAGGAATCCTCGAAAAGATCCTTAAAGAAGAACGTAAAGTCATCAGGAACATTCTCAATCGACTGCAATCTAGCACAAGAACTAAAGAGCTCTCGAACCTTGCAGCCAACATAAGAAATAAAAACGCTTACAGTTTTATGGTCACATTAAACGCTTACCAGAAAACAGACTGACGAAAATATTACTAGAAGCCACAGAAAAAAATCAAAACAAATACATGGACTTCAGGAATTTAAAAAGACATAGAAAAATCTTAAATCGCAGTAAATAAAATTACCAACAGATCCGCTTATAGATCTAAAATATACAAATAGGAGGTGGAGTCAAAGAGAAACCAAAATAAAAACCAGGAACCAAATGGACAGAAGAGCGAAGAGCCATGATGAAAGAAAAATTAAAGGCTGTCTAGGAAAGAAGAAGAAACACGACCAGAAAGTAAACTTTGCGTGATCAGATTGATTGATATTTTTCGTAGCTAATAATAATAGTCGGTCAATTACGTTTTAGTGGCTGGCCAAGAAACTACAACAAATAGCTGACCAACAACAAAAAGAACTCCTAGAGGACTTACATAGATTATTGAGAATATAAATATACTCTTGCTATAGGACATCTCAACCACTGTATCGCCTTCAAAATAGGACAATACAACTTACCTGAACCACAAACGTCGGGTTTTATGTATAATGGACATAGAAAATACCTATACAGTGCCAATATTAATAACTACTGAAGCATATACACACAGAATAAAAATATGTATTGCCGAAATATACAAAAATTATGCACGTTACTAGTTAGGTGTTTCATATTTTACATAATACTGAGGGACACTCCTGTACGCATGCCAACCCCTTCAATCACTGTGCTCGTGAAACCTCGGCCTTCGGCCTCGTCATGAAACTTTTGACGGGAAATATCATTGTTTAAACTGCAATGCGTAAAATCGTATTATGTACATTTATTTACAGTAGCTCACTCTTTGCACTTGACTGCACTCTATTTAAAATAGCTCACTCCCTGCACTTGACTGCACTCTACTTACAGTAGCTCACTCTATTTAAAGTAGCTCATTCACTGCACTTGACTACACTCTATTTAAAGTAGCTCACTCTCTGCACATGACTGCACTCTATTTGAAGTAGCTAACTCTCTGCACTTGACTGCACTCTATTTAAAGTAGCTCACCACAGAACTTCATTGCACTCTATTTAAAGTAGCTCACTCTCTGCACTTGACTATACTCTATTTACAGTAGCTCACTCTTTGCACTTGACTGCTCTCTATATACAGTAGCTCACTCACTGCACTTGACTGCACTCTATTTAAAATAGCTCACTCCCTGCACTTGACTGCACTCTACTTACAGTAGCTCACTCTATTTAAAGTAGCTCACTCACTGCACTTGACTACACACTATTTAAAGTAGCTCACTCTCTGCACATGACTGCACTCTATTTAAAGTAGCTCACTCTCTGCACATGACTGCACTCTATTTAAAGTAGCTCACTCTCTGCACATGACTGCACTCTATTTAAAGTAGCTCACTCTCTGCACATGACTGCACTCTATTTAAAGTAGCTCACTCTCTGCACATGACTGCACTCTATTTAAAGTAGCTCACTCTCTGCACATGACTGCACTCTATTTAAAGTAGCTCACTCTCTGCACATGACTGCACTCTATTTAAAGTAGCTCACTCTCTGCACATGACTGCACTCTATTTAAAGTAGCTCACTCTCTGCACACGACTGCACTCTATTTAAAGTAGCTCACTCTCTGCACATGACTGCACTCTATTTAAAGTAGCTCACTCTCTGCACATGACTGCACTCTATTTAAAGTAGCTCACTCACTGCACTTGACTACACACTATTTAAAGTAGCTCACTCTCTGCACATGACTGCACTCTATTTAAAGTAGCTCACTCTCTGCACATGACTGCACTCTATTTGAAGTAGCTCACTCTTTGCACTTGACTGCACTCTATATACAGTAGCTCACTCACTGCACTTGAATGCACTCTATTTATAATCTAAATATAGATCTACTACTATTTTATTACTTAGCCTATATCAAATGTTTTCATTTCATTAATTCTATTTAACAGCTGGTGATTACATACACACAGACAGACATGTATTCGCTTTTTATATTTAGAGATCAAACAAAACTTCAACCGAAGCAAACAAACTTACTCTCCCTAACACAAGGAAGATCTATAAAGCTTATAAACATAATTGTTTAAACTCCAACAGCTGTTAACATTTTCATAAACATCATAATTTACATTTGACAGCAGTTACTTTTTTACTGATTTAAATCTCTTCACGTAATTTTTATGGCCGGAAAACGTACTTTGAGGAATTCTGGTCCCTTCATCTTATTATGTTATTTATATAAACGTATCAATGTACAAACACAACAAAAGAATCTAGTTTGTATTTCAAAATCGAAGGTTGTTATGGAGTTACAAAACATAAGTGTACAAAAATGTACAAAAAAACATAAGTGATTGCATATTTCCGATACGGTGGTTAAGGAGGAAGTGACATTTTCAATATGTGTGCCTCAAGTATACACAAAAACTTTGTTTGAAACTTGAACAAGTTAGAACATTTCCAACAAAATATTTTATATCTATCTAAACATCGAACTTTCGTATGTTTGTGTACACAAGACTGAAAAAGTAGGAGATGGATTCATATGAAATGACACAATATTGTTTTTGTAATACCAGATTCTTTTTATACGTATAGTTTATAAATTTAAAATGAGAACAGAGAATTTAAGAGTGTTTTCAGACCATACTAAATTTTACAAACGAAAATAAATGTCAGTGCTGGAAAAGGTAATACTACATGCCAGGTGATTTATGTGCATATTATATCCAAATCACATCATGTAAGTTTATTAATGTAACCAGTTAACTGTTTATTTATGAAAACTACTGCAATTTACTTTATTTCAAATAAAAACAAGTAAGTAAACCTTTATCTTTCTAACAACTAAAATAAATAAATTCCTAATAGTTAACTTCACACTAAGCTACAGTAAAGCCATGCTCAGCTAGTATTTTTCATAAAATAGTAATAATAAAAAAGTAAAAAAAAAATAAGTTCAAATGGCTTTGATATTTGACTAATATCGTTACAGTTTAGTAATATTTTGAAAGCCCAACAATCAGAGTTTATCCTTCAACTGATAATAATAATGTATATAATTTATTTAACAGTTTATATAAAAAATATGAGGCTATAAAGATACTTCTGTGTTTCTAGTCTAATTTTTGAGTTAGGATCGTATAAAATGTTAATAAATGTACCACCAAACAGTGACTTGGCAGATGTGAGTGAATTGGTGACTACGTGATTTCTGCTGGAGTCTCCAGTCGGGTGGTTTAAGCAGTGACGTGACTGGAGAACCAAATGAGGGAGGGGAGGGGGCGTTGCGATATGTCACATGGAACTGGGACACATCACGTATTATGTAACGCCATTCATAAGCAATTTATTTAATTGTTACAAAGATGTAGTTTTATAAAAGAGTTACATTGAATTTAGTGCGTCTGGTACACCGGTATTTATTATTGTCAAAAGTAACTTAAAAGTAGTTTAAGTAGCTTTAAGACTCCTTATTGTACTATGAAGAATATTTGTACGCTTTGATTAGAAGAACATTTATATTTCCTTTTTTTATCAACTAAGATATTTGTGCTATTTAATTGTTGACTAACTGAAGATAGTTGATCAAAAGAAAGTTTCTCGATATGATCGAAAGACTTACTTAAAATTATAAAGTTGATATCATCAGCAAATACTCATTTTTCAGAATTTAAATTAGGGATTCCTTTCAAGTAACATACAAATAGAATTGGCCCTATAATTGAACCTTGTGACACACCATGGTTGAATTTTAGCAATGCATTTATGTTATGATTAAATTTGTAGCTAACTTCGACATACTGCTTTCTGTTTTGTAAGTATGGTTTGACACACGAGGATGCTCTTCCTATAACCTCGAAAGAATCCAAAACAACCAACAAATTTTGAATGTGACACACTGTCGAAAGCCTTAGTGATATCTAAAAAATATCCCGATAGACTCTTTACCCTCTTGCACAGCGTCAATCATAATTTCAATTAACTCGACCGTCGTACTGATGACAACATTTCCAGATACTAACAAGCTTAAGTTGTCAAATATAATGAATGCAAGTAGATGTAATATTGATAGTAATAAAATACACGTTTGTACATTTATCTGTCAATAAAAGTGACAATAAAGTCCGTATAATGCAATCTATTTCATGAGGAACTATAGAATAGAAGCTGATTTTTAAAGTTACTTAAGTAATTAACATTTGTTTACATAAAAATGAATTATTAAAAATTGAAAATGTTATAATCGGCTTCTTAACATATTACGGTCATTTTAACAATTGAAATCTTAAGTTAAAAATAACTCTTTGACATTCCATGCTATGAAAAAGAGCCTTTTATTAAAAATATATATACAGTACATATATTAAAATATATTAATAAGTCGTTTGTGAAACTCAGTAATTAAAAACATCAGTCTCCTTCTTTTATGTAGAATATTTTATTTATCAAAAATATACATATTATTGGGTCTGCTAAGCTTGTACTTATTATTGGGTCTGCAAAAGTGTAATAAAGTCCTTATTATTACTTTTGATCTATAATGAAAACCTTAACTATAAATTAAATTCATTAAAAAAATAATCATTATATCTTGTTAATAGTTGTTTGGAAGGCCAATAATAACCTTATTTATGAAATTACTATTGGTAAAAAAGTACTATCTTATTTCTGTGGTTAAATATTTGTATAGACTTGTATTTGTAAACATGTTAAACTAGATATCAGCTAAAGTAACAAAGACTCTAGTCATTTAGTTAGTCATGTACCTACTTTCCTGTTTTAGTGTAAATAAGTGAAATAAATCGCCTGTTGACATAGTGTTTTGGTAAATCGCCAATTGACATAGTGAGTGGGCTGTAACCCATAATTTTCAGTTAATATTTGGTTTTTCTAATTCCTTATTTCAAATTCACTTGCCAGTTCACATGGGGCTGCATGCCTGTGCGTGAACTTTATTCAAAAATAGAAGAACCGAGTGTTTGCTCAGTGGGGATTTGAACCATGGACCTTATTATTATATTATATCTTTGTATTTTTTATAAATCCGCATATGTCCTTACATAAAACAAAATAAAAGCCAGATGACATAAAATATGACATTATTAGTAACACCTACATAATTTATAATAATCATAAATAAAATTATGGATCATGACTAAGAGTAATATTTTAAGTACAAATTTAGTAGTCCTTTAGAACATTAAACAAATTGAACCTATTCCATTAATTCACAACCATACTTTAGTTAGGATATGTTTGTTTTGGTTATGTTACGTTTTAGGTTTGGTTAGGTTGTTGGATTTGGTTACGTTATGTTTGTTTTGGTTATGTTATGTTGAGTTTGGTTAGGTTATGTTAGATTTGATTATGTTATGTTAAGTTTGGTTAGGTTATGTTAGGCTGGGTTAGGTTATGTTAGGTTTGGTTAGGTAATGTTAGATTTAGTTATGTTACGTTAGGTTTGATATGATTATGTTAGGTTTAGTTATTTTATAATAGGCAAACCTAAGTTATGTTTGAGGTAGTGAATCATCAACTTAAAAGAACCAACAAATATACTTCAAATCATTATAATGCATAACAGATATTTATAAAACCAAAATAAATCTTGCATTAAAACAAAATATTTCAATGTAAACCTCATTTAAGAAATCATTAATCATGTTAATATTCAATTAATCTTTTAACATTGAACATTATATTTAATTGATTTGTTTACAAATATAAATAAAAACTCGTCCGTTATATTTCAGGAAACGCAGCACTATGAAAAAATGAAGTTATAATGGATGCCTTAAACCACGGCTGTTAAGAAGCACTTAGTCCTTTGTTGACGAACAATGCGGCGTCTTCTCCTTGAAATTAAACTGGTGAGATTGCGAGAGAATTCTTTATTTATAAAACAGGGTTTTGTGGCGTCTTATTCAAAGGCAATGCGGACAGATAAGCAAGGCTTATTGGTGTTTCGCCGGTCACCTATCGGAGTATAATGGGCCCTCACATTACGTTCGTTGCATTGGTTATACGGGTTTGTTGTTAATGGTAAGGGCTGACTTGGTTTGTTGAAAAAGCACATTTTTAGTAAATGGTAAAATTAGTAAACTGATTATTAAAAAAAATAATATACGATAAAAAACTTGCTTACACAGATCGTTTTTTAAAGCCATTATATTAAATCTATTTTGGTTTTGGTTAGTAATAATGTCTCTCTATGGTTGATTTGACAAATATATACTCTACGTTCGATACTTACTCACAAATTTGTGGTTTGAAACCAAATTTAAATTAGAATTGTCCTACTTTATTTATTGACAGTTTAATACAAATAAGAAAATGTTAGGTGAGTTACTTGTGGGTTATTCTATATCTCTTGTGCCCATAAAGTGACTTTTTTTTAGCAAAATTTGGTTTTATTTGAAATATTTCATCACGAAATTGGAATACAACACTATAAAAATTATAAAAGTGTATTTATATTATATATTTATTTTAATGTACTATTTAGTTAAAATAACACAATTAAATATTCCTAATAATAACAGTTATTACAATGTTACTATATTTTTGTTTTATTTCAAAAGTTTTACAAAAATTGGTAAAAAGACGTCATAAAAATCATAAAATGTGTATTTAGATTATATATTTATTTTTTAATGTGTATTAATCAAATAATGTCAATTTAATTAACCAATATTATAATCCTGAAATAAAACAACTACAAGTATTATAAATTCAAATTATTATTTTTGAATCCAATGTAAATTAATGTTCTACAAAAAACTGCAAATAGTTGGTTTTTATGATGTAAATGTATAAAAAGTGCGTATAAGGCTGGGGGAGGGGAGATAGATTGAAACGAAATTATATAATCATTAGTTTCATTAATTTTCGTTAATTTATTATATACTTCCTATATTATTGTAATCATTATATTCCACTCCGACCAGTGTATTGAACAATTGAGTAACAGATAAAGCTAGAAATGATATAATAGTAGTATTTTCCAAGTTAAGTTGACAGAAGTTAATATTAGATTCCACCCCAACCGGTGTATTGAAACATTATGTAACAGATAAAGATATAAATGTGGTAACAGTAGTTTTTTTACAGATTAACTTGACAGAAGTTATATTTCATTCCACACCAACTAGTCTATAGTCAGATAAAGTAAGAAGTCATATAACAGTGATTTTGTTAACTTGACAGAAGTTCGTACAGGAATACGTTTCGCTCCAGCCAATGTCTTACAATCAGCATGTAATCGTGGCACGTATTCGTTGCTGGAGTGAATAAAAGAAAACTCTCAGAAATCACAAGTCGCATTGACTACCTTCACCTCTGAGGACGTGTCTGTCCGCGGGAACCGTTTTAGCGCAACCTGTGAAGAATACGAAATCGTTAACAATAAATAACTTTTAAAACTGTTACCATTAAGTTCTTATGAACAATTCCCGAATAGAATTGTTTTTATGGAATCATGTTCTCAAAAATAAAACATCGAAAATTACTGTCGTATCATGGCTGTATTGTGTAATAAATTGTTTACGCTTTTTTTTTCTCTGAATTATTCGTAATCAGTCATGATGATAAAGGCCTGATACAATACTATATACTTTTAGTGTTCGGTGAATGTTAATCAAGTGTAATCTTACAATTCACCTTAAGAGTTGATGTAGAGTATTAAATGGGAATTTATATTCTATGAAACTAAAAAAAATGCAACTAAATTGGAAAAAAAATTTAAATTTAAGTATTGTTTAAATTTAAGTATTGTTTTATATTAACTAGATATACCCACGTGGTAGCTGTCAAAACTATTTCACTGCCACATATCCACTTCAATTCTATCAATAGAATAAACAAAACGGTGCATTTAAAGTCATCCTATTGCATATTTTCTTTTAGTGTTACGCCTTTAAACATTAAAATAGTGTTATTAAAAACTAAATTACTTGAAATAAATATTAACAAGTCTGTATTAAGCTTATAAACAATATTTTTATTGATACCAACAAACCAACTAATTAATTTATAAACAAATTTTTCATGGCAGTAGGGTAGTAATCTAAACATGTCCTGTCACTACTGAAATGATGGCATTGTCTGGAAATGCCACCACTGCTCACAATGAACGTACACATGGTGGCAAGGTAACGGGGGTGGCAGGCTAACCGTAAACACTACTTAACCTTTGTTACGTCCTGAATTAGAAAACTGCTGCGTGATAAATACTTTTAGTGTCAACAGTTTAAGGTATATATTAGGTATTGTATATTTAGCACTAATAATAATTGTAATTTACTATAATTACTAATATTAGCCATTGTAATATCACTGTAATACAATAGAAGGAACTCCTGCATGCTTCGCATGTCAGCTCTGTCAAAAAGCGATTTTACTTTTCTTCACATTGCTTACATTGTTAAAAATAACAAATTACGTCTCATATAACCGTTCTAAGCTCCCTCATTCTTATATTACATGGTAATATAGTCTCTAGAAGGGATATTTATTATCTACCTTATTTTACATTTTGGAGAGAAAATATTGTAAAATATTTTCTTATAACGTATTTACAGCCTATATGGAATAAGTGTCATGGTTCAAAACCTTAAATATTTTTAAAACCGTGTCAGTTAGGCCATGGTTTTGGGTTTTCACTTTCATAGATCTTGTTCAGAGTATTAAATGGTCAAATAGAATACATTTGGGATGCATTGTGTACTTATGGGGAAGAATTACTGCATCTTAGAGGAATTTCAAACAAAATGTGATCAACACCAAGCATGATTCTTAACCATATCTACATTAGAATGACAGTCTAAAAATAACTGTTAGAATATATATTTTTAAATTTTATTATTCTTTGGATTTGACATAAATATCGTTAATTAGCCTTTACTTGACAAGGTAACATTATTCTTTATTTAATTTTTTTTATTTTTTTAGGAGAGGTATTTTTTCTATTTTTATATGACAAGGTAACATTTTTCTTTTTTTTTCTTTTTTTTCTTTTTAGGAGATGTATGTCTCCTTCTTAACATTACTCTGCCAATTCCTCATAGACTATGATCTGTGCGAGGAACTTATTCAGACAGAGTAAGGGAGGGGGAGAACCAGTACAGTACAAGGTGAATATTACTGATAAGTATCTCCCTCCAGTCTAAGCTGGATTCTAACCTGCGCTATCTCTAACCCAAGCTCAAAGTCCTGACGCCTAAGACCGCTCGGCTACCGGCTCGCTCAACATTGTATATTGAACATGTATTGTACACTCAAGATAACAAACATGTTTTAACTGATTAATTTAATTTACATATATAATTTAAAAATGTATGTTTCGTTTAAATGTCTAAAAACATTTCATTCACTAACTGTAATACCACTCATAACAAGATAATTTTCAGATGCTGTTTAATTTGGAATTTTTGATCGATTTATGAAATATTCTTGATTGACATGTAAAAAAGCAGATGGAAAACACTATAAAACTTAGAGATAGGCTAAGTTAATTAATTAACGAATCAACATGTCGTTTACTGTCTAAAATTTTTATGAACAGAAAGTTAATCAATAAGTTTCTACTCGGTAACTAGAACCGACGGTAGGTATCTCGGCGAGGCTGCGCAGTAGACTCGTACGTCACAGGTGAAACAGCTGGTTTGATTATTCTATTAATACTGGCAACTAAATCTACCAATCACATGGAAGCTTTCAGCTAAATAGTTAGCAAGCTTTTCACCACTAATCAGCTTGAATTGTAACTATGGGAATTATATCGTATTTTTGTGTTTATTTGTTGTTTGTTATTCCATCTAGCTGCCTTTCGCCCATGACGTCATTGGAGATGTGCGTGATGCTTACCAACTTCTTTTCTAGGTACCGTAAGTGTCTATATGCTTTCAAAATTCCAAAGTATTTTTTACTCACTTTTAGAGTCTTGGATAGATAAACTAAATATCAGCTTGATTTAATAAAGTGATGAATATTTTCATTTATTTATATTCAAAGCTGTTCTACTATATTTCCTTACAGGTTTCCCTAGTGAAAATCTATGCTTATTTTATCACTAGGCTATTTTCACCATACCATTAAACTTGAACTGGGAATACTATAAACAGTCTAAACAATAGTATCTCAAAGAGGTTTTGATGCTGGTAGACCACGTTGGTTTACCTGCTTGGTTTGACTCTTTGGTCTATTGACATAGTTCAACAAACCGACCAACTATTAATTAGTTGTATTCAAAGGCAAACAGAACCGAAACGCAGTCGGAAAACACGACTTAGATGAGGATAAATAAATACATCGAACGCGTGTCCATTTAATTTAACGCAATATAGGATTAGAACAATGAATTGAGGTGGTTAACGGATTCGCCGTCTTACTACGTATAAAAACGCCAGTATAAACATGTTTGCGCATGTTTTATAAAAATATTTAAGTATGGTTGAGAATATTAAACTAAAATTTTGAAAACTGGTACATACAAAAAATTTAGCGTATGGTTTTCCATCTAAATATGTCCCATCTTTATTTTAATTTTAATTTGGAATGTACTATTAATGTGCATGAAGATTAAATACAATTTGGTTTTTGATAATTTCAAAATCAAAATTTTACTAAGTTATACTATTACGAATTTTAATATGTATAAGTTCAAATTTTAAAATAAAATCATAACTAAAAGTATTTTGTTAACATAATGTTTTCTGTATTAGAACTAACTATCAAATTAAAACACAAACTTAGATAAAGAGTGAAATAATAATCATTTTGAAAGGTAACTTCAATAAGTAATTCCTTATTTGTTGGGGGAATCCCATGGAATTTTGAAACATATTATATACAGTACTGTATATGCATTCTTACCGTAACCTCTTAAGGTAATTAACAATTTTTCTTTTAATGAGCAAGATAAACTGAAACATAACAATATTCAGAATTATTATTTTAAAGTTGTTAAATTAATTATTATTAAGGTACTTTAAATATTTCGCATTTCCTCGACCTTAAAATAACATCATTACAGTAATGACACAAAATGTTCTAGTCACTTTACAGTGAAATATAATTAATTGATTTGCTGACATCACAAAATATATTTTTTATAAGTTTAAAACAGCTTAAAGCTGACATTTTAATACTTATTTACAAGTCTTTTGTTTAGAATAGCGCCATGTTAATTTTATAAAGCTTCAAACTAGAAAAAAATATGTAATAGGATGCATTTAAATGCGCCGTATTTTGTTCATTTTATTGATAGGAAGAACTTTGTGTTGATTTTTGGCAGTAAAATAGCTCTGAATACTACTACGTTGGTGTATATTGTTTTAATAAAACTTCACAAACTTTGCATTTTTAACAATTATAATTTCAATTTGTAGTATTTTGTTTTAATTTCATAGAACAACTTTTAACATTTAATACATTAACCTTTAAGGCAAATTGTTATCTCCCTTGTTATGAGTAATATTCACAGACACAAAACAATATTCATTTTTATATAATAGCTTTAACATCATGATTGATTATTGCTATTATTATTATAATACGAATAATTCAGAAAAAAGCTATAACAATATATTACGCAATAAACTAAATGGTAATTTTAATATTTAGTTTTTTAGAAAATTAAGCGATAAGCTACAACAATTTTTACTCGTAAATTGTTCTTAAGAACTAACTGGTAACAGCTTTTAGAGTTATTTCTTGTTAACGATTTCGTATTCTTCACAGGTTGCGCTTAAATGGTTCCCGCGGACAGACACGTCCTCAGAGGTGAAGGCTGTCAATGCGACTTGTGATTTCTGAGAGTTTTCTTTTATTCACTCCAGCAACGAATACGTGCCACGATTACATGCTGATTGTAAGACATTGGCTGGAGTGGAATCTAATACTGCATAACTTTGTCAAGTTAACCAGAAAAATCACTATTTTCTAACCTCTATCATTTTCTGTTACGAAATACTATACATCAATATACTGTTTGGAGTTGAATCTAATTTGAAACACTGTCATATTAATCTGGAAACAAACTACTGTTATCTAGTTTCTAGCTTTATATGTTACATAATATTTCAATACACGGGGTGAAGCAGAATCTATTACTAACTTCTGTTAGTTTACTCTTAAATATTCACTTTATCTCATTTCTAGCCTTATCTTTTTTATAACATAAACTAGTTACAGTGGAATCTATTAATAACTTCTGTTAGGTTAATCTGGGGGAAAAAGCACTATTATATCATCTATAATTTTACATTTTACGTAATATTACAATACACTGACTTGTTAGTTGGAGTTGTATCTCATTTGAAATTCTTTCAAGTTGAATGGAAATCACTGATATCTCACAAAGTCCTATATTGTAATGCCCTGGTTGGAGGGGTGTGAAACGAATTATTAACAAATTAACAGGAAATCACAGTTAACTATTAAATAATATTTAATAAACCTGTTGGAGGAAAATATTATAGGAAATCTGGAAAGTGCGGTATATTAATGTGTGTATATACACTGTGTATAGACGGGGCGAGCCGGTGGCCGAGCAGTCTAAGGCGTCAGGACTTTGGGCTTGGGTTGGAGATTACACAGGTTCGAATCCGGCCTGGACTGGAAGAGTTATCAGTAATATTCACCTTCTACTGTATTGGTTCGCCCCTTTATACTGTCTGAATAAGTTCCTCACACATATCAATAGTCTATGAGGGATGGGCAGAATAAGGGTAAGAAGGAGATCGGCCTCTCCTTAAAAAAGACGAAAAAAACACTGTTTAAGTAAATTTTAAAGGTACCATATAACGAACCGTTATTTTTTTACCAAGCTCTTAGAAATAGACAGAATTTATAAATAACAAAACCATTTATTTGAAACATAATCACAGTAATTACTTACCGGACATCGGGATATTTATTTTTACAGTAAATCATTCTTACCTGAAACAAAAAATGTAAATATCAGAACTTTTTTGTTATTGTTCTAAAATTCCAAATATACTGTAATATATTATAATATTCTTGATCATTAATCTTAAAATAGAAGTCATAAGTTACTTTCTGAAATTGATCATATATCATATTGTTGATTTATAACATTTTAAAATCAAATATATTATTTTTTACATATTATTTTACCTTATTAAGTAAAATCTAAAGAATGTTCAAAAGTATATTAAGTTTTAGGTAAATTATCTTATATGTACGATCTTATCGAATTCAAAACAAATGTATGCATGTAGTTGTAGAATCTATGATATTCATTTTTGTAACACTTAACAATTCAACATTGAACAGTCAATTAATAAATAAATGCGTCAGTTACTAATATTTAGTGCAGTAAAAGTGTAGGCTTGATATAAAATAATCATTAATAAAATTATTAATTATTATTATTAAGTACTTTATTAACTATATTCTACTATATTAGGTCAAACAGTAATATAATAGAACAATATATCACTAATACGATAAGAACAAACTATCAATAGGAAACATAAATGTAAAATATCATATAAACAAATATAATGTCCCAATAATAATATGTTTACTCCCTCTGAAATTCTTAAATTCAATCAAGTAGGTTATAAAAACAGCTGCATTTAAAAGAACTAAAACGAGGCCTCAAAGTAAAACGTAAGGCGTTGCTATGGTTGCATCTGGCATATATCGTCAAGCCATTGGTTGTAACATTGCCAAACTACTCGTAGTTCCAGCATTTGCTGTAAGAGCGCTCTGAAGTCAAGTCGGGACATTCAATAAACAAACAATAATTGAATATATCAGTCACTTAAACTACTACCCATCCCAAAAATGCAATACTCCTTCCTCTTTTACCACCAGACTGCGACAACCTCGTAATCAGTAAAGGTATCAGAATGTAGCTTTACTGACAAAATGTAATCAGTAAAGGTAAGTAATTAATTAGAAATCTTTGTAGGTTGAGGACATTACGTTTTATTAGGTTAAGGAAGATTAGAATATATTTATATTGGTCAGTCCAGGAAGTTTGAAGGAGAAGTAGTTATATTTAATTAAAAATGTCCTCATACAGTAAATATCTACGACATAGAATTAAAAATAAGCTATTTTCATAATAAAATAAATCATAATTCCTTAAATAAGCTGTTATAGGACATTAAATATAAATGGAATGTTTATATACCAACGTTTTATTTTCAAAATAGTTCCAAACTTTTGCAATAGTCATTTATAATATTCATTGCCAACAGAAAACGCATGGAGATAAATAACACTACTTCTTTGAGACACCATGACGTTTGACTCCATAACTATTCCAAACACGATTGTATTGTAAAAAAGCATGATCCGTTCTATTTTTTATACATTGTGGAAAAAATATGGAAACGCTTTCAAAACTTTTGTGTAGCTTCACTTGTAAAAGTGATATTTTTAACATGGTTATGATTACAAAGAACATACTTTTTGACGCCATTGGCAAAATTTCATATTTTCAGGGGGACGACCCACGAGGAGTTGAACGAAAATCTTCAAGGTAAGTCTAGGTCGAGTTTGGTATCAAATGAAAGACCTATTCAAGAGAAATTAATTACTGCAAACTGATATTCAAAAGGTTTATCCTTTCCGGAGTAGAGGTTATTTGAATTTCAAAGTAACTAATTTGAACAATATTATTTATCCACTAATTAACAGTTCCAAGTAAGTTATTCTGATAAAAAATTTTATTTTATGGAAAAAATACAAAAAAAAAAAAATTAAACTAACAAATTATCTATGTAAAAAAAGAAAATTTTTGTGAAAGCGTTTCCAAATTTGTTTCCACCCTGTGTTTACTTCATTCGCTAGACACCTTCAGTATTTTATTGAATTGCATATTAAAAATTCCGATTGTTTCCCCTTGCATGGAATGCATGTAAATGATGACTGCTAAATGAGCTACATTTCTAACTCGTAAAGTTTGCACACCCGCCAGTAGCTTTTCTCTCCCCTCTCCCTCCCAACTCTCACTGTCCCGCTATCCCTCTCTCCCTCTCTCTATACAGCAATCAATTTCACAACAATAATTTAATTATTACTTTCTTACTCGACTGACTTACTTTACTAACTGGAATATTTTAATATAAACATTATTTAATGTTCTAAATGCTAGTTTCATGTACTTTAACATGCGATTGTTATAAGTCAGAATCAACATTAAATAGAAAAATGGAGAAAATGTTACATAACAAATTACTTCACACTAAACACATTTATAAATAAATTGAAAATTAAATCCAAAAATAATGATTAGATTACATATCGACTGTTAAAAATATGTTATCACTATTGAAAGAAAAATTATCCATTATTTGCATCATTAAACCTTTACAACAATAGTAAAAATGTATCAAAATTGTTCTAATAAACCCAACTTAAAATGAAAATTTAGTTTTATATCAATTAAACGTGTTTAAAAATTTTATGAAATTTACTGTAAAATATTTCTGAGGCAAGAACCAAGATAAAATGAAATTGTTGAACAGTACTCAATGTACTCTATTTTCTAATACAGTGATTCCTTAGAGATGAAGTTTTTGGCATTCAATTCAGTTCACTATAGCCTTTAAAGTGATGTATCACACGGTATAGGTTTCAATAAGGAATATTGACGATACCTTCAACAGGATGTCCCCCGTTAGTGTGACATGAGTGAACACTGTTAAAAAAAGGTGCCCAATCATTTTGACGATTGTAAAATCTCGAATTTATATTTCGGCGAATAAAGAATATATTTATATTATGTTTTAAGACATAACATACACCCTTTATATCGGTTTAATGAACAGCCTTATCACTTGAACGTACAATTATCTCTTATCCCTGCGTACAACACTTGTAGTCTATATTACTTCGTCGTAAATAGAGTTGACGGTAAAAAACTTTATAGTTGATCAAAAAGGTTTCATATTAGGATAGTTTAGCAACTAAGGACGATAGGAGTTCCAAACCTGTCGAAACGTTGTTTTAAACAACCGAAGTAAGAGTGGAACACTTTCCTTGTTAGGAATGGTTGTTTCGGGTCCCTGAGAGTTTATAACTGTACATTTTAACCCGATGTGACTTCAGCTGAGTAATGGCGAGGTGTAATGGAAACACACGTGCAGTGGTAAAGGCCCACCCACCCATACATGTGCAGTGCAAAAGGCCCACCCACCCACCCATAAATTTGCAGTAATAAAGGCCCACCAACCTACCCATACATGTGCAGTGGTAAAGGCCCACCAACCTACCCATACATATGCAGTGGTAAAGGCCCACCCACCTACCCATGCATGTTCAATGGTAAAGGCCCACCCACCCAGCCATACATGAGCAGTGGTAAGAGCCCACCAACCTACTCATGCATGTGCAGTGGTAAAGGCCCACCCAGCCTACCCATACATATGCAGTAGTAAAGGCCCACCAACTTACCCATACATGTGCTGTGGTAAAGACCCATCAACCTACCCATACATGTGCAGTGGTAAAGGCCCACCAACCTACCCATAAATGTGCAGTGGTAAAGACCCACCAACCTACCCAAACATGTGCAGTGGTCCATACATGTGCAGTGGTAAAGACCCATCAACCTACATATATATGTGCAGTGGTCCGTACATGTGCAGTAGTAAAGACCCACCAACCTACCCATACTTGTGCAGTGATAAAGGCCCACCCACTCAGCCATTCATGTGCAGTGGTAAAGGCCCAGCAACCTACCCATACATGTGCAGTGGTAAAGGCCCACCAACCTACCCATACATGTGCAGTGGTAAAGGCCCACCAACCTACCCATACTTGTGCAGTGATAAAGGCCCACCCTTTCAGCCATACATGTGCAGTGGTAAAGATCCACTACCCTACCCATACTTATGCAGTGGTAAAGACCCACCAACCTACCCATACATGTGCAGTGTTAAACACCCACCAAACTACCCATAAATGTGCAGTGGTAAAGGCCCACCAACCTACCCATACATGTGCGGTGGTAAAGACCCACCAACCTACCCATACATGTGCAGTGTTAAAGACCCACCAACCTACCCATAAATGTGCAGTGGTAAAGGCCCACCAACCTACCCATACATGTGCAGTGGTAAAGGCCCACCAACCTACCCATACTTATGCAGTGGTAAAGGCCCACCAACCTACCCATACATGTGCAGTGTTAAAGACCCACCAACCTACCCATACTTATGCAGTGGTAAAGGCCCACCAACCTACCCATACATGTGCAGTGGTAAAGGCCCACCAACCTACCCATACATGTGCAGTGGTAAAGGCCCACCAACCTACCCATACATGTGCAGTGGTAAAGGCCCACCAACCTACCCATACGTGTGCAGTGGTAAAGACCCACCAACCTACCCGTACATGTGCAGTGGTAAAGGCCCACCAACCTACCCGTACATGTGCAGTGGTAAAGGCCCACCAACCTACCCATACATGTGCAGTGGTAAAGGCCCACCAACCTACCCATACATGTGCAGTGGTAAAGGCCCACCAACCTACCCATACATGTGCAGTGTTAAAGACCCACCAACCTACCCATACATGTGCAGTGGTAAAGACCCACCAACCTACCTATACATGTGCAGTGGTAAAGGCCCACCAACCTACCCATACATATGCAGTGGTAAAGGCCCACCAACCTACCCATACATGTGCAGTGGTAAAGGCCCACCAACCTACCCATACATGTGCAGTGGTAAAGACCCACCAACCTACCCAAACATGTGCAGTGGTCCATACATGTGCAGTGGTAAAGACCCATCAACCTACATATATATGTGCAGTGGTCCGTACATGTGCAGTGGTAAAGACCCACCAACCTACCCATACTTGTGCAGTGATAAAGGCCCACCCACTCAGCCATACATGTGCAGTGGTAAAGGCCCACCAACCTACCCATACATGTGCAGTGGTAAAGGCCCACCAACCTACCCATACATGTGCAGTGGTAAAGGCCCACCAACCTACCCATACTTGTGCAGTGATAAAGGCCCACCTTTTCAGCCATACATGTGCAGTGGTAAAGATCCACTACCCTACCCATACTTATGCAGTGGTAAAGACCCACCAACCTACCCATACATGTGCAGTGTTAAAGACCCACCAACCTACCCATACATGTGCAGTGGTAAAGGCCCACCAACCTACCCATACATGTTCAGTGGTAAAGGCCCACCAACCTACCCATACTTATGCAGTGGTAAAGGCCCACCAACCTACCCATACATGTGCAGTGTTAAAGACCCACCAACCTACCCATACTTGTGCAGTGGTAAAGGCCCACCAACCTACCCATACATGTGCAGTGTTAAAGACCCACCAACCTACCCATACATGTGCAGTGGTAAAGACCCATCAACCTACCCATACATGTGCAGTGGTAAAGGCCCACCAACCTACCCATACATGTGCAGTGGTAAAGGCCCACCAACCTACCCATACATGTGCAGTGGTAAAGGCCCACCAACCTACCCATACATGTGCAGTGGTAAAGGCCCACCAACCTACCCATACATGTGCAGTGGTAAAGGCCCACCAACCTACCCATACATGTGCAGTGGTAAATGCCCACCAACTTACCCATACATGTGCGGTGGTAAAGACCCATCAACCTACATATATATGTGCAGTGGTCCGTACATGTGCAGTGGTAAAGGCCCACCAACCTACCCATACATGTGCAGTGTTAAAGACCCACCAACCTACCCATACATGTGCAGTGGTAAAGGCCCACCAACCTACCCATACATGTGCAGTGGTAAAGGCCCACCAACCTACCCATACATGTGCAGTGGTAAAGGCCCACCCAGCCACTCATACACGTACTTCAGTTGTATTTAAGTGGAAAAGTGCATATTATCCAGCGTCAATGAATTATTCATAGCTCGTATGTTTGCTCATGATTAACGGAATATTTTGAAAAATCCTTGACCTATTTTAGCATTATTTTCATGCACCATACTCAAATTATATTGCCAATGACTATCAACTAATTTATAATAGTCTTTCTCTAAATATGTTTAATCGACTTAAAATAACAAATATATGACTCATTTATATACAGAATATAAAGGTAAATTTTATAAGATTTTTGAGTACTACCTTTTTGTGGATTTAGTTCAAGCTAATCGTAGTCTGAGCAAATAATTAGCCTGTTAAGAAAAATAACGAAAGGCAAAATAACACTAAAATGTACGCTGACATTAGATACATTTTTTTTAAAGGAGAAGCCGACCTCCTCCTTAATCTGCCTCTTCCTCATAGACAATTGATCTAAGCGAGGAACTTAATCAGACATAGTAAGGAGGTGAACCAGTACAGTAGAAGGTGACTATTACTGATAAATCTTCTAGTACAGGCTGGATTCGAACCAGCGCTATCTCTATCCCAAGCTCAAAGTTATGACGCCTTAGACCACTCGGCCAACGGCTCGCCTAAACATACATACATTTTAAGTGCAGAGAAAGTTTATTAAATAACGATTTATGTCTTTAATTTTACATTTAAGACGCCAAATGTAGGTAAATAAAACAAAGAGCGTTTTAAATATACACATTTGAAAGTAATTTTAAATAAATAATCAGTTGATGATAGTACTGTCTTTGTCAAACATAATCAGTTGATGATAGTCCTGTCTTTGTCAAACATAATCAGTTGATGATAGTCCTTTTTTTGTCAAACATAATCAGTTGATGATAGTCCTGTCTTTGTCAAACATAATCAGTTGATGATAGTCCTGTCTTTGTCAAACATAATCAGTTGATGATAGTCCTGTCTTTGTCAAACATAATCAGTTGATGATAGTCCTGTTTTTGTCAAACATAATCAGTTGATGATAGTCCTGTTTTTGTCAAACATAATCAGTTGATGATAGTCCTGTTTTTGTCAAAAATAATCAGTTGATGATAGTCCTGTCTTTGTCAAACATAATCAGTTGATGATAGTCCTGCCTTTGTCAAACATAATCAGTTGATGATAGTCCTGTTTTTGTCAAACATAATCAGTTGATGATAGTCCTGTTTTTGTCAAACATAATCAGTTGATGATAGTCCTGTTTTTGTCAAACATAATCAGTTGATGATAGTCCTGTTTTTGTCAAACATAATCAGTTGATGATAGTCATGTTTTTGTCAAACATAATCAGTTGATGATAGTCCTGCCTTTGTCAAACATAATCAGTTGATGATAGTCCTGTTTTTGTCAAATATAATCAGTTGATGATAGTCCTGCCTTTGTCAAACATAATCAGTTGATGATAGTCCTGTCTTTGTCAAACATAATCAGTTGATGATAGTCCTGTCTTTGTCAGACATAATCAGTTGATGATAGTCCTGTCTTTGTCAAACATAATCAGTTGATGATAGTCCTGTCTTTGTCAAACATAATCAGTTGATGATAGTCCTGTCTTTGTCCTGTTTTCATTTCAAGCTTCAGATATCAGTATGAAAGCTGTTCTGAAATACGACATCAAGTAACAAAGGAGTCTTGGCCTAAGACATCAAAGCACGCCATTGTGATGAGAATAATAGCTGAGTTTGTGGGTTTTGTTGATAATTTCAAATTATGTTCGTATTACACAGTAAATGTTCATCGATAAAAGACACCGATTAAAACCTATTATGAATATAATTTGCAAACCTTAAAATAAAATGCACCATACTTATTAAAACTAAATTATTAAAACCCCTTTATAATTACAGCTTTTAAATGACTGCATACTCCTATGTTTGATGGCATAGAAAGCAAATAAAATATAAAACATACAGTTTCTTAATTTATGCGCTATTTATTGCAAGGGGAACAAAACGTTAAAAATCGTTGTTTCGAGATATCGATTTATTTTTAGATATACGATTTTCCTTTTTTGTTCCCATTATTGATGCACCTTATCTTTGATCACAAATCTGATCTTTCTGGACACATTAAACTCTTCGAATCATTAACTAATCCAACATAGAACACGCACGCGCACACGCACACGCACACGCACACGCACACGCACACGCACACGCACGCACACACACACACACACACACACACACACACACACACACACACACACACACACACACACACACACACACACACACACTCACATTTACTCTCTTAGAAACACACTAAAAAAATAACATCCCTAACAATCCAACAAATATAGTATAAAATCTCTTGGGTAAAATCAATCTGATTGTATAACGATTTCTGCAATGTATCCATTAATAATGTAATTTTTAAAAGTGTGAATATTTTTTTTTCATCGCTGTAAACTTAGAAGGGACCCAAATCAAATGTCTATGATTCGTAAACTCATGTAAAAAACGCTGGTTGTGTAAACAGTTACAAAAACATTTTGAATCATCACTAACACCTTGAAAGGTTTTTAAAATCAAGTGTCTATTGGGCTCAGATTTAGTATCACTCAGATAAAAGTGCTGGTTGTGTAACAGTTACTATTATTAAAGTAACGTTTAAACAGTTGCATAAAAACCATTTGGAGTATCATTGGCAACTTGAAAGGTGTTTAAAATCAATGCGTCTTTAGTATTTAACTACAGAATCACGCAGATAAAAGCGTTCTGATTTAGTAACAGTTTCATTGCTGTATCCAGTTAACGGTTAAAAAAAGCTTTTGGATTGTCACTGAGTGATGTAAAGTTGTTCCGAATATCACTGTGTCTATAGTTACTAAAACACAATACCTCTGTTATCAACATTGTCAACCTATTTTCGGTGACAACCACAACAAACTATTACTGGTAAGGAGCTGTTTACAGTCACTGTTACTGCGGTTACGGGGTTACAGTGATCTTGAGCACTTGCACAATAGTAGGCTTGGAAAGCAATACGATATTTTTAAAATGTAGTGCAGTAATTAGTTTGCATGAGTATTAAAATATATTACTTTCCAAGTCTAAGGTATATTTTAATCAATATGTATAAAACAGTAAAAAATATTGATATAAAATACAAATAGCACTGACTGACTCACTCACTAACTCACTCATCACGAAATCTCAAAACCACCAAACAGATTTACACGAAGATTAAAGGGAGTTAGCTTTAGGATCGAATGGAGCCATTAAGGAAAGATTTTTAATTCCATTCCTAAGGGGTACAAACGGCCCCTCAAAATTTCCTTTTTTCTTAAGAATGACATTGGGTTGATTTTAGTAAATTAATAACAGCTGTTTTGTAAACAAATAAACATGTTTATTTTGTAAATTTGGCATTATCTTATTGATAAATTAAGAGTTTAATAGTCAAATGTTAAGCAAAAACAAATAAAATGAACACGTTTGAAAAAGGCTAACTAATAACATTTGGTATTTATACTAATAAATAAGTAGTGACGTTAGAAGTGTGAGTGAAATACAGTAAATAAATGTAATATTGTGATTTTATGTTATACAGTTAATCTACTATTATTTGTAGTTAAAAGTTACATTACGAGGCCGAAGGCCGACGTGTATAGAGCGAAGCGAGTGTCAGGGTTGGCACGCAAAGCGTACAGGGGTGTCCCATAATGGATAAATAAATCTACCTACACAACTGTGATGTTATGCAGAAATAGATAAACTGTCATATTGTTTCTTATTCCAGCGAAAATGTTTTAAGTATTTTTGAAAAATCCTTTACAATAAGAAATCTTTACATATCCTTTATATCGTAGTTTAACTTATATCATTTATTAACAAAGAGGCATTTAACATTTTGACACTTATTTAAAGTTTTTCAAAGTTTTCAATTAAAAATAAAGAATACTTTGTACGGATGCAATTAAAACATATTTGAAAGATGTATTAAATGTAAATGGAATCAATTTGGCAATAAATATTTGAATGGTTACCGATATAGCATTGCGTTTATACGACGTCAATCCTTATTCGATCTAAACCACTAGCTGTACTTCCTGTGACAATAATTAAATATAGTATATTATGAAGTTAAGAACAGCTGTATTTAAATTAAAGTATTAAATTTTACGGTACTATATTAAAGTAACAGTACATATGACACGATAGAAAAAATATTTCTATAATTTTCTAAAAGTTCTTTTGCTTTATGTGACACATCAAATGGAATGATATTTAATATTTTTTATTCAATTTTTTTTAAGAAATAGAACATTTGACAATCCTTCTATCACATAAAAATTTCAGATAATTAAAGTCTCTATGGTTGTGTTTTATAGAATAGTTCAAAAGCCCTATTCGAGAAAAGCATATTTCTCAAAACGTGTGTCATAATAGGATATCTCGATTAGCAGAAGCATTCTGTTTCAGGTTCTGTTGGGTTAATTATTGGTAATTTACAATTTTTTCTCCATCATGCTCTATCCCCAGTAAGTAATAACCAATTTTAATGTAGCCTATGTTCAAATTTCTTACAGTGTTAACAATTGTCTTTATAACTTTTCTTGGAACAACCTATTGACCTCCCGCCTTCTAATTCATCCATTCGAAGAACACCTTTTGACCATCTCAACTGATTATTCAAGTTTATTGTTAGTTTAAAATAGTTGTGTGTAGTGTTCCATAAACACTGTGTATGTGGGGGGGGGGGGTGGAAATATACTACGTATATTAAATAATTCCATATTTAATAAATAAAACTATAGATACATGTACCAGTAGTAATATTGGTATCATGTTGTTTGACATACGATTCCGCACACAATTTCGTAGACACAGTAACTAAAAATAATTCAATATTACCACATACGAACTAAACAACACAATTACGACTTTGAAATGAAGTCATGGTTTTACATAGTAAAGCCAATAATTTGTGGTTAAATTTGGCTCATTATACACGGACACTGCTAAATTATCGACCAAAAAGTTAAATTAAAATAACTGACCATAATTTGTATGAATAACAATATGAATAACAATGAAAAATGTCTGAACCCAAGTTAACTTGGCACTCGGAGAGCTAAGAAAACACAAAAGTTGAAGAAGTTGTTAAAAATAATGCCTTTGGAAGAAAAACGTCTCTTGCCTTTATATCTACCTCATTTTTAAGTAAAAAGTCTTAAAATATGTTTTGATTTTTTAAATAAGTCAATTTATTTTACGTTTATCACTACAATTAAGTGCACAAATAAAGGGGTAGAATAAGATAAATGCATTTATTTAAACATTTGCAAGCATTCCATAACTTTAGGGGTTGAAACAAATATTTTCATGGAAATAAAAAAAATTTAAAAAATATTAAAGGTTTAAATATACAGCATTTATAACAATGTTGAATACTTAATTTTTTTTCTTAATCAGGCACATAGTAAAATATTAACCTAACTATTTACATATAGTAGTTTCTATACACATTTAATAAAATGCACAGAGATGTAAAATCCTTGTAATTAGATATAATTAACTATACAACCACTATTTGTTTTTAGAAAAAACGTACTAAATAAGTACCGTCCAAAATATTACAGTGCTTAAACAACAGAAAACTTAGTAGAAAGGCAGATGGCGGACTATTTATAGTTACCCATTCATTAATGAGATATCAGAGGGGAACTTATGGCTTTGGGCTAGTCATGTGAGCTTTGTATGTATGACAATGTATTAATTAGTGGTCATGTTGCACTATAACTAGACATTGTTAACATGGCCACTACATCTAGGGCAAAAGGTTGGCAGTACTGCATGTAAACTTGTAGTGTATTACCTGAAGCAAACAACCGTGACATAATCACGTAATACTATTGTATAAAAATTTTATAAATAAAATAAAAATGTTTACAACTAAATATGTGATGTATTGAGAAATACGTATATAATTATTATTACATAAAATATAGTAAGAAATAGTTTATTCGTTTATCAAGGTGAGTTATGGTGAGGTGAAGAAAGCATTCCTGAAAACATCAACATTATTGTACAGATTGGTCGATTTAATTAGGAGCAAACAACAGCTGATTGTGATTTAACTTGATTCAAGAGAATATTGAATTATATAGTCTGCTGGTTTCATATTTATTAAAAAATTTGTAATTAAAATTTACACTTGATCATTTCCTAGCAACACAATCATGTGATCTTGTTTTATACTGTATTCATTTATTACTCATTATTACTTCTTATACTATGCTTCTACAGTACTTACACTAAAAAGTTGTTCCATTCAACAAGGGGTTTTAATATTTTTTTTTTTAGAAAATATGTATTTGTGAAACATCTACAGCTTTTCAACATTCAATTAAATAAAAATAACGCGTGATGAGTTAAGCTTTAATATTTGTAATGACAGAACACGCCTCTAGTAAAGTGTCGAAATAGGATTTCTTAAACTTTCAGCGCTCCTAGCGGCGAAATGGTTAAGTATATCAAAATAACACCAACAGTAAAGAATTCTTAGAATCATTAGTAAATTTAAATCTATCATAAAAAATAGGGGTTCCCATAAGACATTTCAAAGTTGACCGCCAAAATGGAAAACAGCAACAGAATTTAAAAATTTTAATTTCAGGATTTTAAAATGTTTATGTTAATGTGATTGTAATAAACATAAAAATGGGGTTAAGTTCCCCATTTAAAGTTTGCTGTAAAATTAGTACGTTTTGAGATCCCAATTGTAGTCACCTTGAGTTTGATCACTCTGTATATATATATATATATATATATATATATATATATATATATATATGTATATTAGTAAACAGCTACAGTTTAAATTAATAATTATATTTAATCCCTCTTAACCCCCCCCCCCACATTACGTATGCGAGTCAGCTCAGTTTTAAACGATTCGCAAGTCAAGTAGCACGTTCAGTCTCGACTGAAAGGAGGAACTCTCAGTGCGTTGGTGTCAGACTGATTTGTGAAACTTTCCCGCCATTCTATTGAGCATTGAAGAACGTGCTGTGAATAGATAATGATTACATTATAGCATTCAATCGCTACATAAAAGTCACATACAATGAAAGTTAACCTACCTTTCTTACTATTCATTTACAATCTTTTATTTATAAACTTTTATTTAATGCCTTTTTTTCAAACTGTCAAGTGACGTCCGTAGTAAATAACTATATATTGACAACGTTCATTAAATTCTTATACTTACCAAGTCTATTTCCTAGCATTTGTAATGTTTTAAGTCTTCTACTGAAATCTAAAATCTATTGGTAGAACATCTCCTGTAGAGCCACTCGTAAAGGTCTGGATACATTTCCAAACCTAACCTAACTTAACCTAACCTAACCTAACCTAACTTAACGTAACCTAAGTAGTATTTAGGCAATTATTTTCAGATATATATAAAATTAAAATTATCTTTATTAGCCACAAATATACACACATATCCTCCCACCAGCCCATACGCGTACAGAAGTGATTACCCTCCCACCCATCTATACATGTACGGTGCTAATGACCCTTCCACCCACACCCACTTGTACGGTGGGTACGTACTATATAAATGACACAAAGGGTGGAGTAAAGGCTATATTATTGGTCGGTAGCGTAGTTGGTTCAATCCCAGCTTCATGTGCTAAAGGTTGTCAGTTCAATCCCAATCAGAGTCATAATACATTTTGAGAAGGATCAGCTAATAACCACTGGCTGTTAATTTGTCATTGGGCTATTAATTAATGACACTTTCTAAGGAATAGTCGGCCTTAGTTTGTAACAATGACTACATTCGCTCATCAACACTCATCACACTCATTCGAAATCCATATTCGCCCATATCTTGACGATCGGCGTCTTATGAATAAATAAAAATAAATAAATACATAGAACCCCCTCTTACACCTAACCATTAGAGTGGGCGTTCGTTTCAGATTTAAAACACGCAAACCCACCCCGTCCTCGCCAGGCACTGTGATATCAGGCGCAGATTATTTTTCACAGATAATTTATAACCTGGGGATATTATGTTGCCACATAGTCTCCTAAGGTTAGGCATTACCTAGGAGATTTACTTTCCTGAGTGTAATGTAATGTTCTTTTAGCTGTGAAGATAATTAAACCACTCTACTGTATAGGTGGGCGGGCGGGTCAGTACCACAGTACCACCATACGTGTATGGGTGTGTGGATGGTTCAATACCACCATACGTGTATGGGTGGCTGGATAGGGCATAAGAATTACGTGAAGTAACTATGTAAATGCTTCCTTGTTATATTATACTTTATTTATTTAACTTCCCGACTTGAGGCATTAGAAAGTAGCTGACGCGTGGTGTTGCCAAAAATACTGTGTTTGACGTAAGATAAACAATGCAATGAGGTGATGAGGAAATCCTTTTTAAAAGGGGTTTTTAATTGCTCCGAAAACTAACATAATTGAAAAATATGTAAATAAAAATGATTATAAATAATAACAAGAGTTCACGATCATTATTTTGTTTTCTCACAGTCAAATCCATAACATTAAGTAAGTAGGTTACAAAACAGGTGCTTTAAGAAAATCGAATCGTGGCAAAAATGCAAGACGTAACGGTGTTGCTATGGTTGTAGCTGGCTTACATCGTCATGCAATTGGTTGTAGCATTCCAGTGTTATACTTTGTAGTTCCAGCATTTTTTGTAAGAGCGTTCTGATGTCAAGTAAACAATAGATGGAATTATATTCAATGATCACAGCTTAGTTCAATAGTATTGGATAAGTATTGAATGACGGAATTGAATGGAAGGCATAACTAGATCTCACATTGACAGGGTAGTGAGGACAAAACTGTCAAATACAATTTGATTTGGATCCTGCAACTCTGTTTATTACGTTCATCTACTATTAATGAATCAAAGTCAGTTACTTATAGTAAGACTACGCAAACCAATTATAATCATTCTATATTCATAATTTATATTCCTTGAGATGTAGATCAATTGTAAACGTATCTAATATTTAAAATTGAAATTGAAATTTTACTTTGTAAGAGAGCATACGCAAGAACAGATCTAAACGTCGAAACAACAAGAACATCGGGTTGGAAAAAAGACTCAATCGCAAAGAAAGTCCTGAGACCATCAAAAGAACAGCTTTCCAGGAACGATTGATAAATATTGTAGACTGTAGAGGGAGGGACGTTGCAAAGCGCAGAAGAGCAATGCCAAACACAATTCCATTGCGACGCGGAACAATGCAGGAACGTTACACTTGAATAAAATACAACACAAGAGGCCGCTTTTTGTTTTAAAACTCTTGAAAAAGAAAATAAAACAGTTTGTTTCAAGAACGATCTTGAGTGTTTGACTTGTAGCGTGAAGAAATAATAAATAACTAGAGATTAAAGTAATGTTAAAGAGTGCTTTTCATTGGAAATACTTAAAATTAGAAAATAATTGCTCTTCCAATTATTAAATTTTTCATTAGTTATTAGAATTTTGAAGAGCAATTCTTTCCAAACCTTTAAGATTGAAACGTTTCGTTTTATTTCCCAAATAACGTTTTGTACTGCATTATAAAAATACATATGTATTCTTTATGCATATATTTTAAATACTATTAAATAAGATAATCAGATATAGTTTTCAAAGTCATATTAAGATTATTGTATTTTTAAAACTTATAGTAATAGGATATTTTATAGAGGAATGGAATCGGTTCAAGGACACAATAGTAAAGGCAGCCGAAAAGGTATGTGGGAGAACAAAGGGGAAAAGAAGAGAAAAACAAACAAGTTGGTGGAATGAGGAGACAATTAAAGGAGTAAAAGAGAAGAACAAAGCATGGAGGAAGTGGTGGAAAACCAGAGCGCAAGAAGACAAAGATGAATATTTGGCAAAGAAGAGAGAATGCAGAAGAATAATAAAGGACGCAAAGGACAAGGAATGGGAGAACTTCACGAAAAAGTTAGAGGAAGACTTAGGACAAAACAAAAAGATGTTCTATAGTATGATGAGGAACAAAAAGAGAGTGACCGAAAGTGCCAAAACAATGCAAAATGAAAATGGAGTCATGGTGGAAGGAGTGGAAATGAAAAAGTTGTGGAAAAGGTATTTCCAAACACTGTTGAATGAAAACTATGAGGAAGAAGAGGAAGACGAAAATGAGGAGCAATGGGAGAGAGGGGAAGAGATAAGTTGGAGGGAAATAGAAAAGGCGGTGAAAGAGATGAAAAGTGGGAAATCCCCAGGACCAGATGAAGTATCATCAGATATGGTAAAGGCTTTGGGAGCAGTGGGAGTACATTGGTTGAAGAGAGTCTTCACATGCGTATGGAGGGAAGGAAGAGTGCCTGACGACTGGGGGAAAGGTGAAATAATAACAATACACAAGAAGGGAAGTAGAAGACTATGCAAGAACTATAGAGGAGTAACATTAATAAGCCATGTTGCCAAAATATTTGAAAAAATAATTTTTAACAGGATTAAGGACGTGATAGAGGACCAGATAGGGGAGGAACAACATGGGTTTAGGAAGGGAAGAAGTACGATCGACTTGATTTTTGCAGTGAGACAAATGGTTGAAAAGCACTGGGAGTTCAATAAAAAGTTAATACTGGTGTTTATAGATGTCGAGAAAGCCTACGATTCTGTTAAGAGAAAAAGTATATGGGAGAGTATGGAAAAAATAGGAGTGACAGAAAATATGATGAAATGGGTTAAGGAATTGTATAGGGTGCACGAGTGCAGAGTTAGGACATGTGATGGTAATACAGAATGGTTCAAGGTAAAGAAAGGGCTGAAACAGGGGAGTGTTCTGTCTCCGATTCTTTTTAATGTAGTTATGGAGATAATGATGAGAGAAATTAAAGAGGAGACAAATGAAGAGATGAAGATAATGATGTTTGCTGACGATATTCTGATGTGGGGAGAAAACAGGGAGGAGATACAAGAACAACTGGAAAAGTGGGGTAGGAAGATGAGGGAGAGAGGGCTGAGGATAAGCAAGGAAAAAAGTGAAGTAATGGTAGTAGGAAGGGACACAGTTTTGGAAGAAGATATATTGGTAGATGGAAGTATACTAAAAAAGGTAGATGATTTCAAATACCTTGGAACGATGGTGTCAAGTGATGGAAGAATGGAACAGGAAATAAATGCCAGATTAGGAATGGGAGCGGGATTCTTCCGGACGGTGAAACACCTAGTATGGGACAAAGAGGTACCAAGGAGGGCCAAGGTAATGATGTTCAAGAATTACTATAGGCCTATAATTACTTATGCGGCAGAGACATGGCGGATGTCAGAAAGGGAGTGGAGTAGAGTACAGGCAGGGGAAATGAGGTTCTTGAGAGCAATAAAGGGAAGAACTCGAAGAGATAGAATTAGGAATAGTGAGATAAGGAAGGATATAGCGGAGGAGAGTATAAGAGAAAGAGTGGAACAAGCAAGGTTGAGGTGGTATGGTCACGTAAAAAGGATGAGTGTAGAGAGGTTGCCGAGGAAGATGGAGGAATGGGAAATGGAGGGAAGGAGGCCCAGAGGAAGACCACGAAGAAGATGGCTGGATGAAGTGAGGACAGACGTGGAAAAGAGAGGGAGTGTGTGGGGGGAAGTGGTGAGAGAGGAGATGTGGAGGGACAGGAGAAGATGGAGAGGCTTGGTGACAACCCAGACCCAGGATTGACTGGAACGGGACCGGATAAGTAAAGTAAAGTAAAGTAATAGGATATTTTATAGCAATTTCCATTACAGTTTTAAAAAAAATGCACAATAAGTTTTATTGTATACTCTACTACCCAGCTTGCCTTAACAGACTTCTTCAGTGAATAGTTTTGTCGCACTTGAGCCTCCGACACTCTAGCTGGTGTTGACTTGAGCCTCCGACCCTCTAGCTGGTGTTGACTTGAGCCTCCGACACTCTAGCTGGTGTTGACTTGAGCCTCCGACACTCTAGCTGGTGTTGACTTGAGCCTCCGACCCTCTAGCTGGTGTTGACTTGAGCCTCCGACACTCTAGCTGGTGTTGACTTGAGCCTCCAACACTCTAGCTGGTGTTGACTTGAGCCTCCGACCCTCTAGCTGGTGTTGACTTGAGCCTCCGACACTCTAGCTGGTGTTGACTTGAGCCTCCGACCCTCTAGCTGGTGTTGACTTGAGCCTCCGACACTCTAGCTGGTGTTGACTTGAGCCTCCGACCCTCTAGCTGGTGTTGACTTGAGCCTCCGACCCTCTAGCTGGTGTTGACTTGAGCCTCCGACACTCTAGCTGGTGTTGACTTGAGCCTCCGACACTCTAGCTGGTGTTGACTTGAGCCTCCGACCCTCTAGCTGGTGTTGACTTGAGCCTCAACCCTCTAGCTGGTGTTGACTTGAGCCTCCGACACTCTAGCTGGTGTTGACTTGAGCCTCCGACACTCTAGCTGGTGTTGAATTTGGAACTTCTAGCAACTTCATGGAATACTAGAAGACCGGCTGTTGTCTGTCTGACCGTCCCCAAATCATTGCCTGGATTGAACAGTCGTGGCAATCGACTCTACTTCCAAGCTTGGCTACCAGACAGTGCGTTTATCAGGTGCTGACGCCTGCATTATGCGGTTTACTTCAATTGAAATCATCTCACACTTATGTTTTTGTTTACATGTGCATTTCAGAATTTAACTGCATTCCTATAGCAGCTGTGAACACCATTTCAGTATGAAATGCTAATAAAGGCATCCAGATAATATGGATGGTCCAATAAGATGGCTGTGTAAATGACCACAACATTCATACTCGCAAAAATGGCGTTAAAAGATAATTTTCACTACCCCATGAGAATTTTCTATGTCCATGTGTATTTATTTTGCAAGTTGATGATTACATTTCGAATAAATTGTGCCTAATCCTTAATCAAAAATGTCTCGTAGAGTTGTCCATTAATATTCAAAATGTTGCGAAACTCAAAAAAAGCTGGCCATCTCCATCTGATGAATGCCACTGTACGTGTATGGGTGGGTGGGTGGGTCAATACCACTTTACGTGAATGGGTGGGCGGGTGGTTCAATACCAATGTACGTGTATGGGTGGGCGAGTGGTTCAATACCAATGTACGTGTATGGGTGGGCGAGTGGTTCAATACCACTGTACGTGTTTGGGAGGGCGGGTGAGTCATGACTAATGTATGTGTATGTGTAGGCGGGTGGGTCATGACCACTGTACATGTATGGGTGGGCTGGTGGGTTACTACCACTGTAAGTGTATGGGAGGGTGGGTGGGTTAATACCACTGTACGTGTATGGGAGAGCGGGTGGGTCAATACCACTGTAAGAGTATGGGTGGGCGGGTGGGTCAATACCACTGTAAGTGTATGGAAGGGCGGGTGGGTCAATACCACTGTAAGTGTATGGGAGGGTGGGTGGGTCAATACCACTGTACGTGTATGGGAGGGTGGGTGGGTTTACCTATGTTACAAAATTTGGCTATAGCAAGTTCAAAATCATCTATACCTTTGTTTGTTGTATAACATTTGTTTTGATTAATTGAATCAGATTAATTAATTAATGACACTTTCAAAGGAATAGCCGGCCTTAGTTTGTAACAATAACTACATTCGCTCATCTACACTCATCACACTCATTCGCAATCTATATTCGCCCATATCTTGACGATCGGCGTCATATGAATAAATAAATAAGTCCACTCACTTAAATATTATATTTCTGGACAGAAAACAGTTGATGGAAGCCTTCACATTTATCCTTTAAATTTGCCAAATTTAACGATTGGATTATTGTGTATGGAAATGGATCAAAATCGTTATAGAAGGAACATGAGCAAATACTTGTGAACTCTTGATGGTCCGTATAATGGATTCAGATAAGCGGACAGCGGAAAATCCTGTACGGTTAAGAAACGCAATAAAATCAGAACACAAATATTCTCAAACAATAATCATAATTATGGCATTAGTTTTAAACGTCTATTACAAAAAAATGTGTAAAGTTTAGGTCCAACACAATTACAACCCTATAGTGTCTACACACCGATAAAAATGTATAAAACATTAAAACAAAAGAGTTTCTTGCCTTCATACAGATGCAAGTGTTTAATGTACTTAAGAAAATAATTAAAAAAAGGAAAATACAAGTATTGATTGAATACGTTCATTCTAAATTCTGGCTTTCATTAACATTCATTGGTGTGGATATTAAATATGCCAGTTATTTCCTCTTTCATGGAATGCATGTTTAAGGACGTCTCATAACAAGCGTCTCCTCCTTCCCCTGTGTTCACATTTCGACACGCTCTCCCCTAAATGCAGATCTTCGTTCAGTCAATTAATTTAATATTATTAAAACACGATGTTATTTCTTCAAGTTGTACTTTACATTAATATGAAGCTTTATCAAAATGTATAGCAAAGTTTAATATAGTCTTAATTTAATTAAGATAGCCTTTATGATACCAGTAAGTAACAGCTGTGTGTTTGAAAATAGAGTAAAGGAATTAGTCCGAATTGCGTGTACCTAAGAAGACAAAAACTAGTCAAGACTAACACATCTTCAAATGCCTTTACTAAGAGTTCATATTAAAAAAAAGGATATCTGAAGACATCCAAGTAGAAGAAAAAAAAGACTGAAACTAATTTTTCTTCTTTAAACATACAACAATCTTACAGAATAACCAAAGCAACTATTTAATTAGGAATAATTTCTTAGAATTGAAAAGTCTAGTCACCTGGTCATTGACTGGAACTTCCTGGATCCATACAATAGTTTTGTCATTGAATTCCCCCCCCCCCCACTTTCAAATCTAAGAGTTACGTCTAGAATATTCAGAATATTCAAAATACAGTATCTAAAGTGAACATAAATAACATGCAGTTTTATACGTTGGTCAAAGAATGTTCACGAATTGGCTATTGTAATGTTAAAATAAGAATGTTACTTTGCAGTATCTAAGTATGTAGGCTTAAAAAAGGATCAATTTATGCATTTTTACAATAGAAAAGGGATTCATTAGTGACAAAACTATTGTATTTATTACGTTTATTAAAACAACAGACAATCAGTTCGACACCAACGATTTGGATGTTTACCAATTCAACCCTTGTTTTTGCGCAAACGACTTTAAAGGAACAAAGCGAATCGTCTTTATTCATTCTACTTTTGTAAAGCTCAGGTTACTTGATACGAAGCCAAAACATAGTTTAGGACCGTACGTATCTATGTAACACACAGATATATGGTGGTGTTTTATAAACAATTTCTTTACGAAACTTATACAGGGTGCAAAAAATATGGAAACACTTTCACAACTTCTGTATGACTTCACTTGTAAAAGTGAAATCTTGTACATGATTATGGTTATAAAGAACATACCTTTTGACACCATTAGCGACATCTTATCAGGGGGACGGCCCACGAGGAGTTGAACGAAAATCTTCAACGTAAGCCTAGGTCGAGTTTGATATCAAATGAAAGGTCTATTCAAGAGAAATTAATTGCCATGAACCGGACTTCGAAAGGTCAAATATTTCCAGAGTAGTGGTCATTTGAATTTCAAAGTTACTAATTTGTAAAAATTATTTATCCGCTAGTAACGGTTTCAAGTAAATTATTCTAATCAAAAATTATACTTTATGGAACACAATTATTAAAAAACGTTATCAAATTATCAATGGGGGGGAAAAAATAACGTTATGAAAACTGTTCTATATTTTTCTACCCCATATATTAAAACTCTTGCTTTTACCTAAACTGTATTAAACGCTGTAATACACTTATGTTAAGACGAATAAAAATACAATTGTTATTAGTTAACACTAACATATAAAATACAAAGAACTGTATTAAAATGAATTTATACTAGACGATAGATCTAGAAAAAAAAACATAAATATAATAATAACCAATCACTTTACACATTTAAAAATGTGTAGATTTTACTTTAAATAAAAATACCATCTCTGATTTATTTTGTAATAACAATACTTTACAATGAACTTGGCACTCAAGTACAGAAATATGAGCAAAGTTGAGCCAACCGTGTCATTAGTTATAATCACTTTCGTGAAAAACATTCAGTGCTCTTTTTCTCTATTTTTTATATTATCATTGTTTTTTCTGGATCCAATTACGGCTTTCAAAATGTATTTACTTGTAACTAAAATTCTAATCAAATGAATTTGCTGATAATAACTGAACGTGAACAAAACAAGTATTTATAGATAAAGGGAGTCTTTAAAACGACTCAATTAATAGCCCACTCGTCACTTACTTATTGACTATGGCAGGTACATTACCTTCCTACAAGCATTAACAAAATTTGCAGGGCCCTAAAAAAAATCTCTTCATTATTATTTTTGAATTTTTATACATATGGTGATTGAATTTAAACAAATTTGGTTCATTTCCTATCATTTTTTTCACTTCGATGTGATTTTTGGCCATATTGAATTACTATAGATATTTGAACTATCAACGTCTTCATTATTAATCACTTTTAAAGGATTGACAAAATAATCTTTCGCCACGAGAACACAATACAATTTATTGAATTGATAACTCTAACACCAGAATACAACAGTTTTTTTTACATCTACAAACACGCTAATTAATTTAGGATATTAGTTTAAAAAACATAAATGTAAAGCTTATTTTAAATTCTAAATACTTCTAACAATGAATTAAAATCAAATGCACATGATTTAAAATGTGTTTTTAGAAATAAATCAAATTAAAATATCTACATTACGACCTCTTTGTAAAAAAAATATTGATTTAACGTTGTCGTTAGTGTATTACAGAAATAGTGTATTCAAATATGCACATTCCAACAATGGTTCACTGCAATGCCAGATGTATCACGTGATTAGTTTCTATTATTGGTTACAGCCAATGACAGAACAGATTGGTTTCCGCTGACAGACTGATTGAAATATAGATTTCCCTGGAAGTACACAGAGTATTCAATTTGTTACCATCAAACACAGAATATTAAAACCATCTGTTCTGTCATTTATAATGAATTTTATTTATCATTGGAGTACTTTTAAGTGTCTTTAATTGTTCAGTAATTTTAATAAATACATATTAGTTTAACATATAAAGATTGCAATTTACTAAAAGTGTGTACGTTTTTAAAAGACTGTTTATAAAAAACGTTCACAAATAATTTAAAAATAACATGGCCTGAAACTTTATTTTATAATTAAATTCCAGATGTAGGAAATATACCCTTCCCTATTTTGAAAAAAATTCTCAAAGCTATAATAGTGTGCATATAATCTCTTTCACTTCAACAACATTCTTTTGCCAAAGAAAACAATAAATATTCTAAAAACAAGCCCTATAATAAATATTTTAACAACTAATACTATGCTAATTTCATTGTAAAATTAATATAAGAGGAATAACATTTTAAAGAATAATGTTAAAATTGATTCCAGAATCCTTAGACCCTAAATCCTTAATTCTGCACAGTTAATAGCCATCAACTGAAAATCTTATTTTATTTATATATAGGTCACTTAGATTAGTGTAAGAGAGACACAGTGGTGGAATGAGATAGAGAACTACTTTCCCCCACTTTGTCATTCCATTTAAAAGTTGTCATGGAAACTATGTAAATGGTAGGCCACGTGCTGGCAGCCGTTACGTAAGCCCTGCCCATTACGTCATTAGCAGATTTTGGTTTGATGAACACCAAGGAATAAATCTAATAAGGACGATTAAATTAGATAATTACTTGGTATTCAAATAATAATTAATAATCACAATAAAACAATGAATACTTTTGTAATCAATAAATAACAATGAAATAAACTTGTATAAGTCATCATATTTATTTTTTCAGACATAAAATAGGCTAGCCATAAAAAATCGTATAAGTAGGTCAATTTAGGGGTGTGATTAAATACTTTGATTATGGTTTAGCCATGAACGGTTGTAGAAAGTGTACTTATTAAATGATGTGCTTAAATGCTTCATTTTAGACTATATTGTTAATTAAACAATGTACATAAAATGGATTAATAAACGTCAATGGAGTTTTTACAATAATATCTTATTTGTAGATCATGTAAGATAGTGATCAAGTTGTGTGGAGGGTAGGGCAGGCTCGTGGAGTCGTACTGTATCACTTGCCACCTAGTTACACATTAATGTCGTTTTTACAATAATATCTTATTTGTAGATCATGTAAGATAGTGATCCAGTTGTGTGGAGGGCAGGGCAGGCTCGTGGAGTCGTACTGTATCACTTGCCACCTAGTTACACATTAATGTCGTTTTTACAATAATATCTTATTTGTAGATCATGTAAGATAGTGATCAAGTTGTGTGAAGGGCAGGGCAGGCTCGTGGAGTCGTACTGTATCACTTGCCACCTAGTTACACATTAATGTCGTTTTTACAATAATATCTTATTTGTAGATCATGTAAGATAGTGATCAAGTTGTGTGGAGGGCAGGGCAGGCTCGTGGAGTCGTACTGTATCACTTGCCACCTAGTTACACATTAATGTCGTTTTTACAATAATATCTTATTTGTAGATCATGTAAGATAGTGATCAAGTTGTGTGAAGGGCAGGGCAGGCTCGTGGAGTCGTACTGTATCACTTGCCACCTAGTTACACATTAATGTCGTTTTTACAATAATATCTTATTTGTAGATCATGTAAGATAGTGATCAAGTTGTGTGAAGGGCAGGGCAGGCTCGTGGAGTCGTACTGTATCACTTGCCACCTAGTTACACATTAATGTCGTTTTTACAATAATATCTTATTTGTAGATCATGTAAGATAGTGATCCAGTTGTGTGGAGGGCAGGGCAGGCTCGTGGAGTCGTACTGTATCACTTGCCACCTAGTTACACATTAATGTCATTTTTACAATAATATCTTATTTGTAGATCATGTAAGATAGTGATCAAGTTGTGTGAAGGGCAGGGCAGGCTCGTGGAGTCGTACTGTATCACTTGCCACCTAGTTACACATTAATGTCGTTTTTACAATAATATCTTATTTGTAGATCATGTAAGATAGTGATCAAGTTGTGTGGAGGGCAGGGCAGGCTCGTGGAGTCGTACTGTATCACTTGCCACCTAGTTACACATTAATGTCGTTTTTACAATAATATCTTATTTGTAGATCATGTAAGATAGTGATCAAGTTGTGTGGAGAGTAGGGCAGGCTCGTGGAGTCATACTGTATCACTTGCCACATAGTTACACATTAATGTCGTTTTTACAATAATATCTTATTTGTAGATCATGTAAGATAGTGATCAAGTTGTGTGGAGAGTAGGGCAGGCTCGTGGAGTCATACTGTATCACTTGCCACATAGTTACACATTAATGTCGTTTTTACAATAATATCTTATTTGTAGATCATGTAAGATAGTGATCAAGTTGTGTGGAGAGTAGGGCAGGCTCGTGGAGTCATACTGTATCACTTGCCACATAGTTACACATTAATGTCGTTTTTACAATAATATCTTATTTGAAGATCATGTAAGATAGTGATCAAGTTGTGTGGAGAGTAGGGCAGGCTCGTGGAGTTGTACTGTATCACTTGCCACATAGTTACACATTAATGTCCCAGGGGGATACAGCTTGTGGCATCCATAATTTTCAACCTCAGTTTTCCTCAGGGATCCAACTAATGAAATTGAGGATTCACATTTGCATGTAACTCACGTTGGTATAATAAACGCAATTAATTATTTAATCCTGTACATACATTTACAGTACATTCTAGGACAACCTATGATTTTAATATTTATTTGATGATATATGTTGCCTTATTTTATTGATTTATATACTTTGATTTATATTGTTTATTACTAATTTATTTGTTGATTTATAAGATATTTTAATATTAACTAATAATACTTCGATACTTTATCGTGTTTAAAATAATTTTACTCGTTATTTTGTACTTCTTAAAATCAGTAACTTGTAATAAAAAGTATTTTATGTGGAAATAGACGTATTTATTGGATTTGTGGAGACACACATTTTCTTTTTCATCTTTTGTTCTAATGTTCTCTGACCAACAGTACCATGATAATGATTTTACTTGAATTTTCATATTTATTGAAATATGTATTATAAAAACAAATGCATAATGTTAATTTTAAATTTTATTTTGAAAATGCAGATTTTTATTCCATCTCAATTTTGTTTGTGCCTATCTTTACAGCCCATCAGCCCTGTTGGTGTGTAATTTAAAATTTAGAGGACCATAGGCAGGTTACATGCCATAATCTCACGTCAAAAAATTATTAGCTGATTGTTATTGATACATTACATGTAGTTTAGTATTGTTTGATACAAGTGTTCCGTTTAAGGCTGTTGTCAACAATCAAATATGAACCACCAGTTGATGACTGAATTGTCTTTGTCCGAATTCCATTTGAAGATTAAAATATCAATATCAATATAAAAATTAATGTTCTGAAACAGAACATTAATAACTAAAGTATATTGAGCTAAGACATATAAACGGTGCTACTGTACAATTAAGGATTTGAGGGTTTTAATGGTAATTTAAAATTATAGACTTATTGTTATTTTAATGTCAGTAAGAAGAATGTTATCGATAAAATAAAAATATACCTTATTTTATAGTAAAGATTATATCAAATTATATGATTAATATATTTAATAGACAAACTAAAACTTAATTCTCTAAAATACAGAAATTTAGCCTTTTTATTCATATTAAAATCATCAAAATAACTACATTTTAGGTTAAGTTTTAATTGAAATCATTTATTTTAGTAAGCGTTATTAACCACTTGAGATTTGTAGTAACTTAGCAATCGGTTAACTAACGTCCTCAATGTTGGATTAAAATTACCAATGAACCAGCTGTTAACAAATATGTTTAATCCAAAAACAAAATGATTTATAATGTTGAACTCATAATAAAGGAATTAAAAGAGAGAAAAAACACATAAAAGAAATACAATACAATTTATCTTATAGCCTATACATTCTATGGAAATCTAGGCAATTCGTTTCTTCTTAGGTAATTCATATACTATATCTAACCGATGTATTGCGTTGGCATTATAATATTTGGATTTAAATTATTTTGTTAGCCCAATATTCTATCCCATTACTGGCTTTTTTAAGGGCAAAGAACTATTTTACCAGGTGAAATTAGGGCACAGAAGTTAATCTTGGGACCAATGGCTGAAGGGTGACTTCCAAACCACCAAGACTGACCGGGCAAGTGGGCTGTGTGCAAGGGACGGGGAAGCTCATACTATTACCCATCCAAGGAACAGCCACGCTGGATGTTGCTTGACTGGATTTTAGCGTTAACGATGAACCCACCAGACAAGGCCACTGGCAAGAATCTTTTAATTTAAATACACTGTTTTAACTTTTATAGTATCCAATTGTAACTATTAATAAACAAAAGAAAACAGATAAATAAAATTGGCGTTCCCTCTGGGTGTTTCTAAGGTGTTACGATATTGTGTCTATGGTAACTAAAACACAATGCCTAATGTCAGCCCACTGTCGGTGACAACCACAACTAACTATTACTGGTCAGGAGCTGTTTACAGTCACTGTTACTGCGGTTGTGGTGTAATAGTTAATAGCCTCTTGGAACACCTGCATTCGAGCTGTGGTTCGGAAAGAGATATATTTTACGACAATTAATAATATGATGTTGTTTTAAAATTAAGTGGGATTTGTGTAATTTTATATTAATAGTTTTACTTTGATACTATGTCTTATAAAAACTTAGAGATAGTTCCTTAGTTAGCAAATTACGTATAGGTCCAGATACAGTACAAATGAACGTCGCAAAACACACATTTATTACAATATAAGTACAAAATGCACGAATATCTTTATATATAAAATTCAAAGCCCTCACTGACTGACTCACTCACTCATCACTAATTTTCCAACTTCCCATGTAGGTAGAGAGCTGACATTTTGCACCCTTTGTCTTTAGGTCTTAAATAGGACAATTAAAGTATTTTCATCTTGATAAAGTACTCCTAACGGGTAGAAACCACCCCTTAAAGATCGCTCTATAATGGTAAAATTTGGTTGATTTTAGTAAATTTATAAACAAGTTTATTTTGTATGTTTGACATTGTACTATTGATCCCACATAACAAAGCTGCTCTCTGGTTAATGCATTTGTAACATTATACTAGGTATGAGTTTTATCTCCACCTGTTAAACAAGAACATATAAAGTGAACAAGTTTGAAAAATACCATACCATTGGGTATTATTTATACTAATAGGTCCAACGCAAGTAATGTGAGTGAGATTCTGTAAATACATTTAATATTGTGATTTTACGTTAAACAGTTAATCTATTTATTTGCGAGCACAGCGGGCGTCGGAGTTGGCACGTGAAGCGTGCAGGGGTGTCCCCTAGTATTATAATAAAAGCACAAAACGCACAACTTATAGTGATTGATTTCGGAAAACCATACCTTCTTCAGGCCTGAGGGGCTCACAAAAGAATTAAACTTGTATTCAAGTTGTCTACTTGTGTTCTGCAAGGGTGAACACAAGTCTGCACGTGTATGGGTGGGCGGGTGTCCAACAGATCCGCAACCAACTAACAAGAGGGTATCCAAGTATAATCTAAAACTATAGACTGAAAAATTATATCATACAACTAAAAAATAAAAAAAAAAACTTAGAGTAGAGCCTCTGGCGTTGTATTAAGAGTAGTTAAATACCAGTTTCATCCTTTTGTGGATCCGTCTGGTCTGAGGATGATAACCGTGGTTGATCGATATCAATCACCACAATACTTGTGCTTATTGTACTTATATTTTTCTATACAGTACTTGTTTTGTGTGATGTTCATTTGTATAGGAAATACTTTTTATGAAGATTATTTGCATGAAGAAATTGACATTTTCTTCATTGATAACAGGTTTTAATAGAAGTACAAAAATAAATTCACTGAACTTATAACCTGTTTGATTGCTTTTTATTGCAACTGTAGCACTGTGCGGGTATCGTTGGGTGGGTGGGTTAATTTCACTGTACGTGTATGGGTGGGCGGGTGGATAAAAAATTAATACAATTTAACTAATATGACCATGTACGTAAAGAACATACTTACACACATAAATATAAATTATATTCGTTTATAAATATACTCATGTCTTTATTCACTTTCAGAGTCGCATCAAGAAATATTTATACAGTTGTAAAATACTTCGTGATTGTACAATAATTTTAAATCAAACCATTCATTCCTGGTTTGAATTGCTCACTAACTAAACTAAAACAAACTTTGTTGTTAAACATCACATCGGAAGTAAATTATTTGAAATATAGTGGATAAACAACCAACAATTTGGCACAAATATTTGGATGTTTACCAAAACAACCATGCACTTTATACAAATATTTAGTCATTGTTGGTTTTGAACTGTCATTTGAAAATCAATAAATAAATATAACTTTTAAGAAATTATACTATAAAATTTCAATCATTTAATTTGTTACTAGATGAGGCCTGTTGTTGCTAAAGACAGCAACATCATATTAATTAATGAAAATTAAATTATTAGAATTTTGAATTGAGATTATTTTAAAATTAATCATAACTATTCTTAATAAGTAAGTTTTCGAAAATGAATAATTAAATATACTATAAAGTTTTTAATGTTTGAAAAAATAAAAACATAACCGTTAAGTTGACAGGAATTTATTTGACCTAAACAAATATTTCGATTACCATTTTCAAGTCCTTTTGCTGAATTTAGCAATAGCTTGTAACATGATGCATTTTAAAATCATACTTCATATTACAAATGTGTGGTTCGAAATATGACCTATTGAAAACTGTAAGAGATGTGATAAAATATTTCCGAAATTGGTTTACTCTATAACATGCATTTTGAAGTCACCCGAAAAATAACAAGATATCCTTGCCAAATTGAATGTTCAATTGATTTTCCAGCGGATTACCATAAATACGCAGACTACAAATCACTTAGAAGAACTGCATTTCAAGAATGATATATTCGTGATTTATAGTCGTTGAATATACTAAAGTAAATTGTAACTGATATTATAAAAATGTTAAAAGCATTTTTAGTTATATTAGTTATCAAACATTTTTGGACACACATAATGCAAATGAATTATTAAAACAATATAGAATGTAATGTAAATTATAGAGGCCGAATAGGTAAATTTAATTTAATGTAGTAGTAAAAAGGTGGAGACGCCCCCTCGTTAAATTATATTTGATTATGTACACAAGTTTTTAAGAATTTCAATTATATTATAGAAATATTAAAATTCGCCACTCGTAAGTTCAATTAAAAAATATAATGATAAAAGTCAAGGTATAGCTACAATATTATAACTAATAATATATCAAAGTAAATCAAATGCCTCCAAAAACATTGCTTAAGTATTAACATTTAATTTAATTAAACTTGGCTGATAGAGGTGCTTGTGACGCAGTATGAATGACAATGACCACGGGTTGAACCACAAGTTAACTTGGCACTCAGAGAGCAAAGAAAACACAAAAGTTGAAGAAGTTGTTAGATATAATGCCTCAGGATGAAAAACTTATCTCGCCTTTATATACCTTCTCACCTCCTGTTGAAATAAAAGAAAAGTCCGGAAATATGGGTTGGCAATAATGCAAGAAAAACTATGTTTCCTCTTTATATTTTAAGTCGGCAATTTTATTCGAAATTGTTATTTTAACACTTTTTTTACAAAAAAGAATTAAACTGATTTATGAGTTACGATAATCTGACATTGTTCAAATATCAATTTAAAGTAATATCAAAATATCAATATTTTCTTTCTACACATGCACCTAAAGAGTCTGCAACGCTGTGAGACATGTTGGTTTTAATCTCATAAGAATAATATTTTTTTTCGAACCAGACAAACGATCACACATATCCAAATAAACTAGTTATTTTAAACGGATTTTTTTCAAACAAGTTGCACTTAATCAAGAATGAAATTTCATAGTGAAATTGCTTTGCAATTTCCTCATTAATTTTATAGAAAAAATATTTAAAAAAACGTAATGGGAAGTTTTTATTTTGACCTATTTTTCAACACTAGGCGTATGTATTCAAATCATCAAAACACGTCATACGCTACTTTTGGTCAATAAATACGTAAAAATATGGATTCGCAAATAACATTGTTCTTATGAGATTAAAACAAACATGGCAGACAGCCTCTGCAGCCTATAAGAAGAAAATTTTAATGGTTTGAAAAAATCCAACACTGTAAAGTATATAAATATGTAATTACTTCCAGAGATAAATTAGTGGTATATATTCATAGTTTTAACGATATAGTTCCAGATGTAATTTATATACATGCAATTGTTTTACTAATGTCTTAAGGTGTACTATTTATTATACCTATTTTCCTGACTATTTATTATGCCACTGTATGTGTAAGGACGGGTTGGTAGTACGTGTATGAGTATGGGTATGTTAGGTGGAGTATGAAGTGGGTCAGAACTACTGTATGTGTAAGGGTGGGCGGGTAGTACGTGTATAAGTATGGGTATGTTAGGTGGAGTATGAAGTGGGTCAGAACTACTGTATGTGTAAGGGTGGGCGGGTAGTACGTGTATGAGTATGGGTATGTTAGGTGGAGTATGTTAGTGGGTCAGAACTACTGTATGTGTAAGGGCGGGCGGGTAATACGTGTATGAGTATGGGTATGTTAGGTGGAGTATGTAGGTGGGTCAGAACTACCGTATATGTATGGGCGGGAGAGTAGTACGTGTATGAGTATGGGTATGTTAGGTGGAGTATGTAGGTGGGTCAGAACTACCGTATGTGTAAGGGTGGGCTAGTAGTATGTGTATGGATGGGTGGGTAGTACGTGTATGGGTGGGCGGGTGGATCATAACCACTGTACATGTATGGGTGGGCGAGTGACTCAATGCTACTGTACATGATATTTTCTATTCTGCACTTAAATACAAGTTAATTAACTGTACAGGAAATATTGTCCATGTGGTGGTTACAAGACATATTTTCTAATGTATTGTACATACAGGTGTTATTATTTTAGCCTACTTGATTGTACCACACCAAAGAAAATGTTAAAACTTAAATATTAAGTCCGATACAAGCTATTGGTTATTTATACTGTAGTGGCGAATATACGAGTTATTATTTATAAATGAATATACAAGGGTCATTCAAAAAGAGACGAATAGGTCTGGGGAGAAAACTGTCGGTAGAGTAATTTTGGTACTATTATAGCTTTAAGGTGGCATCACTGGGATAAGCCCTGATCAGCTGTCGATTCAGATTTTATAATCTCAAAAATATATTTAATGATGGTAAGTCTACTTGAAAATTCCACCTTAGTTGAACAAAGTTCTGTTATTTGTTTTTTACTTGCTGAAGGTGGAAACCAGTGAATATATATACTCTAGAATGACTAAAGTGTACGGTGAAAATTGTTTGAGTCATGAAAATTTTTACAAGTGGGTAGAATAGTTCAAAGATGGCCGAGACTCAGTGATTGACGAACACTGTCCTGGCCGACCAGTTGAAGTTTCAACTCCCTCACTTGAAAGTCGAATTGATTATATAATTCATGCTGACCGCCGAGTTACTGTGGAAATGACAGTTGAAAAAGTTCATGTTAGTATTGGTACAGTTCATAACATTATTAAAAACAAGTTGAAGTACCGCAAAAAATGTGCAAGATGGGTCCCAAAGGAGTTGAGATGGCTTCACAGGGAAACAAGGTTGAGAGTGTGCACAGAGCTGCAGGAACGTCATGAAAGAGAAGGTGAGCACTTCTTCAACAAATTTTTAACCTGTGATGAAACTTGGGTTCACTATAATGAGCCAGAATGAAAAAGGCAAAGCATGAAGTGGAAGCACACCAGCTCACCTGACAGGAAACAATTCAAAACTCAAGCATCAGCAGAAAAAATCATGTTCATAGTGTTTGGGATACTGAAGGTCAGGATTTTGTGATTATTTTGAAGAACAGTGTACAATTAACACCCAATACTACTCGGATATGCTTTTGAACAAAGTGAAGCTATGAGAGAGAAACGTCGTGGATCTCAGAGAATAGGTGTAATTCTGCAACAAAACAATGCATTTCCTCATACTGCTCAACTAACCAGAGAAACCATTAAAAAATGGGCTTGGAAGTACTGTCTCCGTCCCTTACAGTCCCGATTTAGTACCAAGTGATTTCCACTTGTTTGGTTGAAGAAGGCAATGCGTGGAAAGAGGTTCCAGGATACGAGGACGTCAAGATGTTTGTGGGAAATTAGCTCAAACACCAAGATAAAGAGTTCTTTGCAGCTGTCATAAAAAAGCTTGTGGTTCGTTGGAAAAAGTGCATAAATGTTCAAGGAGATTATGTTAAAAAATATTTAAGTAAAAATAAATTGTTTCCTCTCTAGACCTGTTTGTCTCTTTAGTTACTGTATGACCCACGTACTATTAATATTTATTAATACAATATACGTTTACCTAACAATATACTATGTGTATACTAACAACTTTACTAAAGTACACAGAAAACTGAGAGTTAATACAAAAGAGTTAAGTAATAAAAGTGATGTTTGTAAAAAGAGAAAAATAAAAGTGCCACCTAACATATAAACAAATTTAACAAGTTAGCATTTAATACAAAGACAAAGGACGTAATATTTCCAAATACCGTACATTAATGAGATATCAGAGGGGAACTTATGGCTTTGGGCTAGTCATGTGAGCTTTGTATGTATGACAATGTATTAATTAGTGGTCATGTTACACTATAACTAGACATTGTTAACATGGCAACTGCATACTATTATCACTGGTCTTGTGGTTGGCGATACTGCTTGTAAACTTCTATTCCTGTATTTGCAACAAAACACCAGTGACAACATACATCTAATGGTATAACATGTTTATTTTAAATTGTCCTAATTTATTACTGGTTAGAGTACTTCAAATTTTGTATGATAAAAATACCGTGTACATAAAATTACAAGTGTTAAAACCTTATTCTAAGATACGTTCTTAATAATACATAAGAAACATAGTTTCTCCAAAGTTCTCCATTTTATTTTATAAACTTTTATAAATCTTTGCAAGTGTGAGGTTTATGATAATATAAACCTAGTTTGCAAAAATAAGTAAAAATATTTACCGCCTTCTTTCCTCAATAAAAACACTTTTTGGGCAGTTACAAATTTTCAAATTTGTTTTCTTTTATAATATTTTCCACTCAGTTATTCTTATCTGGCCAAGTTTTTCTGTTTTCTTTGTGTATATTTTTTTTATTTGAATATAACTTTTTAATGGAATAAAATTAGCCTGGTCTAGACTAACAGTTGCACGTTCAGATACGACCTTGAACAAAAAATCGTGTTCAAGGAAATAATCTATAAGAATTCTAGATTATTTTCATGAACATGCCCTTACATTTCATTCTCACTTGTACAACCTGATCCGTGTAGGAAATCAATAAAATCACATTTCCGTGGAACATAGTAGGATAATAAACATTATCCTAAAACAAGGTATTTTTGTATAATTAGGCTATAAGCAGCCTAGTGAATGCACTAGTGCCAGAAAGATGAACTGAGTGGTGGAAGTGAGATAGAGAAGTACTCTTATCTTACGGTTTCATTTCATTTAAAAATTATCAAGGCAACTAGGATCACGGTAGGCCGTTTGCTGGCAGCGTAACAACAAGCCCTGTCCACTACGTCATTAGCAGCAGTGAACATTGATTGGTTTGATGAACACCAAAGAGTCAGGCTTAGAATGATTAAATTAAATGACTATTTAATATTCGAATAAGATTTAATAATAATAATAAAAATGGTAATAATGTTAAAAACAAATATAAATAAAACAAATTTTTACAGTTCAATACATTTATTTTTTAACTAAACACTGTCGTGAAAGTTGAACAATAGGAGGTGAAAGTTACTAAAAAAATGCTAACGCTCACGATGTATGGCATCTGAGTGGTGTAAAGATTCCTTCCTTGATCACATAGAGTTAGTTTCTGGAAAGCGAAAATCCCAAACTAGTATTTATTTTTTTTACTACTTTGCACTTTTAAACTTGAACAAGTTTCCATAATTACCTAAATATAATGAAAAAACACAAATATTTTAAAGAAATACTAATTTTGATTTTATCTACAGCAAATATACTATCATACAGAGGTTTATCGAATGGTAACCTAAAATAACCTTAGAAACACAACAGTAAAACTATTTACGACATTATTCACTTGTAGGTCGATTTTAAGTTTATATTCACTTCCTAATTCATCGAAAGTGCATCAAAATCAAATATATTTTGAAAATTCAAATCAAATACGCATTTTCTTGTTCTTTTAGATTAGTTACGTCAGTTATTGGTTTGACGTTGTTCTGATGACTACCATGTTATGGGATCCCAAACAGTGAATTTCTCTATTCCAGGATTGGAACAGTGACATACCAATAAGATTATCAACTCTTATCGTAATAGGCCAGAAGAGGTTAACATATCTTAAATTTTACTTTTACTTACTCTTAAGACGCTGATCATCAAGATATACGCCTATGTGGATTTATATTGAGTGTTATGAATGTACTAATTGTTACGAAACAAGTTAGAGATTGTCATTAATTAATACTGTTATGACAAAAGAACAGTCGGTGATAAACAGCTGATTACTTTAAAAATGTGTTATGACTAATTGGGGTCGAACTGAGAACCTATAGCTTATAACGCTGGGCTTTAAACAACTACGCTACCGACTAATTCTTCATGATACCAATTCTATAACATGGGTTATAATGATTTGGTCCCACTCCTTTAATTGACAGGTAATACTGGTTATTATTATTATTACTGTATTAGTTTTATTTAATTATTTATACAGGGTTGGGCAAAATTCTGGAATGTACACGTCCCTATACCAAAAACATGGACATATTTTACTTGTTTTTTGCATATGTAGGGGATGGCCCAAGAAGGAAGTCTTAAAAATTTTAAATCTAAGCCTACCTCGAGTTATACCTCATTTTAAATTAGTTCCCTGTTGCTGAATATGTTGTTGACTGTTAACAATCGTAACAAACGACTGTGTTATAAAAATAGATGTGCTATTTAACTAAGATAAAAATAAGAAAAATTTATTAAAAACACTTTTGACAGTAGGTTTACATAAAAACAGTTTAATAATATTATTATAATAATTTCTTAATTATTTTTTGTGAAATTTAATTTCTCATAGTCAGTTAGATAAATTATAGCTCTTCGTAACAATAGAAAATAACTATCTTGCCTTAGCCTTCAGGAGTGTTAGTTATATGACATTAAATTCTTTGAGAGGCTATATTTTCTGACTGGGTCATCCTTTTGACCTCAGTTTTACACTTTTATATTTTACAAACAAAGATCCTTAAAATGAGGTACAATTTAAAGTAGCCTTACAATTAAAATGTTTAAGACTTCCTTCATGGGTCATCACCTGGTTATGCGAAAAACAAGTAAAATATGTCTAAAGGTTTGGTATAGGGGCATGTACATAGCTAAAAAGTTTCATTACTTTTTTTTAATAGATTTAAAATTAATAAATACATTCCAGATTTTTGCCCAACCCTGTCATTAAATTCTTTGAGTGGCTGTATTTTCTGCCTGGGTCATCCTTTTGACCTCAGGTTTGGACTCTTGTGTTTTACAAACAAAAATACATTTAAAACGAGGCATAATTGAGTTAGGCTTACATTTAAAATGTTTAAGACTTCCTTCATGGGTCTTCACCTGGCTATGCGAAAACAATTAAAATATGTTTAAATGTTTGGTATAGGAACGCGTTCATAACTGGACATTTTCATTACATTTCTTTCAATGGTTTTGAAATTAATGAATATATTCCAGACTTTTGCCCAACCCTATAGTGACATTAATGTTTTACAGTTCATTAAAAAAACACACTAAATGAAAGTTTAACAAAGAAAGTTTATGAATTAACTGAACAAAACATAAATTGAAACAATCGTATATGACTTATGTACGATTGAATGCTAATAGTGTAATCATTATCTATTCACAGCACGTCCTATAACGCTGAATAGAATGGTGGGTAAGTTTCACAAAACAGTCTGACATCAACGCATTGAGAGTCCTTCCTTTAAGTTTGGTGAGCTGATATAATGTGGGGGGGGGGGAAGAGAATAAGTTTAATCAATATTATAAAATTAATGTTTGGAGCACTTGTGTACATTTTTTAATCACTTTGTCGAAATATATTACACTAATTAAAAGAAAATTATTTATTACATAAGAACTTTGGTATATTAACAAATATATCAAAGTATAATTCCTGACTTAAAAATTGATTTCACATTTTAAACAAAAAAAACTACTTAACACCCCTTTGATTTATCAAGCGTTATAGAATAAGTGTAACCAGTGCCCCTGAGATAGATTCGTATTAAAAAAATAAATCATGGAATAAAATTAAAATCAGATGTGAGGAGACCCTAGACATTCCGGTCTCAAAAAAAGTCAAGTATAAAATTGCATTTAATAAAGCTGTATTTTTTTAACATCGGCCTTATGGAAAATCATATCCAATATGATGGCAGGTATAGCAAACTCATTCTAATATTGGATATTTTACCGACATTGTTCTATTTAATCATGAAATTAAAAAAAATCCTTAATTCGTATGAGATAAATTTGTCTTTTACATTTAATAGCACAAATGTAAACTCTAAAACAGCAACACTATGAAATCACACATTTGTAATATTTATAACTGAAATATAAATACATGTATTTTTTTATTTACGATTTTTTCACACACAACGTTAGTGTAAATATACAACACAGATTTGCAGCGTTGAATCAACAACACTGAGTTTAAGGAAGAAAACTCAATTGTAAAGAAAGTCCTGAGACCATCAAAAGAACAGTTTCCCAGGCACGATTGATAAATATTGTAGACTGTTGAGGAGGGACGGTACAATGTACTGAAGAGCAATGCCAAACACAATTACATTGCAATGTGGAACATTACACTTTAATTAAATACAACAAAAGAGGCTTATTCGTTTGTTTGGAAACTATGTAAAACATTTTATTTTAAGAATCGACTTGTAAATACGTAACTTAAAATTAGACTTACAGATTTGTCTAGAATTTGAAACTTTTAGATCTAAGAGAACAAATTTATTGTAATAGGTACCAAATGCTTAGCCAGTTTACTGGACATGGTTAAATATGGCGAGAAACCCGATATTTCACTGATTCAGAGTAGACTGAATCATCAGTTGACTCAGAGTAATGCCCTCTAAAAGTAGACTTACAGATTTCTCTAGACTTTGAAACTTTTTTATCTAAGAGAAAAAACTGATTTCAATCACAACATTTTAAATCTATATAAGCTATTTACCACTCAACACTATTTTTCATAAACTATACATCCAATTGACTTGAAATGTTGAACATAGGTTTATTTCGGCCCTAGAGGCTCACAAAGAAAAGATTTTCCTGTCCGACCTCAGGACTCCGTCCCACTGGCCTCCAAAATTCCCATGGTATTCCTATAGAACTATAGTAATTTATTGAATTATTTTACTAAAAGCTGTTAAATAACACCAAATTGAATAAAATTGTGGTAGGCTAAACTTTTAAAATTAAAATGTAAATCATACATAACATCAGCTGTTCTAAATTGAATATTAGATTAAATAATTGTTTTTCAAAAACAAAGTATTTAGTTAATTTTGTAGTATTCATGACTTTGTTGAAGTTTTACTTATATATTTTGATTACTAGACTTCAAACTGACAGCTTGCTGCACATTTCGATTATATAATCAAACTCATTATTATGACTGGTGAAGTGGGTGGGTACAGCTAGTTCAAATTCAAATATATACGTAAGTAGTTTTAGCAATGTATATATATCACAATATAAACTTGGGATAGTTTATCAGTTGTTTCGTGTTTTAAAGAGCACAAAGGACTATATTTGACTCTGAATCAATAAAATATTTTGTTTTTCGCCACGTTTATCCATGTACTATGATTTGGATATGCATTATTTAAAACTAAACTGTTAATTTTCTGATTGAAAACAGTTTGTTCTCCTAGAAAACAAAATATCATAGTCTAGAAAAACCTGTAAGTCTACTTTTAGAGGGCGCACAGTACGGTAATTTACAGTGAAATATCGTATTTCTAGCCATGTTTAGCCATGTCCTATGGCCTAGCTGTGTTCTGATTAAATTGTATATTCTCCCCTTGAATATAGTATGTTCACCTAGATAACAAAGTTTCACAGTCTAGAAAAATCTGTAAGTCTACTCTTAGAGGCCTTAAATTAACCAATTTGATTTACACGCACAAATTGAAAACCTAGCTCAACCTAAGGACGAAGGAGGTAAGGTAGAGCAAAAAGTAACAGGGCCAAAGTTGTAGATAGTTTCAAATCAGTTACAGAAAATGGTGTTGGTTTTACTGTAGAACCGTTAATGTAGCCGCTACAGTCCAATTAGAGAAACGCTGGTTTTGGTATTTAAAATTTTTGGCACTAGAAAGGCTGCCACCTTCGATTTACAAAGAATTTTCTAAATCCCTTCTTATTGCACATCTACAATATGGGAACTCTGACTCTACAAAATTTCAGCTTCGTAGGCTTAGTACTGTTTTAGATACAGTGATGAGTGAGTGAGGCAGTATTTGCCTTTTTATAGGTATAGATAACATTAAAGGATGGGATTTTTTTTATTTTTTCAATGTGTATATTTTAAGATTTTATTTGGTTATTATTTGTTTGATAGTGTTACAAAGCATGAATTTTGAATTTCATATATCTACACTGTAATTGTAGTTAATATGTATTTTCTTTTATTGCTTGTAAAAAGATAAAACAATTTTAATAGCCCAATACTAGTACTTTACTGTGTACATTTATGTTATACGTATTTTATTCAAAGGTATGTGTTTTGTTTTAATTTATACTGTGTATATTTTATTTATTTATTTTTTATTTATTTATTATTAAAGGGTGGAAAGAAAACATGGAAACGCTACCACAACTCTTGTATGACTCCACTTGTAAAAGTGAAATTTTGTACAAGATCATAGTTACAAAGAACGCACTTTTTGTTGCCATTGGCGACATTTTATCTTTTCAGTGGGACGGCTCATTAGGAGTTGAACGAAAATCTACAACGTAAGCCTAGGTCGAGCTTGATATCAAATTAAAGTTCTATCCAATAGAAATTAATTGCCGCAAACCATACTTCGAAAGGTTTATCCTTTCCAGAGTAGCGTTCATTTGAATTTCATGGCAACTAATTTGAACAATATTATTTATCCGCTATTTAACGGTTTCAAGTAAATTATTCTGATAAAACATTATACATTATGGAATACAATAACTAAAAAAAGTAAATTATCATATTACCTATAGAAAAAATAAAGTTGTTGTGAAGCGTTTTCTTATTTTTTCCTATACTATTTTTCCCACACACGTTTTAATGAACAGCAAGAATCTAACTTTCTCTATCCTTATTCTTTATTATTTTCAATTTCAGTATATCTCCTAGGAAATATACTAAAATATCCAAATAATATATAAAAATATAGTAAAAAATCCTAAGAAATATACGTGCAACGACTTCAGCATTAGATGACAAAGTGATATTTAAATTATTTACGTTTTAAATTACAATAAATGGATAGAATATTATAAATCCAACTTTAACGTTTTATAAAATAAACAATAAGAATATACGATATCATATTACCATAACCTTCCTGCATTATAACAGTTTATCACAATAACTACATTACATGTACACTGTTTACTAGCATTATAAATTGAACAGTATCTTTAGATATTATAACATTAAAATTATTACAGTTATTTTTAGTAGGAAATAATAATTACTTAAGTATTTTGAAGTGGAGTTTTACTTTTATACATTAACTGTAGACATGGCAGTAAATTGAATTGATTGATACTATTTTTTATGTCTAAACCGTTCTTAGTTAAATTATAATTCGTAAAACATGACTTCGTAATCATTGTTTTACCTTTTATAACCTAAAATATTTACTTGATAAAGTTACAATATGTGAGGATGATATTAGAAGAATTATGTAATAAAGCATGTTGGACTTAGTGACACACAGTTCATTGGAGACACAGCTGTTTGAACGTACGACAAACTGAATAACACATGTCTGGGCAGGTGTTCCATCTTCTCCAGAGACGTTACATAATGGAACAGTTCTTGTCATAGAGCTGGTATGGTCACTGTTACATTTGTAATGGACTTTCGCAAGAACAGTGATGCGTCTGTAAATAAGAGGCTATGGCTGTTTGATTTCCGTCATAGAGTGATTAGTTCTTCTCCAGTACCACTTTCGTTGTTCGGAAGCCACTTTAAGCTTCCGCGACTTAACGGAAATTCTATCCTAAAAATATTGTTAGGATTTGTTTGTTTTAGAATTTAAATTTGGTATATATTTAGGTCCACTCGCACAAAAGTGCAGACATATGCAGGAAAAAATGTCGATATAATTTACAATATTATACGTTTAGTAAGAATATAACATTTAAAATCAAATGTGCATTTGATAGTTTTATTCGATATACAAACAATTGAAATATCATTAAAAATAAAATAATTCAAACAAATACGTACACTCTAAAAGAGTTGTGCAAAGATGATTTTACCTAATACATGTTGTATTTCAAAATGTGTATTTTGGTTAAGTCAGCAGAGTAGTTCACAAAAGCTTTAGTTCTTATACCATATTGCATGTATGAAAAACCCAAACATCCCTGTAAATGTATGGGTGGGTCAGCACTACTTTACGTGTATGTGTGACGGAATGGGGTGGGTGAGTGTGGAGGGGGGTGAGTATAGAGTGGGTGAGTATGGACGTAGTCTTGTTAGTGCTGAGTTCGAAATAGTTTTAAAAGGACCATTTATTAATATCCCAGTAGCCAGGGCAACTAAGGGACCTATATCTTCACGTGGAATTCGAACCACGTAGTATTGGTTTGATTTTTAGCTAATTGAGCCTGATACTAAGTTATCTTCTCTTCACAACACCCGAACACTGAATACCACCCAACAAGGAAATCCCAGACTTTTCTAGTAGTGTACACGCCGATGGAAACCATTGAGTGAACGTGATGTCAATATTAAGAGGAATAAGTATAGAACCTATCGTTATAAATCTCTACAACACTTTGTCCCCAAGTAGTTGGGTTACAAGACAGCACTACTAGTGCTGGTTATTCGACACGAAGGATTGATATCTTTGTCGGATCGATATATTCCTTGAGCGTCTGCAGCTAAGTGGCTAAAGCACTTTCTTGCCGAGCACTCTACTATTTCAAACTATATATTACGTGGTTCGGATTCAGCGTTTATCCGTTGGTCCCAGGATACAAGAAGAAACCTTCAGTTCACATTTTGTCTTACACGAATTATTTCTACAAAAGTACATCCTTTTCTTAATACAAATAGGTTGGTCACTATAAAATATATAAGCATCTATTATAGTGATGTGTTTAGTAATTGATTTGAAAAACACATTTGAAATAAAACAAATCATAACTATTTGAATTAGTTAAAAGTACCTCTCAAATGCTGACTTTCATTATTCTACGCGTATTGAAAATTCCAGTTGTTTCCCCTTGCATGGAATACATGTTAAAGACGACGCTTAACGAGCCCCCCTCCCCCTAGACATTTCAACACGATCTCCCCAAATCCATTTACTCGCATGTAAATTAAATAAAACTAATGTTACTAAAATACTAATACATGTTTTGAATAGCTTTATGTATGCATATATTTTCGTCTACTACAGAGTTAAATCGATCTTAAATTATTAAATTATTAGTAACAGCTATAAGTTTATAATGTGTTTTATATATATATTAAAACTGGCCATATTACTTCGAAAATTGGCCAGTCATTTTCCAAACGAACCAAATTCAATTAAGTTATAGTCATTATTGATTGGAAAAATAAATCATTTATTCATTTATTTTTATGATGCCAAATTTATTTTTATTAGCCGATACTAAAAAAATTCGATTCCGATACCGATTCCGATACCAAAATTTTGGTCTCGATTCTCGATACCAAATTCGATTCCGATTCCTGCCTTATTTCCGATACCAAAAAGTATGAATCTTATTTACTTGTACTTATTCTCAGTACCACATTTGATTTCGATTCCTGCCTTATTTCCGATACCAAAAACTATGAATCTTATTTACTTGTACTTATTTTATAAGTTACTGTTTGTACAATATATTCTGGAGAAATAATTCAAAGATATTTGTAATAAATAAAACAAAAACAGTTTGAAAAATGGTATAGTTTACTTGTACTAGTAAAAATATTATTGACAAGCTAGAAACAAAAATAATTAGAAAATTAGCAATAAAATTGTAAAATATAGATTAGTCTACAGGCTACACATATATATGTACAATTCTGCATGTCACAAACTACTTTCTTCTTATGAAAGATAAAAATTCAAGTACAGTATTACCATTTTCTTGGTAAATACATAAACCTGTTGAAGACTATCTATTACAAATTACGTAATTTACTGAAGTAATAACGTTTTAATTTTAAACACTTTGTATTTATTTTAGGAAAAGATGACATGTCGTATATCTTGAAATTTATTTAATCAGTAAAATACTTTAAGCCAAACAAGTAACAGAATATTTTAATGTACATGTAACTCATACAAAAATGAGTTATTAAGTAAGATCAGTTAAATTATTAAGAGTAGCAAATAAATAATATCAATGGAAAGTGTAATGGCCTAAGAAAAATCCAATCAAAACACATAATACATACATATACATAGCACTGAACATCAATATATAAACATAAAGTATTATGACTATATTAATTCATTTGTTTCTAAATAAAAACAGATGAAAACTATGTAAGCTAACCTACATCAGAAAATTAATCTTTAAATGTAAAGTATATTAAAAATCATACAAACATTTTTACAAACAAAAATGTTAAAGCGAGTAGTAAATAAATAATAAATGAAAAATGTAATGGCCTGAATAAAAATCAAATCAAAACACAAAATACATAGGCTACATAGGTACTCACAGCACTAGAAAACAATAACAATATAAAAAGTATTATGATTATATTAAGCAATTTGTAGTTAAATAAAAACATTTAAAAACTATGTAAGGTAACCTATGTCCAAACAATAATTTTTAATGCAAAATATCAGAAAAACAATACAACAAATTTTAAAAAGGAGAGTGTTAAAGCCCTATAAATTCATTGTGTGGATAGGCTGTAAAAAAGCCTGTGAGGCTAGAAATGAAAATAAATACTAAATTAGGCTATATTGAAAACTAAATGTAAAAAAGCTCATATAAAACAAATATTCTTGTACTATAAAACTAAATTAGTACTTAAGTAGGCTACATTGAAGTAAGATAATCCGTTTTTTCTATGCCTAATTATTTTTTATGATACCACTCCAAAGTTAGAAATCAGAATTGTACTTTAGATTTCTGTTTAAGAACACAAGCATCTGAACCCGCTGAGGATCTAAACGATTTCTCCTTTTATCACAAATAATTCCTGAAGTGGAAAAAAATCTTTCTGAAAAAACAGTGGCAGGTGGAGCAGACAAGTACTTTGATGCCAATAAAGAGAGCCGAGGATAACTCATATTTTGAGTCAGCCAGAATTTCCCAACATCACAATCAGGCTTAGCTAGTAGCTCGAGCAAATAATTGTTAACTTCTTGTTCTATAGTTAACCCAGCTGGTGCTTCTTCAGTCTCTACATCTTTCATAAGAATGGAGTACCTCTTCCACATTTTCTGGGTAACCTTTTCAGCTGATGACTGCAACAAAATGAAATTGTTGTAGATTGCAATATTCCTAGATTTGATTAGGTTATTGTTGTGTGTAAATGTGTATTTAGGTATAGTTATGATGCAAAATAAATTGTAGTTTATGAATTTTAAACAAAAATTCTAATTTTTGTAACCTACTTTTGTGGCTTGACTTATAGCCTACTTTCCTTAATCCTATTAAGTTATGTTACCAGTTACTTACCATTAGTTTCTTCTTGGGCTGATCTGTTGATGGAGTGACCTCCATTGGAGTTTGGCTGGAGAGATTAATTTCGCCTTCGTCAATCAATATTTGCTTGGCAGACTGTACATTTCTTTTGTTGATAAAAACAGACCCTTTAAGTCTAGGGTCAAGTAGAGTTGCTAACGCATACTCTTTTCTTTCTTCGACATCTGAATACCTTTCAGTAAGGGATTTTTTCAGTTCGTCAACAAAAGTTTTTACACCTTTAGTTTGTTGACTTAACTCAAGCTCTTTAATGGCACTGTTAACTATGGGAATGACCTCTGAGATTGAAGTGGTCAGTGTGCTCACTTCAAAAGTAGCATCATCAAATATTTTCATGAGTTTTACTACTATCTCCATCAATTCCCAATCACTGTTATTGAGGCAAATATTTATATTCAAATCTGGTGCTGCCAATAAAATGGCCCTCTTTTGTTCTAGTAGCCTATCAAGCATATGTTTACTGGAGTTCCAGCGAGTAGGCTCATCTTGGACAACTTTGTGTTGTGGTAACCCAATGTTTGCTGTGCACTCTGCAAAATTTTACAGGCCTTTGAAGAGTGTTTAAAATGGCCAACAACTCTGCGACATACTGCCAGTAAATTGAGGACACTCCTTTGATGCAGTATTCCATCTTTTACTACAAGTTGGAGTGTATGGGCTAAGCATGGGACTGCAGTAAATTTTCCAATATCCATAGCAGAAACCATATTTTTTCCATTGTCTCTGACAATAACATGGACTTTCTCAATCAGGCCCCATTTCTCTAAGACATCTTGAAGAAATTTATTTATGGCTTCTCCTTCTTCTGGAAAAAGAATAACTTCCAAGCATACATGCTTTCAGGTAAAACTTTCATCAAAAAAATTAGCTGTTAGTCCTAAATAATCATCATTTGCAGTTGAAGTCCACATGTCTGTTGTTAAACTAACATGCTTGGATTGAGCAATCATTTCCATCACTGTAGATTTAGTTTTCTCATACAATTTTGGAATTTCAACCGTTGTGAAATACTTTCTTTTAGGGACTTCGTACCTAGGATCCATATGATACATAAGCCTAACAAAACCTTTGTCTTCAACTACACTAAATGGCTGAGAATCAATATATATCATTTCTGCAATTTTTTTTGTTATTGACTTTGCCTTAGGATCATTGATTTTATATTTAGTGTTTCTATCAATCAAGTAGCCTATTGTAGGTTGAATAGATTTTTTAAATTGTGGGCTGGTAGCCAAACTTGATGAGGCTGATGTATTTGTTAGAGTAGGGCTTACCTCAAAGTCAGATGTATCAGTATCTTCTCGGGATACATTTATTTGCAAAGGGGAAAAAAAAGATAGCAATCCTGGGGCTGGTGTTGAAGAAGCTCCTGCACTAGTTGATGGCAAAGTTTCATCAGTTGGCTTTGATTCTTTTCTTGCAGTCACGGTTTCATCTAGCCTAGCCTTTTTGGCCTTAACAATGTCTGCTGTGTGATTTTTATTCAAGTGTTTTTTCATGTTGGATGTTGTATGCGATTTTCCGCCCCTGGAAATATGCTTCCTGCAAAATATGCATTCAGCAGTTTCACTGTCGGCTGACTCTAATTAAAAATATTGCCACACATCACTTTTGTTTTCACGTGAAGTACTCATTTTTACGCCTTTAAAATAAAACAACACTCACTAAAAAATCACTTATAACTGACAAAAAATAATATCAACGCGTCAACATCACGAATTTTATTTAAAAACAACAGATTTAGCTCTCAAAACAAATAAACACGACCGATTGTAAAAGAATAGCGGGCTAGCGGCGTCGTTGGCGTCACTTCGGGCTTGCCGGGAATGCTGGGTAAAACTTGGTCCAATCAGAAACGAGATGTACCGGGATAACTGTTGTGTTGCTGCAGCTGGAACTGCTTTGTTTAAAAAAGTTCTGAGAGCGAAATCAATTCCAACCGTTCACCAGTTATTCCGTTCTTATAAGAACTACTTTCAAATCAGCTGCAAGCTGTTCAACCAGTTACAGCTCTTTTATATAACTGGAATTTGAATTTTCATTCTTAAAATAATTAATAATGAGTATAATTTGATAGTTTTGATTGCAAATCATTATTGTCAAAGTATTTTCAATTTAGCGCTATTGAGATTATTTTAAAAGTAGTTGCTGCTGGTTTAGGAACGCGTTCCGCGGCCTCCGGGGAACTAGCTGCACATATTGTCGCTACTAGTATTATTGATTGCGACGGCTGCAACTACGTCAGAAACGATCGCTAACTGAACTCGGAATACGTGCTTTCTTTGACGATTATTCTTAGACATTCAACGTTTAAAATACGTAATTCATTAAAGAATCAATAAATTTCAATGAGTATTGGAACTTTAAATACTATTTTTTGGAGTTTACATTGATTTTATAGTTTTTTGTCGAAAAATACTTAGGAAATATTGGTATCGGAATCGAGTGAAATGAGCCAAGGTATCGAGAATCGTCGATACCTCGATACCACTAAGTATTTTAATTATATCTTAATTAAAATATATATAATTAATTAATATATTATTTAATTATATATATTTTAATATATTTTAATTATAATCATTTATTCATGTTTGTGATTTTTATAACAAAAGTTAATATTTCAGGAACAATAAATGACACAGATTTCAAAATTATCATTCTTAGTAAGTAAATTATTTTGTAGTTTAATCTCTGTGTTATGAAAAGCATTGCGTTTCTTTTTCACCAAATAAATAAAGTGATTATAGATAAAGAACTTGTTTTCAATTAATTTGAAGTGAAATTCAGTAAAAGTTTAAAAAAGTAGTTAACTAGTCATCATGTACATAGTTTTAATTAAAATTAGCCCCTTTAATTAATTATTCGATATCACCTTAGTATTGTATAAAAGATGACCTATACCACACTATGAAATCAAATTACTTATAGCTATTGTGGTAGACTCTCAAAAATAGGTAAGTGAATGAAAATAGGCAAAATGGGTTAGGCCAAATTGTGTATCAATGTTAGAACCAGTAAAGTTTAATACAGTAAGAATCTAAGATACTGTAAGGTAAAATTTCCTTTTTAAAATCTACCAAGACGTGATCCCAAAACATTTATGAATGTAAGCTATGCTGATTTTGATAATAGTTATTTTACGTTCTCTATTATTACAAAACCTCATTGAAAAAACGTAGTGGTGATAGAAGTTTATTGGCTAGCTTTTTGTATTTTCTTAACAGTTTTGTAATTAAAATCATCGTATTAATTTTTAACACACCAAGCTTAGGAATTACTGCAAACATTTCAAAAACATAAATTACATTTTTAATCAGATGCATGACGCATGGCGCAATACAACATTTAAAATTAGTATAATTTTTGCCCCAAAGTAGTTTAAAATAAACTGCTTGGAAAGAATAATTATTAATAAAAAGTCAGCTGATTGAAACTAATTTAGAATTGTTTGTATTTTTTGTAGTAATTGTCCACTTAAGTCATAAGTTAATGTAAACGACCTCCTTAGTTATATAAATTGTTTTGGATTAATATAGGATGACTTAAATTAAACTCGTTAACAAAACTCTTAACAAGAACTATATTTACGAAACAGACGAGAAGCATGCTATATTTAAAACAACCATAGGTTTTATCAATTAAAAATAATTTTAATACGTGTCGCTCAAAATTAATAACATCGACAACAATTTTAAAAAGTTAACTTAGCATTTAGAGAGGAAAGAAAACAAAGAAAGTTAGAGAAGCTGTTAAATATGACTTTGGATGAACAGTACCTCTCGCTTTTATTTGTTTTCTTATTTTGTGTCACACAAAAAGAAAAAGGCGTCGACTTAAAGCATATCAATTAGAAAGGTAATATTTAAAAGATCACATTACATTTGACTTTTTATCTCATATGATGTTTTCATAAGTTTCTTTTGACAAATACAAAGTTCCTTTATACAAACAGTTGTACACAGTTAATAATAGCAACAATAATTTGACTAATATAGGTCTATAAAACATCCTTAGTTTGAAGATAATTTAACTCCGTTGCGTGCTTAAATATTGCGTTCTTGTTGGGCTTAATGTTTTGCTTAGAAAAAATCGCTTACAATTTAAGTGGGGTAAATTGTGTGTTATTAAAACAAAATAAAACTTTAAATATTACGTAACGTTAAACTAAAATGTTCATTGGAAAAACAAGCAATAGTAGTACTTATCGCTGCTACTTACTTACTATCGACAAGTACTTTTAGTACTTATTTATCGTACTAAAAGAATCGTACAAAAAGTAAAATTTGTGTATTTTATACACAAATTTTACTGCTCTTGTCTACTGTAGAGCTTTAGTTAATACTCTTATTTTTTCCATTACAAATAACGTTTATTTGAAGATTCAACAAACATGTTCTAGATCATAAAAGCATTGTAAATAAATTCTACAGTTTTTTATATTTCCTACAAAAGTAAGCCAGCTGTCTATATGAATTCCCAAACTAGATCTAAACACACTATATGCTGCCAAATAATTCATACGAATTTAAAAATAAAATATATTTTACTAAGTATCTTTCCCTCACAAAAATGTAGGTCATAACCTTTGATATAATTGAAGTTTTTAAAATACAAACTTGCAATTAAAAAAAATTAAAATAGTTGAATACGAATTCGGTTTAAAATTTGTATTTTAGTAAATACTTTCCTAAACATTACACATAAATTTGAGTCAAATGTCCAAAAGTTTTATTAGCCTTCAAATACGTCACCCTTTATAAAAGTAGCACTTTTATATTTAATGTAAGTTATAGTTTTAAACTACAATAATACACATTTAATATTCTAATAAAATGTTTTAAAAGTACTTACTAAATACTTTATTTATTTATTTATTATACCAACGGCATTACACCAATTTACATTGTTATAAGAATAGATGACTTAAGGCTAGAAGAAACAATGATTCTCAATCAAAAGTCTACATCAACAACTATACATTCACTTGCACTGTGAAAAACATAATTTGTTGAAAAGCTAAAGGTAATATTCAGAAAGAGCAACGAGATATAAATTTGAAAACATTAACCAGAAATCAGAGATAATCCATTAACATTATTAACCATAACAATAAGATAACAACACATTGGTAACAATATGAACTAGAAAAGAAATAACAAACAATTTTATGAGGTTAACAAAACATTAATAACATCTGAAATATATAACAACAACTAACAACCCACCAGTCCAGCAGTAATAAGGCAGCCTAGCAAAAAAATGTTCAGATTGTGAAAAAGAGAGAATACTTAAAAAATATATCATAAAAAATGTGATACTATGCTTAATGACAATGATGAAATGATAATAGTAATATGGACAGCATAACAACAACAAGATAGACGGGCCCAGAAGACTTGCACCAGCTCATGTAGAACGTCCTCAATCAACAGCAGCAGCCCTCCTCACCACCGCCAAACTGTCAGAGAAGAAGTCCACGACACCACAGACGTCGTTCCCGGAGCGCATCAGTCTTGGCAGAGGGCAGAAGCGGAGGTAGTTGGTAGCAGCAAAATCGAGCTCAAACAACCTCACTTGCCTCGTACTTCTGGGGAGATGGAAAGTGATTTTTTCAAGTAGGTACGGGCAGTAGATAAGGCGGTTGAGGAGCTTGAAAAGAAAGGCGAGATCAGCAGCTCTTCTCCTCTCCACCAAGCTCCGGAGATGGTAGGCGGCTGACAGCTCAACAATAGGAACGTCCAAAAAGTTTTATCCGTTTCGGCAGCCAAGGAACCTCACGAAGCGCCGCTGCACCGACTGAAGCTGCTGGATTTGGCCAATATGGTATGGAGACCATACAACGGATGCATACTCGAGCAGCTGGCGTACAAGAGCCTTGAACAGCATTGTAGAGACGCTGATACTCAATCCATGTCTCGCAGTCCTGATCACCAGTCCAAGTAACCGTGAGGCCCTGGCGCAGATGTTTCTGATGTGCGGGACAAACTCGAAGGATGAGTCGATAAGTACGCCAAGATCCTTGATAGTGCAACATCTTGCGATAGGGATTCCATCCAAGAAGTAAACGGCTTCATGAGGGTGCAGCTTTCTACTGTAGGAAATCAGCTTGGTTTTAGCGGGATTTGCAGACATCTCATTAGCAAGACACCATCCGAAGACGTCGTCGAGGGCACGCTGCAATGTTTGGCAGTCTTGATGAGATTTAACTTCGACGAATAGCTTGATGTCATCAGCAAACAGGAGAAAGGGCACCTTGATAACCTCCTTGATGTCGTTAATGTAGATGGTAAACAGAAGTGGGCCAAGATGAGAACCCTGGGGCAAGCCGGAGCTCGCCAGAAATTTTGAAGAAACCTGGGACTGGATATTTATACTGGGGGGAAATATAGAAATATAGAAAGCTGGAGGGAGAAATACTGATATGATATTTATAACATTCATTAACATATTAGATAAATTTGTGAGATAAAATTATACTTAACTTGAAATGACTTTTAACTTTAATATTTAGTTGAATACATATGCCTAATTTACACCTTTTAACAGGAATTAAAATTAATGTACATGTTTAAACTTCATGTCAATGACATGACAAATATAGTTTAATTAAGAAGAATTAAACTAGATATGTCTATTATCTATAGACAATAAAAAGTTAAAAGAATTAAAAGAATAATATGGATTAGTTATGCTTTTATATTAAATCATTTCAAAAATATGTAGATTCTACTAAAGTTAAAAACTCTATCTTTGATTTATTTTGTAATGATAACACTTCACCAAGAACTTGGCACTCAAGTACAGAAATAAGAGCAAAGTTGAGCCAACCGTGTCGTTAGTTATAATGACTTTCGGGGAAAACCTCCAGGCCCCTTTTTTTGTCTATTTTCAACAACATTATTACTAAATTTTTCTATATGATTTATGGAGACTTAGAAACCATGTTTACTTTTAAAATGTGATCCAAACTGATACTTTTAACTTTCAATTAACAACTAAAAGCCTTTTACAGTTATGTTGTTCCATTGACACATTCAATACAATGCCAACTATAGTATAAGTTTAGTATTTATTTTCTCACTCAGCATATTTTCATATGACTTTTGTTACAGACATCAATACTATGCGATGACTGTGGTGGCATTTATAGTTTTAACACTATAACTGTTTTAACTAGAATCTACAATTTCCTGTGACAACCGCGTCAAGATACTACCTACAATATTTACAAGATAACCAGACGTTTCGCCCATACTGTGATGTGGCATCCTCAGTGGTTTCTCTGAGACTGATATCGGGCAGTGACCTTCCAGCTTTTATAACAGGTGGTGAGGTGTGGACTGGTTTGGAAGGTATGCTGTAGAGGGGGATGGAGGCACGACCCCCCCCCCTACAGTCATTGGCTGAAGAAAATCAATATGGCTGACTTCAATTTTGACAAAACTAAAGTCCTTGCCATTATCTCACATTACTATCCAAGATTCATAAGGGAAGCTATGGAAATATAAAAAAGAAGAAATACATTTAATAAGGATGATAGTATACTGCTTCCAAAGACATGGGAACCCATTTTAAGTAAATTGAAATAAAATGGAAGAGTCAGCCATATTGATTTTCTTCGGCCAATGACCGTAGGTCACGTGGGTCATGCCTCCATCCTCCTCTACAGCATACCTGCCAAACCAGTCCCCATCCCACCACCTGTTATAAAAGCCGATATCAGTCTCGAGAAACCACTGAGGATGCCACATCACAGTATGGGCGAAACGTCTGGTTATCTTGAAAATACTGTAGATAGTACCTCGACGTGGTTATCACCGGAAAATATAGATTCTAGTTATGATACTGGCCGCTTAAGCTTAAGTTCTAAGACTATAACTGTTTCACTTAGAATAACAATTTAATCTTAGAATATCTTTCTGTAAACTATATATTTTTTTTAACATATTCACTACCAAATATAACATATGCGTTTACAGATTAAAAAGTGTCTTAGATAAAATAAGTTTCTCATCTCAATAAATTACGTAGGTGGAATGAACCTTTTACATAAGAAATTGAATTTTTTTAATTTTCTCAATTGGGACTGGAAGCTTTAACTCCGGCACTTGGGAACAAATTGTTGTGAAGATTGTTGGTGATATGTTATATGCTCGGTCTTCTTAATACCAACATGGCGTACACTCAATGGTTGCCATCGACGTGAACTCTCCTAAAGAAGTCTGGGTCCGTATGTTGTGTAGGGAAGAGAACTGAGTATAGTGCTTTCCAAATAGCTGAAAATGAGACCCAAACTTCGTGGTTTGGACTCCAAGTAAAGCTGTTGGTCCCTTAGTAACAACTAAGGGATGTTAGTGTTGTCCTTTGTAAGTTAAGTTAAACTTTGGTTAACAACAAGACTACACAGGTCATCCATATACATCCTACACTCACATAATCATTCATATTTGACTCAAAATACACAAAAGCTGTAACATTTGTGGTATCTCAAACGTATATAATAATTTTGAAGTGAAAACTTGAAATAATAACAGGGATTGTTGTACGATCTTTCATGTGTATGTAGAGATTAAACAAAAATTGTAATTACATAATTGCAGATTATCCTCTTAGCTCCTTGTCCTTTATTTAGGTTTCTGACGAGAGTTTATTTCATCTTTTTAATTTTAATATTACAAAATTTACTTTTACAATTGATGTGATGGTTAACATATTTAGCATACAGACTAAAACGGAAAACTAATTTATAATATACAATTGAATAGTACACAAATGTTTCACTCCAATCACACTTTAGATTAAATTGCACTGCTTACAGAAAAATAATTTTTATTTAATATAATATATTTTACTTTTAATGTATGTAATTTTAATAAACACCATCAAATATATATTAGGAATTTCACTTGCAGCTTGATAAATAAGTTATGTCATAGTCTGTATGCTTGAGTTTGTGTGACATTATAGAAACGTCAGTGAATGACTGGAATATAGTGACATTCCAACAATGGTTCACTGCAATGCCAGATGTATCACGTGATTAGTTTCTATTATTGGTTACAGCCAATGACAGAACAGATTGGTTCCCACTGACAGACTGATTGAAATATAGATTTCCCTGGAAGTACACAGAGTATTCAATTTGTTACCATCAAACATAGAGTAATAGGAATTTCTTTCTATTATCTTAAAACTAAATAATATAATGATAAATTTTTTAAACATTAATTATAAGTTATTTTAGAATGAAATTTTAGTAAATATGTATGGCAAATAATAATGTAACATTTAAATACAGGTAACTTTTAAACAGTGTCACTTTGTCTGTGGTTGTGGATTGACAGTTTTGACACATTGGCCACAGTATCAGTTGTAAAGTAACAGCGCTATGTCTGGTAATATGAGCATAGGTTATAATGACCATGTTAAACTAACTTTTGAATAGTGTTACTGTGGTTGTGGTGTTCTAGTTTTAACTCATTAGCCACAGTATCAGTTTTATAGTAACAGCGCTATGTCTGGTATTATGAGCATAGGTTGTAATGACCATGTTAAACTTACTTTTGAATAGTGTTACTGTGGTTGTGGTGTTCTAGTTTTAACTCATTAGCCACAGTATCAGTTTTATAGTAACAGCGCTACGTCTGGTAATATGAGCATAGGTTATAATGACCATGTTAAACTAACTTTTGAATAGTGTTACTGTGGTTGTGGTGTTCTAGTTTTAACTCATTAGCCACAGTATCAGTTTTATAGTAACAGCGCTATGTCTGGTATTATGAGCATAGGTTGTAATGACCATGTTAAACTAACTTTTGAATAGTGTTACTGTGGTTGTGGTGTTCTAGTTTTAACTCATTAGCCACAGTATCAGTTTTATAGTAACAGCGCTACGTCTGGTAATATGAGCATAGGTTATAATGACCATGTTAAACTAACTTTTGAATAGTGTTACTGTGGTTGTGGTGTTCTAGTTTTAACTCATTAGCCACAGTATCAGTTTTATAGTAACAGCGCTACGTCTGGTAATATGAGCATAGGTTATAATGACCATGTTAAACTAACTTTTGAATAGTGTTACTGTGGTTGTGGTGTTCTAGTTTTAACTCATTAGCCACAGTATTAGTTTTATAGTAACAGCGCTATGTCTGGTATTATGAGCATAGGTTATAATGACCATGTTATACTAACTTTTGAATAGTGTTACTGTGGTTGTGGTGTTCTAGTTTTAACTCATTAGCCACAGTATCAGTTTTATAGTAACAGCGCTACGTCTGGTAATATGAGCATAGGTTATAATGACCATGTTAAACTAACTTTTGAATAGTGTTACTGTGGTTGTGGTGTTCTAGTTTTAATTCATTAGCCACAGTATCAGTTTTATAGTAACAGCGCTACGTCTGGTAATATGAGCATAGGTTATAATGACCATGTTAAACTAACTTTTGAATAGTGTTACTGTGGTTGTGGTGTTCTAGTTTTAATTCATTAGCCACAGTATCAGTTTTATAGTAACAGCGCTACGTCTGGTAATATGAGCATAGGTTATAATGACCATGTTAAACTAACTTTTGAATAGTGTTACTGTGGTTGTGGTGTTCTAGTTTTAATTCATTAGCCACAGTATCAGTTTTATAGTAACAGCGCTACGTCTGGTAATATGAGCATAGGTTATAATGACCATGTTAAACTAACTTTTGAATAGTGTTACTGTGGTTGTGGTGTTCTAGTTTTAATTCATTAGCCACAGTATCAGTTTTATAGTAACAGCGCTACGTCTGGTAATATGAGCATAGGTTATAATGACCATGTAACTTTTGAATAGTGTTACTGTGGTTGTGGTATTCTAGTTTTAACTCATTAGCCACAGTATCAGTTTTATAGTAACAGCGCTATGTCTGGTAATATGAGCATAGGTTATAATGACCATGTTAAACTAACTTTTGAATAGTGTTACTGTGGTTGTGGTGTTCTAGTTTTAATTCATTAGCCACAGTATCAGTTGTAAAGTAACAGCGCTACGTCTGGTAATATGAGCATAGGTTATAATGACCATGTTAAACTAACTTTTGAATAGTGTTACTGTGGTTGTGGTGTTCTAGTTTTAACTCATTAGCCACAGTATCAGTTTTATAGTAACAGCGCTACGTCTGGTAATATGAGCATAGGTTATAATGACCATGTTAAACTAACTTTTGAATAGTGTTACTGTGGTTGTGGTGTTCTAGTTTTAATTCATTAGCCACAGTATCAGTTGTAAAGTAACAGCGCTACGTCTGGTAATATGAGCATAGGTTATAATGACCATGTTAAACTAACTTTTGAATAGTGTTACTGTGGTTGTGGTGTTCTAGTTTTAACTCATTAGCCACAGTATCAGTTTTATAGTAACAGCGCTACGTCTGGTATTATGAGCATAGGTTATAATGACCATGTTAAACTAACTTTTGAATAGTGTTACTGTGGTTGTGGTGTTCTAGTTTTAATTCATTAGCCACAGTATCAGTTTTATAGTAACAGCGCTACGTCTGGTAATATGAGCATAGGTTATAATGACCATGTTAAACTAACTTTTGAATAGTGTTACTGTGGTTGTGGTGTTCTAGTTTTAACTCATTAGCCACAGTATCAGTTTTATAGTAACAGCGCTACGTCTGGTAATATGAGCATAGGTTATAATGACCATGTTAAACTAACTTTTGAATAGTGTTACTGTGGTTGTGGTGTTCTAGTTTTAACTCATTAGCCACAGTATCAGTTTTATAGTAACAGCGCTACGTCTGGTAATATGAGCATAGGTTATAATGACCATGTTAAACTAACTTTTGAATAGTGTTACTGTGGTTGTGGTGTTCTAGTTTTAACTCATTAGCCACAGTATCAGTTTTATAGTAACAGCGCTACGTCTGGTAATATGAGCATAGGTTATAATGACCATGTTAAACTAACTTTTGAATAGTGTTACTGTGGTTGTGGTATTCTAGTTTTAACTCATTAGCCACAGTATCAGTTTTATAGTAACAGCGCTACGTCTGGTAATATGAGCATAGGTTATAATGACCATGTTAAACTAACTTTTGAATAGTGTTACTGTGGTTGTGGTGTTCTAGTTTTAATTCATTAGCCACAGTATCAGTTTTATAGTAACAGCGCTACGTCTGGTAATATGAGCATAGGTTATAATGACCATGTTAAACTAACTTTTGAATAGTGTTACTGTGGTTGTGGTGTTCTAGTTTTAATTCATTAGCCACAGTATCAGTTTTATAGTAACAGCGCTACGTCTGGTAATATGAGCATAGGTTATAATGACCATGTTAAACTAACTTTTGAATAGTGTTACTGTGGTTGTGGTATTCTAGTTTTAACTCATTAGCCACAGTATCAGTTTTATAGTAACAGCGCTACGTCTGGTAATATGAGCATAGGTTATAATGACCATGTTAAACTAACTTTTGAATAGTGTTACTGTGGTTGTGGTGTTCTAGTTTTAACTTATTAGCCACAGTATCAGTTTTATAGTAACAGCGCTACGTCTGGTATTATGAGCATAGGTTATAATGACCATGTTAAACTAACTTTTGAATAGTGTTACTGTGGTTGTGGTGTTCTAGTTTTAACTCATTAGCCACAGTATCAGTTTTATAGTAACAGCGCTACGTCTGGTATTATGAGCATAGGTTATAATGACCATGTTAAACTAACTTTTGAATAGTGTTACTGTGGTTGTGGTGTTCTAGTTTTAATTCATTAGCCACAGTATCAGTTTTATAGTAACAGCGCTACGTCTGGTAATATGAGCATAGGTTATAATGACCATGTTAAACTAACTTTTGAATAGTGTTACTGTGGTTGTGGTGTTCTAGTTTTAACTCATTAGCCACAGTATCAGTTTTATAGTAACAGCGCTACGTCTGGTAATATGAGCATAGGTTATAATGACCATGTAACTTTTGAATAGTGTTACTGTGGTTGTGGTGTTCCAGTTTTAACTTATTAGCCACAGTATCAGTTTTATAGTAACAGCGCTACGTCTGGTAATATGAGCATAGGTTATAATGACCATGTTAAACTAACTTTTGAATAGTGTTACTGTGGTTGTGGTATTCTAGTTTTAACTCATTAGCCACAGTATCAGTTCTATAGTAACAGCGCTATGTCTGGTATTATGAGCATAGGTTATAATGACCATGTTAAACTAACTTTTGAATAGTGTTACTGTGGTTGTGGTGTTCTAGTTTTAACTCATTAGCCACAGTATCAGTTTTATAGTAACAGCGCTACGTCTGGTAATATGAGCATAGGTTATAATGACCATGTTAAACTAACTTTTGAATAGTGTTACTGTGGTTGTGGTGTTCTAGTTTTAATTCATTAGCCACAGTATCAGTTTTATAGTAACAGCGCTACGTCTGGTAATATGAGCATAGGTTATAATGACCATGTAACTTTTGAATAGTGTTACTGTGGTTGTGGTGTTCCAGTTTTAATTCATTAGCCACAGTATCAGTTTTATAGTAACAGCGCTACGTCTGGTAATATGAGCATAGGTTATAATGACCATGTAACTTTTGAATAGTGTTACTGTGGTTGTGGTATTCTAGTTTTAACTCATTAGCCACAGTATCAGTTCTATAGTAACAGCGCTATGTCTGGTAATATGAGCATAGGTTATAATGACCATGTTAAACTAACTTTTGAATAGTGTTACTGTGGTTGTGGTGTTCTAGTTTTAACTCATTAGCCACAGTATCAGTTTTATAGTAACAGCGCTACGTCTGGTAATATGAGCATAGGTTATAATGACCATGTAACTTTTGAATAGTGTTACTGTGGTTGTGGTGTTCCAGTTTTAATTCATTAGCCACAGTATCAGTTTTATAGTAACAGCGCTACGTCTGGTAATATGAGCATAGGTTATAATGACCATGTTAAACTAACTTTTGAATAGTGTTACTGTGGTTGTGGTATTCTAGTTTTAACTCATTAGCCACAGTATCAGTTCTATAGTAACAGCGCTATGTCTGGTAATATGAGCATAGGTTATAATGACCATGTTAAACTAACTTTTGAATAGTGTTACTGTGGTTGTGGTGTTCTAGTTTTAACTCATTAGCCACAGTATCAGTTTTATAGTAACAGCGCTACGTCTGGTAATATGAGCATAGGTTATAATGACCATGTTAAACTAACTTTTGAATAGTGTTACTGTGGTTGTGGTATTCTAGTTTTAACTCATTAGCCACAGTATCAGTTCTATAGTAACAGCGCTATGTCTGGTAATATGAGCATAGGTTATAATGACCATGTTAAACTAACTTTTGAATAGTGTTACTGTGGTTGTGGTGTTCTAGTTTTAACTCATTAGCCACAGTATCAGTTTTATAGTAACAGCGCTACGTCTGGTAATATGAGCATAGGTTATAATGACCATGTTAAACTAACTTTTGAATAGTGTTACTGTGGTTGTGGTGTTCTAGTTTTAATTCATTAGCCACAGTATCAGTTTTATAGTAACAGCGCTACGTCTGGTAATATGAGCATAGGTTATAATGACCATGTTAAACTAACTTTTGAATAGTGTTACTGTGGTTGTGGTATTCTAGTTTTAACTCATTAGCCACAGTATCAGTTCTATAGTAACAGCGCTATGTCTGGTAATATGAGCATAGGTTATAATGACCATTTTAAACTAACTTTTGAATAGTGTTACTGTGGATGTGGTGTTCTAGTTTTAACTCATTAGCCACAGTATCAGTTTTATAGTAACAGCGCTATGTCTGGTATTATGAGCATAGGTTATAATGACCATGTTAAACTAACTTTTGAATAGTGTTACTGTGGTTGTGGTGTTCTAGTTTTAATTCATTAGCCACAGTATCAGTTTTATAGTAACAGCGCTACGTCTGGTAATATGAGCATAGGTTATAATGACCATGTTAAACTAACTTTTGAATAGTGTTACTGTGGTTGTGGTGTTCTAGTTTTAATTCATTAGCCACAGTATCAGTTTTATAGTAACAGCGCTACGTCTGGTAATATGAGCATAGGTTATAATGACCATGTTAAACTAACTTTTGAATAGTGTTACTGTGGTTGTGGTGTTCTAGTTTTAATTCATTAGCCACAGTATCAGTTGTAAAGTAACAGAGCTATGTCTGGTAATATGAGCATAGGTTATAATGACCATGTTAAACTAACTTTTGAATAGTGTTACTGTGGTTGTGGTGTTCTAGTTTTAATTCATTAGCCACAGTATCAGTTTTATAGTAACAGCGCTATGTCTGGTAATATGAGCATAGGTTATAATGACCATGTAACTTTTGAATAGTGTTACTGTGGTTGTGGTGTTCTAGTTTTAACTCATTAGCCACAGTATCAGTTTTATAGTAACAGCGCTACGTCTGGTAATATGAGCATAGGTTATAATGACCATGTAACTTTTGAATAGTGTTACTGTGGTTGTGGTATTCTAGTTTTAACTCATTAGCCACAGTATCAGTTTTATAGTAACAGCGCTATGTCTGGTAATATGAGCATAGGTTATAATGACCATGTTAAACTAACTTTTGAATAGTGTTACTGTGGTTGTGGTGTTCTAGTTTTAATTCATTAGCCACAGTATCAGTTGTAAAGTAACAGCGCTACGTCTGGTAATATGAGCATAGGTTATAATGACCATGTTAAACTAACTTTTGAATAGTGTTACTGTGGTTGTGGTGTTCTAGTTTTAACTCATTAGCCACAGTATCAGTTTTATAGTAACAGCGCTACGTCTGGTAATATGAGCATAGGTTATAATGACCATGTTAAACTAACTTTTGAATAGTGTTACTGTGGTTGTGGTGTTCTAGTTTTAATTCATTAGCCACAGTATCAGTTGTAAAGTAACAGCGCTACGTCTGGTAATATGAGCATAGGTTATAATGACCATGTTAAACTAACTTTTGAATAGTGTTACTGTGGTTGTGGTGTTCTAGTTTTAACTCATTAGCCACAGTATCAGTTTTATAGTAACAGCGCTACGTCTGGTATTATGAGCATAGGTTATAATGACCATGTTAAACTAACTTTTGAATAGTGTTACTGTGGTTGTGGTGTTCTAGTTTTAATTCATTAGCCACAGTATCAGTTTTATAGTAACAGCGCTACGTCTGGTAATATGAGCATAGGTTATAATGACCATGTTAAACTAACTTTTGAATAGTGTTACTGTGGTTGTGGTGTTCTAGTTTTAACTCATTAGCCACAGTATCAGTTTTATAGTAACAGCGCTACGTCTGGTAATATGAGCATAGGTTATAATGACCATGTTAAACTAACTTTTGAATAGTGTTACTGTGGTTGTGGTGTTCTAGTTTTAACTCATTAGCCACAGTATCAGTTTTATAGTAACAGCGCTACGTCTGGTAATATGAGCATAGGTTATAATGACCATGTTAAACTAACTTTTGAATAGTGTTACTGTGGTTGTGGTGTTCTAGTTTTAACTCATTAGCCACAGTATCAGTTTTATAGTAACAGCGCTACGTCTGGTAATATGAGCATAGGTTATAATGACCATGTTAAACTAACTTTTGAATAGTGTTACTGTGGTTGTGGTATTCTAGTTTTAACTCATTAGCCACAGTATCAGTTTTATAGTAACAGCGCTACGTCTGGTAATATGAGCATAGGTTATAATGACCATGTTAAACTAACTTTTGAATAGTGTTACTGTGGTTGTGGTGTTCTAGTTTTAATTCATTAGCCACAGTATCAGTTTTATAGTAACAGCGCTACGTCTGGTAATATGAGCATAGGTTATAATGACCATGTTAAACTAACTTTTGAATAGTGTTACTGTGGTTGTGGTGTTCTAGTTTTAATTCATTAGCCACAGTATCAGTTTTATAGTAACAGCGCTACGTCTGGTAATATGAGCATAGGTTATAATGACCATGTTAAACTAACTTTTGAATAGTGTTACTGTGGTTGTGGTGTTCTAGTTTTAATTCATTAGCCACAGTATCAGTTTTATAGTAACAGCGCTACGTCTGGTAATATGAGCATAGGTTATAATGACCATGTTAAACTAACTTTTGAATAGTGTTACTGTGGTTGTGGTGTTCTAGTTTTAATTCATTAGCCACAGTATCAGTTTTATAGTAACAGCGCTACGTCTGGTAATATGAGCATAGGTTATAATGACCATGTTAAACTAACTTTTGAATAGTGTTACTGTGGTTGTGGTGTTCTAGTTTTAATTCATTAGCCACAGTATCAGTTGTAAAGTAACAGAGCTATGTCTGGTAATATGAGCATAGGTTATAATGACCATGTTAAACTAACTTTTGAATAGTGTTACTGTGGTTGTGGTGTTCTAGTTTTAATTCATTAGCCACAGTATCAGTTTTATAGTAACAGCGCTATGTCTGGTAATATGAGCATAGGTTATAATGACCATGTAACTTTTGAATAGTGTTACTGTGGTTGTGGTGTTCTAGTTTTAACTCATTAGCCACAGTATCAGTTTTATAGTAACAGCGCTACGTCTGGTAATATGAGCATAGGTTATAATGACCATGTAACTTTTGAATAGTGTTACTGTGGTTGTGGTATTCTAGTTTTAACTCATTAGCCACAGTATCAGTTTTATAGTAACAGCGCTATGTCTGGTAATATGAGCATAGGTTATAATGACCATGTTAAACTAACTTTTGAATAGTGTTACTGTGGTTGTGGTGTTCTAGTTTTAATTCATTAGCCACAGTATCAGTTGTAAAGTAACAGCGCTACGTCTGGTAATATGAGCATAGGTTATAATGACCATGTTAAACTAACTTTTGAATAGTGTTACTGTGGTTGTGGTGTTCTAGTTTTAACTCATTAGCCACAGTATCAGTTTTATAGTAACAGCGCTACGTCTGGTAATATGAGCATAGGTTATAATGACCATGTTAAACTAACTTTTGAATAGTGTTACTGTGGTTGTGGTGTTCTAGTTTTAATTCATTAGCCACAGTATCAGTTGTAAAGTAACAGCGCTACGTCTGGTAATATGAGCATAGGTTATAATGACCATGTTAAACTAACTTTTGAATAGTGTTACTGTGGTTGTGGTGTTCTAGTTTTAACTCATTAGCCACAGTATCAGTTTTATAGTAACAGCGCTACGTCTGGTATTATGAGCATAGGTTATAATGACCATGTTAAACTAACTTTTGAATAGTGTTACTGTGGTTGTGGTGTTCTAGTTTTAATTCATTAGCCACAGTATCAGTTTTATAGTAACAGCGCTACGTCTGGTAATATGAGCATAGGTTATAATGACCATGTTAAACTAACTTTTGAATAGTGTTACTGTGGTTGTGGTGTTCTAGTTTTAACTCATTAGCCACAGTATCAGTTTTATAGTAACAGCGCTACGTCTGGTAATATGAGCATAGGTTATAATGACCATGTTAAACTAACTTTTGAATAGTGTTACTGTGGTTGTGGTGTTCTAGTTTTAACTCATTAGCCACAGTATCAGTTTTATAGTAACAGCGCTACGTCTGGTAATATGAGCATAGGTTATAATGACCATGTTAAACTAACTTTTGAATAGTGTTACTGTGGTTGTGGTGTTCTAGTTTTAACTCATTAGCCACAGTATCAGTTTTATAGTAACAGCGCTACGTCTGGTAATATGAGCATAGGTTATAATGACCATGTTAAACTAACTTTTGAATAGTGTTACTGTGGTTGTGGTATTCTAGTTTTAACTCATTAGCCACAGTATCAGTTTTATAGTAACAGCGCTACGTCTGGTAATATGAGCATAGGTTATAATGACCATGGTAAACTAACTTTTGAATAGTGTTACTGTGGTTGTGGTGTTCTAGTTTTAATTCATTAGCCACAGTATCAGTTTTATAGTAACAGCGCTACGTCTGGTAATATGAGCATAGGTTATAATGACCATGTTAAACTAACTTTTGAATAGTGTTACTGTGGTTGTGGTGTTCTAGTTTTAATTCATTAGCCACAGTATCAGTTTTATAGTAACAGCGCTACGTCTGGTAATATGAGCATAGGTTATAATGACCATGTTAAACTAACTTTTGAATAGTGTTACTGTGGTTGTGGTATTCTAGTTTTAACTCATTAGCCACAGTATCAGTTTTATAGTAACAGCGCTACGTCTGGTAATATGAGCATAGGTTATAATGACCATGTTAAACTAACTTTTGAATAGTGTTACTGTGGTTGTGGTGTTCTAGTTTTAACTCATTAGCCACAGTATCAGTTTTATAGTAACAGCGCTACGTCTGGTATTATGAGCATAGGTTATAATGACCATGTTAAACTAACTTTTGAATAGTGTTACTGTGGTTGTGGTGTTCTAGTTTTAACTCATTAGCCACAGTATCAGTTTTATAGTAACAGCGCTACGTCTGGTATTATGAGCATAGGTTATAATGACCATGTTAAACTAACTTTTGAATAGTGTTACTGTGGTTGTGGTGTTCTAGTTTTAATTCATTAGCCACAGTATCAGTTTTATAGTAACAGCGCTACGTCTGGTAATATGAGCATAGGTTATAATGACCATGTTAAACTAACTTTTGAATAGTGTTACTGTGGTTGTGGTGTTCTAGTTTTAACTCATTAGCCACAGTATCAGTTTTATAGTAACAGCGCTACGTCTGGTAATATGAGCATAGGTTATAATGACCATGTAACTTTTGAATAGTGTTACTGTGGTTGTGGTGTTCCAGTTTTAACTTATTAGCCACAGTATCAGTTTTATAGTAACAGCGCTACGTCTGGTAATATGAGCATAGGTTATAATGACCATGTTAAACTAACTTTTGAATAGTGTTACTGTGGTTGTGGTATTCTAGTTTTAACTCATTAGCCACAGTATCAGTTCTATAGTAACAGCGCTATGTCTGGTATTATGAGCATAGGTTATAATGACCATGTTAAACTAACTTTTGAATAGTGTTACTGTGGTTGTGGTGTTCTAGTTTTAACTCATTAGCCACAGTATCAGTTTTATAGTAACAGCGCTACGTCTGGTAATATGAGCATAGGTTATAATGACCATGTTAAACTAACTTTTGAATAGTGTTACTGTGGTTGTGGTGTTCTAGTTTTAATTCATTAGCCACAGTATCAGTTTTATAGTAACAGCGCTACGTCTGGTAATATGAGCATAGGTTATAATGACCATGTAACTTTTGAATAGTGTTACTGTGGTTGTGGTGTTCTAGTTTTAATTCATTAGCCACAGTATCAGTTTTATAGTAACAGCGCTACGTCTGGTAATATGAGCATAGGTTATAATGACCATGTTAAACTAACTTTTGAATAGTGTTACTGTGGTTGTGGTATTCTAGTTTTAACTCATTAGCCACAGTATCAGTTCTATAGTAACAGCGCTATGTCTGGTAATATGAGCATAGGTTATAATGACCATGTTAAACTAACTTTTGAATAGTGTTACTGTGGTTGTGGTGTTCTAGTTTTAACTCATTAGCCACAGTATCAGTTTTATAGTAACAGCGCTACGTCTGGTAATATGAGCATAGGTTATAATGACCATGTAACTTTTGAATAGTGTTACTGTGGTTGTGGTGTTCCAGTTTTAATTCATTAGCCACAGTATCAGTTTTATAGTAACAGCGCTACGTCTGGTAATATGAGCATAGGTTATAATGACCATGTTAAACTAACTTTTGAATAGTGTTACTGTGGTTGTGGTATTCTAGTTTTAACTCATTAGCCACAGTATCAGTTCTATAGTAACAGCGCTATGTCTGGTAATATGAGCATAGGTTATAATGACCATGTTAAACTAACTTTTGAATAGTGTTACTGTGGTTGTGGTGTTCTAGTTTTAACTCATTAGCCACAGTATCAGTTTTATAGTAACAGCGCTATGTCTGGTATTATGAGCATAGGTTATAATGACCATGTTAAACTAACTTTTGAATAGTGTTACTGTGGTTGTGGTGTTCTAGTTTTAATTCATTAGCCACAGTATCAGTTTTATAGTAACAGCGCTACGTCTGGTAATATGAGCATAGGTTATAATGACCATGTTAAACTAACTTTTGAATAGTGTTACTGTGGTTGTGGTATTCTAGTTTTAACTCATTAGCCACAGTATCAGTTCTATAGTAACAGCGCTATGTCTGGTAATATGAGCATAGGTTATAATGACCATGTTAAACTAACTTTTGAATAGTGTTACTGTGGTTGTGGTGTTCTAGTTTTAACTCATTAGCCACAGTATCAGTTTTATAGTAACAGCGCTATGTCTGGTATTATGAGCATAGGTTATAATGACCATGTTAAACTAACTTTTGAATAGTGTTACTGTGGTTGTGGTGTTCTAGTTTTAATTCATTAGCCACAGTATCAGTTTTATAGTAACAGCGCTACGTCTGGTAATATGAGCATAGGTTATAATGACCATGTTAAACTAACTTTTGAATAGTGTTACTGTGGTTGTGGTGTTCTAGTTTTAACTCATTAGCCACAGTATCAGTTTTATAGTAACAGCGCTACGTCTGGTAATATGAGCATAGGTTATAATGACCATGTTAAACTAACTTTTGAATAGTGTTACTGTGGTTGTGGTGTTCTAGTTTTAATTCATTAGCCACAGTATCAGTTTTATAGTAACAGCGCTACGTCTGGTAATATGAGCATAGGTTATAATGACCATGTTAAACTAACTTTTGAATAGTGTTACTGTGGTTGTGGTGTTCTAGTTTTAATTCATTAGCCACAGTATCAGTTGTAAAGTAACAGAGCTATGTCTGGTAATATGAGCATAGGTTATAATGACCATGTTAAACTAACTTTTGAATAGTGTTACTGTGGTTGTGGTGTTCTAGTTTTAATTCATTAGCCACAGTATCAGTTTTATAGTAACAGCGCTATGTCTGGTAATATGAGCATAGGTTATAATGACCATGTTAAACTAACTTTTGAATAGTGTTACTGTGGTTGTGGTGTTCTAGTTTTAACTCATTAGCCACAGTATCAGTTTTATAGTAACAGCGCTACGTCTGGTAATATGAGCATAGGTTATAATGACCATGTTAAACTAACTTTTGAATAGTGTTACTGTGGTTGTGGTATTCTAGTTTTAACTCATTAGCCACAGTATCAATTTTATAGTAACAGCGCTACGTCTGGTAATATGAGCATAGGTTATAATGACCATGTTAAACTAACTTTTGAATAGTGTTACTGTGGTTGTGGTATTCTAGTTTTAACTCATTAGCCACAGTATCAGTTTTATAGTAACAGCGCTACGTCTGGTAATATGAGCATAGGTTATAATGACCATGTTAAACTAACTTTTGAATAGTGTTACTGTGGTTGTGGTGTTCTAGTTTTAATTCATTAGCCACAGTATCAGTTTTATAGTAACAGCGCTACGTCTGGTAATATGAGCATAGGTTATAATGACCATGTTAAACTAACTTTTGAATAGTGTTACTGTGGTTGTGGTGTTCTAGTTTTAATTCATTAGCCACAGTATCAGTTTTATAGTAACAGCGCTACGTCTGGTATTATGAGCATAGGTTATAATGACCATGTTAAACTAACTTTTGAATAGTGTTACTGTGGTTGTGGTATTCTAGTTTTAACTCATTAGCCACAGTATCAGTTCTATAGTAACAGCGCTATGTCTGGTAATATGAGCATAGGTTATAATGACCATGTTAAACTAACTTTTGAATAGTGTTACTGTGGTTGTGGTATTCTAGTTTTAACTCATTAGCCACAGTATCAGTTTTATAGTAACAGCGCTATGTCTGGTATTATGAGCATAGGTTATAATGACCATGTTAAACTAACTTTTGAATAGTGTTACTGTGGTTGTGGTATTCTAGTTTTAACTCATTAGCCACAGTATCAATTTTATAGTAACAGCGCTACGTCTGGTAATATGAGCATAGGTTATAATGACCATGTTAAACTAACTTTTGAATAGTGTTACTGTGGTTGTGGTGTTCTAGTTTTAATTCATTAGCCACAGTATCAGTTTTATAGTAACAGCGCTACGTCTGGTAATATGAGCATAGGTTATAATGACCATGTTAAACTAACTTTTGAATAGTGTTACTGTGGTTGTGGTATTCTAGTTTTAATTCATTAGCCACAGTATCAGTTTTATAGTAACAGCGCTATGTCTGGTATTATGAGCATAGGTTATAATGACCATGTTAAACTAACTTTTGAATAGTGTTACTGTGGTTGTGGTATTCTAGTTTTAACTCATTAGCCACAGTATCAATTTTATAGTAACAGCGCTACGTCTGGTAATATGAGCATAGGTTATAATGACCATGTTAAACTAACTTTTGAATAGTGTTACTGTGGTTGTGGTGTTCTAGTTTTAACTCATTAGCCACAGTATCAGTTTTATAGTAACAGCGCTACGTCTGGTATTATGAGCATAGGTTATAATGACCATGTTAAACTAACTTTTGAATAGTGTTACTGTGGTTGTGGTATTCTAGTTTTAACTCATTAGCCACAGTATCAATTTTATAGTAACAGCGCTACGTCTGGTAATATGAGCATAGGTTATAATGACCATGTTAAACTAACTTTTGAATAGTGTTACTGTGGTTGTGGTATTCTAGTTTTAACTCATTAGCCACAGTATCAATTTTATAGTAACAGCGCTACGTCTGGTAATATGAGCATAGGTTATAATGACCATGTTAAACTAACTTTTGAATAGTGTTACTGTGGTTGTGGTGTTCTAGTTTTAACTCATTAGCCACAGTATCAGTTTTATAGTAACAGCGCTATGTCTGGTATTATGAGCATAGGTTATAATGACCATGTTAAACTAACTTTTGAATAGTGTTACTGTGGTTGTGGTGTTCTAGTTTTAACTCATTAGCCACAGTATCAGTTTTATAGTAACAGCGCTACGTCTGGTAATATGAGCATAGGTTATAATGACCATGTTAAACTAACTTTTGAATAGTGTTACTGTGGTTGTGGTGTTCTAGTTTTAACTCATTAGCCACAGTATCAGTTTTATAGTAACAGCGCTACGTCTGGTAATATGAGCATAGGTTATAATGACCATGTTAAACTAACTTTTGAATAGTGTTACTGTGGTTGTGGTGTTCTAGTTTTAACCATTAGCCACAGTATCAGTTTTATAGTAACAGCGCTACGTCTGGTATTATGACTATAACGTGTAACGACGATGGCCAACTAATTTTTGAAAAGTGTCACTGTGTCTATGAGGGAGACAAAGGTAGTTGGACATTTGCCATCATTACGTGAAAAATAACAATCACAACGTTTCGATTTGGTAAAACCCAAACCTTTTTCAAGTGCTAAAAACTAAATTACATCTACACAAACATGTTATAAAACTACGTTCTTAAACTAATAAACTTATCTACTTTAATAATTATCTACATTTTAACCTAGATCCTAGAATGGAGTACAACAAAATGAACTTCTACTAAATATAAAAAATATTAACAGGGTTAAATTAATGTAGCCAAATAGGCGCTGTCAAGGTCACGATATCAACGAAAAATTTAAAACACAATAATTAATATTCAAATCAGACTTAAATAAGATTACATTAACTAATCATAAATATATGGTACCTGAGAAACACAATTAATTTAAAATAACATTCAACACGCACAAAAAATTATATATATATATATGAGACTCGGAAGGACTGAGACTACTATTAAAATTACATTTTAACCTGAAAAGACAACAATTATTAGGAATAAAACAATACCATAATCAAATATTACAAAAATGATGAAGTCTTACGACCCGCAGTGACGATGGCGTCTAGACGTCCCAGGTACGAAGTGAGGATGATATAATCCAAATGCAGTGTCTACGAAGTTCCCTCCAAGGTGATAAAACACGGGGACTAGACAAACATACACACTACACTTCACAACAACCATACACAGACTGATATGGTTTTTGATATCATATTTTTCGTTGATATCGTGACCTTGACAGCGCCTATTTGGCTACATTAATTTAACCCTGTTAATATTTTTTATATTTAGTAGAAGTTCATTTTGTTGTACTCCATTCTAGGATCTAGGTTAAAATGTAGATAATTATTAATGTAGATAAGTTTATTAGTTTAAGAACGTAGTTTTATAACATGTTTGTGTAGATGTAATTTAGTTTTTAGCACTTAAAAAAGGTTTGGGTTTTACCAAATCGAAACGTTGTGATTGTTATTTTTCACGTAATGATGGCAAATGTCCAACTACCTTTGTCTCCCTCATCTGATACTCCATCATTAACAAATTTCAAAAACAAAACTGTGTCTATGGTTGGGGTTATAACAGCTTCAACTTGAACAGTTCTTAGCTTAAAATAACTGTATTGAACTGTGCCAGTTTGTTTAATGTATAAATTTATCGTTTAGATTATTATTCATTGTGTTATTACGAATTTTTGTTTGAATACTAAATAATAATTTCATTTTATCATTATAAGAGTGATTCGTTTATGTGAATTAAAAAAAAAGTCACTGCTGCTAATGACGTAGTGGACGCTCTTGATACTGCACTGCTAGCCCACGGCCTACCGTCTTCCTAGTTTCCGTAATAATTTTTAAATAGAATGACACAGTGGGGGAGATTTGTCGTCCCTCACTTCCACTATTCGTTCATCTCTCTCACAAAGGTGCTTTGAGTAGGTCACTTTCTTAGCTGCCAATCTGTCTTTAGTTTTAAAAATAAAATGTTCAGTATATTTAAAAAATATTTATTTTACAGCTCGCAACAAGGTTAAATATTTTATTTATTAGAATTTTAAATGAAGCCATAGGACTTAAGCAGTGGTTTGCCACGTAGCATATCGAGGTCGATTTTCAGGTGACCCTGTGTCACTCCTTTGGTATAAAATTAACATGAATATGGTGTAAAATGGTGTAAAAATTAACATGAATGAGTGTAAAAAAATAAAAATAAAAAAGAAAAGGTTTTAAGCATGGGAGGATAACTAACTCTCTTACACTGGATGAATAAGCTATACATTTATTATTTTTATATTTGAATGTAGGCTGACAAAATTAAAAGCAATCTTTATTACTTTTTGATGACTAACTTGTTATCAGTAGTTAGTAATTATTTTATGACAATTTATGAAAACGGTCATAAAAATCATAGAATTTGTCGTTTAATCATGATTTTAAATTGCTAACCAACTTTAAGGTGCTTAAGGCACTGAATTCAGTAACAGAGAAGCTCAAGAAATATATTTTTACGTAAGAGTAAAATATTTCAGTTAAACACTAATCTGAGACGTAAAGCTGCTATAGTTATCGTTGAGTCTACAGAAATTAAATATTTACTTACTGAAAAATCTAAGAGATTATTCTACGTAAAATCATTTTAAAACTATTAATAAACAAAATAGCGATTAAAGGGGGGACCGTAATATGATATGTTCATCGGGACAACCCAATACGTCAGCTTAATAACTGGGACACATTGGAAGCAATATTGTCGACCTGAGCAATTTTTATCACAGAAGTATTAATTAAAAACACAATGCTGAAACTTTTCTAATTTTGTTTGATGGTCAGTTATTGTTTATTATGTGTAATAATACATTAAACGGGTCATAAATAATGCCTTTTGTATTTAACTCACTACAGTTGTGTGCAGCTTCAAGGTATTATCAACATTTCGTCTTAAACAGATTAAAAAATTAACTATAAATTTGGAAAGGCAAGTAAGAAAATTATCTATTCAATTACTAGCTAAACCCAACTAAGATATAGCAAATCAACAAATCTGTGTGTTAACAAATAAACAATGAATTGGTCACAGCAATAAACTTTAGGACATTATTTCGATGAAAATGACATACATCAGCTGGTCACAGGATCTCAGTTCTGACATTTATTTTCATTAGTTACTTGTAAGCAGGTCGGGAAATGCTTTGAGTTACCTGTTCTCGTTTATATTTTTAAGAACTAAATATACAAAAACAATCTCGTATATGAAAGCAATGACGTGTACAACATTCAAGTGAACTATTCACAGATTTTCGAGTTTTATGTTTACAAACATTCGGAAGTTTTATTTAAATACAGTATACGTGTTACATTACATACATACATATAATGTAATGTAACACGCAATGTAATGTAATCTACATGTAGTGTAATGTAACACGTAATGTAATGTAACACGTATACTGAATAATCCACTTTCAACCAAACAGCTGAATTGCTGATTTTTACTTTTTAATGATACGATATGAAGTATTTTCACACACCTGGGTCGGCCCTAGTGGCGCAGTGCTGTAATCCAGGTACTTGGGGACAAAGTGTTGAGGAGATTGTAGGCGATCGGTTCTAAGCTCAGTCTTCATAATAGCGGCACGGCGTGCGCTCATTAGTTACCGTCGACGGGAACACTATTAGAGAAGTCTGGGGTGTCCATGTTGCATGGTAGTCAAGGTTCGGATGTTGTTTAGGAAGGAGAACTGAGTGTTAGGATGGTCAGATAGGTAAAAATCAGACCAACAATATGTGGTTGGTATTCCACGTAAAAATGTAGGTCCCTTATATATTACACATACAGGGTGAGTTTTATGTCCTTGAGCATCTGGATATAATTTAAACGGCCTCATATATTAATGTGCGACTTTGACCCTCACATTATAAAACATTACAGAATATTTTTTTAAGTTGTTAAATATTTTACCTTCCTTTTCTAAAAGGTGACAAAAGGGGCAACTAAAAATGTTCAAATGTAAACCCCTATTATGTGACCCCTCATTTTAAAGGTAATAAAAAGGAAATCCATAGATGCATAATAGAGGTCTCTAGTTTAATTAAAAAGATTAAAAGACTAATTTACATTAACGAAATCATTTAGTTTCTTGTTCTGTTTTTCATTACATGAGTTAATATGCTTTGAAATTTGCCTTGTTATTCTTATTTTACCAATTTCATAATCTACTTTTGTGTACTACTCCCATCATTTTATCATTTCTTCCAACAAAATTACGTGAAAATCAGTATATTTCAAAGAAAAAAACCGATTGTCCGATAGCTTTGGGGAGGGGGGATGACATTATATCACCACCAAATGTTCTTTTGTTAAATTACTCTTTATATTATTATATGTATGTCAACAAAAGTTCAAATATATGCCAATTAAAGTACGTATTTATGTCAACAAAAGTTCAAATATATGTTAATTAAAGCACGTATATATGTCAATAAAAGTACATACATTTTTCAATCAAAGTACATAGATATGACAATTAAAGTACATAGCTATGTCCATTAATATACGTTAATTAAAACCATCTTTGCACTATTAATATCGCATAATCAATTTTAAATGAAATTTATAATATTTTGACTACAAGTGTAATATTTAACGCGATTTTTGTGTCACTTCATCAAGTGCAGTTTTTTATATAATCACTTCATGTTACATGTTTATTAATCCAGTTATATTATTAACTATGGCCTATATTGTTGTTTGACTCCTGCAGTAATTATAATACGTACTGAATTTGAATAGAACAACTCTTGTATGGCTTTGGTTAGTGAGCAGTAACAAAAGCTACATCTCCTTTGTAATAATTAGAGGTTATGTTAGCCTATAGTTCTGCGTTGTTAACACGACTACAGCACCACGGCCGTGTGAATTGTGTATGGCTTGTGGTTACATACAGTAAAACCACCATACACTACCATGTACTCAGAACAGTGTTTTTTATACACACAGTATATATATATTTTTAAGTGGCACAAACAAACTCAGATACATCTAAGGGCATTTATTTTTACATACATGATAATATAATTTAAGTGTTTTTCAAAGTAAAAGAATATTATAAATAGTTAATTCAAACAAATTAAAAAAATTAATTAATATAACGTTCATCGTGCAATTATTTAAATCACTTTAATAATAGGGATTTAGATATAATATTTTTTAGTTTTTAAATTACAACAGACTGAACTAAAATTTGTATACTCCTAATATTGATATACACTGTTAATATTCTTTGTTATATTAATCATTATATTATAAAAGAGAAAGCCTTCGCTCACTCATCACTGATTCTCCCACTTCTCGTCATCCTACAGAGCTGACATTTGTTATATTTGTTTGGTGTAGCCTAGATAGGAAAAATAAAGTATTTTCATCTTGATACTCCTAAGCTGTAGAAACCAACCATGAACATTTTTCCATTTAAGGATAACATGGGGTTGATTTTAGTAAATTAATAACAGCTCTTGTAAAGAAATAAACAACAATTTGTCCTATTGATGCATTAACAGTTTAACATTAATTAGACTTTTTCATATATATTTGTTCTATACAGGCTACAAGTTACGTGTACAATCTATTTTAGAAATTTAAAATCTTAAGATAACCGTGTTGAAATTCCCCTTAAGACTTATAGGGTTTGTAGACCATCCAGATTTGTTGTCTAGACTCTGGAAGAACAGCAGCAGGTTGATCTTTTTTTATATTGACGTGATGGTTTAGAGGAAACCACAGAGGAAGGTTAGTGCAGAGACTACCCTGTAGCGAATCAAGGGCTGTCGGCTAGTTAATAATATTTAAAAATAGTATTGTTAACAAATAAAATTTGCAGTTATATTTTTATTTCTTCACGAAGTGTTCCGCTTTTAGAAAACTATCTGTAGGTGAAATATTAAAAATGATTTCGTTTAATATAGTTGTACAGTAAATAAAAATATTATGGATAAAAAATGAATATAATTCTGTTATAATATAGATAATATAAATATATTTATTATTCTTTTTTTGTTTTATTAATATTTTGAGGATGGTATTATAATACCACAGATTTTCAAGAGGAAATAAAACAATTACTGCAAATTCGAACTATTGGCAAATTACTCTTCATATTTTTAATATTCACAATTCAGATGCTAAAAATTATGAACGCATAGAATAGTGTGTTGAAACTACTCAACCGAAGATCATTTTACGGGTACAATAAAGCCTTCGGTATATTGAAGTTGATAAGTTGTTGATTATTGAGTATGAAACAATAAATTCAGGAGATAATTAAGAGGATTTTAGTTACGTCTATATAAATTAACTTATAGATAATTGGTAAGTTACTATTGTATAAGTAAATAATGCTCCGGATAAAATTCTCCAATATAAGACTTATTCACGCTTCCAATAATCAACCTACCATGAACATTTACTCTGTAAAATTACTTGACAGATTTTAAAACGATAAAGTAAAACTATCTTAAACTGCGTTTATCTTTCTGACTCTCCACGCTTATAAACATCAAAGGAAAGGTTTTAAAGAAAAAAACCTGACAAAAATTATTAGTTTTAAGATTGGTTACTTTCTCCCTCGATATATAAAAAACTATGTTGGTCTAAAAATATTTTTTTAAGTTCATCGTAACATCTATTTTAGGATCCAAAAACGTACAGTAAAGTTATCATACATAAATTTCTTTACTGTAAATACAATTACTGTAAATAAAAAAAAATAGTTGAAAACCATACTTTGACATTTTTGGAATTTTGATTGTTTGTAGGTTATTTAGATCGTATTTCATACTACTGGATTCATAAATAAATTCTCAACAACTATATTGTTGCCGGGAAACGGTCAGACGCCATATTGACGGCTGGTAGTCAAATAAAAACTGAAATTTCTATGTCTTTACTCAGCCACGCCTTTGTAAACTTTCTGTTTACTCGCCATTGTTCACACACTGCACACTTTTACTTTTAATTTTAGCAATTTGTATAAAATATTAATTTATTGATATAATTTCGAGTGTTATATAATGCGAAGTGTTAAGTGCATTAGTTTTGACTATATTAGCTATTCTTTATTTATGTTCTAATATTTTCTTACAGCTTTAGATAACAAGCTTCATTCAAGAATTTTGTTACATTTACTGTCATCAATTCACTACCATTATTTTCATAACTGGAAATAATTGAAGATTATAAATAGGTCAATGAGGTTAATGTATTTTTTATTTTTGAAAGTATTTATATTTTATTGGAGAAGAACAAATTAAAAAAAAAATTATAGTTTGATATTCGGCATATATGCTGTTTTCTATTTATTTACATATTTTAAAATGGAATCTTTTTAGTAATGTTTCGTTATTTAAAAGTTATTCTTGAACAAAATTGTTTTTGTATTTAGTTTTAACAATATTATAAAAATAAACCCTGTATAAATTCTTTTTATTTGGACAATATGAGGCAAAAAGGTATGTAATATGTTGGTAATTTATTACATTTTAAATTTTTTACGGACATTGAAATATTTTATTCAGTATTTAAAAAAAATGGTGATTAGAATTCCTTTTGCAACCATCCCAGTAATACTTGTATGCATTACAAAATGTATATTTCTAAGTAGAGAAATAAATTCAAAAACGTTTATTAATTGATTGTTTAATAGAAAACAAAATTTATATTTTTTTCTATGGATGGAGCTTTAGAAATTTACTGTATATTTTTAATTTAATTAAATTTAAATTTATTACTATGTAACATATTTATATATATTTTTATGTTTCATATCCATAGAATCCTCGTTTAGTTCTTAATAAAATGATGTATAACATGAAAGAGCTTCATTACGATTACAATATGTTGGACCGTTTATGTGTAAGCTTGCAAAACCGAGTAAAAACCTCAAGCAAATTAGGGTTTGTGCCTGGCCTAAATAGGGTAAGTCAAGTTGTAAATAATGTTAATGAACAAAAATGACTCATTAAAGGTACTTTATAGAAAGAAACTATGAAGAATACAATGATTGAATGTCTTACGAATTGATTTAATGTCCTTATAGTTCGCTTAAGTGCTGATTAAACTAAAACTCAACGTAATAGTGATCCAACTTTCTACCCTAATAATTTTATAACGATTTAACCAGCAAAATATTCCCGTTTGATATAAGTTTCATCCTCAGGTCTAATTGCTTTTTCCCGTTGGATAATATTTACACATACAGGGTGGAAAAAACCGGCAACGCTTTCACAACAACGTTACTTTTTTCAATATATAATTATATAATTTAATTGTTTTTTAGTCGTGTTCCATAAATTATGATTTTGATCAGAATAATTTACTTGAAGCCGTTAAATAGCGGAGAAATAATATTGTACAAATTAGTTACTTTGAAATTCAAATGATCACTCCTCTGGAAAGGATAAACCTTTTGAAGTCCAGTTTGCAGGAATTAATTTCTCTTGAAAATACCTTTCTTTCATTTGATATCAAACTCGAACTAAGCTTACATTGAATTTTTCGTCCAATTCCTCGTGGGCCGTCACTCATAAAAGATGGAATGTCGCTAATGGTGTCAATAATTGTGGTCTTTGTAGCCATAATCTTTAACTTTTACAAATGAAGTCATACAAAAGTTGTAAAATCGTTTCCGAATTTTTTCCACCCCTTACGTAGATCCAAAGAAAGACCAGTTTCTGTGTTACTACGTTACCTAATAAATTGATAATATAATACAAATCCTATTAACGTATATTTCGTACGATTAGTGAATTCGGAATAAAAAAAGACCTGCAACAAATCACAGCAGCTTGATGTTGGTATTTAAGCACTTATTTGATATAAATCGTGCAAATGGCGTTGTGTGAATGTATGAAGTTAACAGGATTGTAATATTATCCCTTTTTAATGTGTATTCGTTTCAATCTTCAACTAAACCCCTTTTAACTTCCCTTTGCGAGACTTACAGTAAAGAAGAGCAGAAGGCGTATTTTTGTATGAAAGTAAATAATATTATAAAAAAATAATAGTTTCATTTTCAGTATGTTTACAAGTGCGTTTGGATTATAAAAGTAGGAAGCAATAATCTGTAGAAACCATTTCACCTGCACACACCGTGTACATTAATTATTATTGTGTTTCTCGTTGCCTCATTCATTGCTCCCAGGAGGGGTTGCGGCTGAGCCTGGAGTTATACTGTATCACTTGCCATCTTGTTAAACATTAATGTCCCAGCAGGGATACAGTTTGTGGTGTCGATAATGTTATGCCCTTCTTCTCCCCAGGGATTAGACTACGAAACTGAATGTTTCATATTAGTATTTTCTACATACGTAACTGTGTGGTAGGACTTATCAACATTAAAACTTTTCCTTCTTCGAGGGGTATGTCGTAATGAAATGGGTTTTTACTAACAAAGTATTTTTAATATTTTAGGTTATGCAGTACTTAATTTGTAAATTATCAATTTTAAATGTGATTTTTTTATTTAATGTTAGTGATACACACGTATAATAATAGCGTGGATGAAATATGTGTGTTAATTTACAAGGTTATATTATATAATACCAATAACCTTATATAATACAACTATTATACCAATATATTATATAATACAGGGTAATTTTACTTAAATTCTATTTACAAGTACAGACATTGAAGGTTTAAGATAAATACAAGTTCATAGGTTGGTAGCTAGGGATGGTAAATATTTTCAACATATTGATATATCGAATTATCAATATATCGCAAACCAAATATCGATATAATGATAAATCGAAAGAAAAATATCGATATATTGGCTAACCGATGTATCGAATTGTAAATGAAATGTTTGTATTTAGAATAGCCTACTGAATGAAAAATTAAATACATTATCTACACGAAGCAAGTTGTAGTCTGTGAGGTCGAGTGAAACAAATTCAAAATAAGAATAACCATCCCTTTAATTCTCCTGTTAATTATTAAAGAATAATGTGATAACATTGTTATTTTAGTTTTACACATTTAAAAATGTCACTAAGCTTCTTAAACACACTAAAAGTTAACTAAATGAATTAACTAAACTACATTGTTGTAAGTTAACATCACGTAAAAATACTAAATAAAATTACTTTGTTATTTCAATGCATTTTTTATACGCATAAGAGGCAATTTCAATATTTTTTTTTCGAATCGTGATGATTTTGAAGAGAGAGAATGACGTTAATATTTAGTGATATTATACATCGGAATATGAACATATCGATATGGCCGATATTATCGATATAGAATATCGATACTAATATTTCGATATATCTGATTTATCGATTTATCATTGCCATCTCTAACAATGATAAATTTGAGTAGCGGTTAAGTTTCAAGTAATATTATTTAGGGCGTTTATAGTACAATATTTAAAGCTGTGAGTGAAGAGAGCGTGGACATTTAAATCCCTTTAAACCATTTAAACGACCGATAACAATCGATAAGATGACCTAGTGACCAGCTTTCCGCATTCCAATCAAGGCCGCGGCCTTCCCCCTCCCCGACCTCAATCTCCAAGCTGTTTTTATCGTAGCATTAAGAGTATCTTTTACTTTGCAGGCGCTGAACGCCTCACCTGAGTACTGACAAATGTATTTACAAAACTACTGTACATTTTCGACGTTACATATGAATATAGTGAGGTTAATAGATAAATAAATTTCGTTATTATTCATTGTACTTCTATGTTTTTATGCTGAGAGTCTATTTAGTAACATAATAATAAATACTAAATATCGAAAAATATTTATAGATATTTCCGATATAGCAAGCGATACATCGTTGCCATACCTATTGTTAGCAGTGATTCTTCTTCCTTGGCTATCGGCAGATTTACATTGTGGAATTGTTATTCACTTTATTTTGGTTTTGTGCAATATCATTAAGTTGAGGTTAGAAACATTGTTTTGAGCACATTTTGGAAAAGGTGTCCAAAAACTTGCTAAAAAGGACAGAACACTGGATAAATGCTGGTTATTTTGAACCCTAAACCTAAACAAAATTGTCATTTAAATCATGTAAATAGTAGTAATAAATGTTAATAATAGTAATGAAATGTGTTATAGATATATGTGTTGTTTGTCATTTTTATTTCAAATCATGAGTTGCGTTTTAAAAGAAACAAGAAACACCCTGTATATATAATGCTAAACATCATAAATATTTATAAAACTATTTCATATTATAAAACGTTGCTAAGAAATAAATTCATATTGTATGGAGATATATACAAATTAACGGTTGCCATGTTGGTATTACGATCACCGAGCGTATAACCTATCGCCGATAATTTCGACAATTTAACAATAACTGTGTCCAAAAATTTGACCATGTAGCCCCAGATTTGTTAAAATGTTCTATTTACTTATAGGATTATTTGCTAATTAAATTATAAATATTGTAATCTGTATTACATATTAAACATTAACGATAGTTTTTCGAGAAGGAATCTCACTCTGCTAACTTCAGTAAAAATGTGACATAGAACACGAATAAAACTACTTGTAAACGTGGAAGTAACGTAAGGAGCACGTTTTTAAGGCGTAAGAAGATCAGAGAGATTTCCTAACAAGAACAGTAGTCTTCTCTTCTTTACCGTGACTTTTTGAATTCCAAAATGTACTTCTTTCACTATTCCGCGTACACTTACTTTATATTCGTCTTCTAGAACTAGAAAATACTGAATATCAACTGCGTTCCCAATTTACGATTTACGGTACATTCACGACTGAGACTTTGTTTATAAACGTGTTTCATATCTATGTTTGGGTGGAGTTATCTTCTACTTAATTCGTCATTTAGAGTTATGACGTTAAAGACACAGACTGTTGAATGAATAACTGGTAGAATACAAGTGGATACCGAGAGGTAGATGAATCGCAATGTTTCTGTCATAAAGATACAATCACTTATTCACTATGAAAAAGAAAAGTCAAAATTAAAACTTTATACTAATAGTAGTAATTTATATGTTGTCTCAATAATATTATATTTATAGTTTTGTTTTATAAATAAATGTTTTAGACTTGATAACTAAACCCAAACCCCTAACTTAACCCTGCAACTAATATAATCGAAATACTAGTTTCTATGTGGGATTTATTCTATCACCAATATATTTTCATTGATTCCTTACACCGTACGTGTATGGGAGGGTGAATTATCCAATACTACTATAGCATGGGAGGGAGTATGGGACATTACAGTGCACGTGTGTGGTGTATGGGTGGGTTGGCAATTACCACCATACGTGTATGGGAGGGTGAGTTATCCAATACTACTAATGCATGGGAGGAAGTATGGGACATTGCTGCCGCACGTGTACGAAAAGGTGGGTTGGGATCTACGTTGCTGAAAGCACTGAAAGACTTAGTTTTCTAACGGCTACAGATAAGCCCAACCGAAACTTATTGTGATGTTAAAGGCTTCTTGCAATGACTGAGAAATTAGTTCCTTTTTTAAATTTATTGTATAGTTCCTATCACAATAAACTATAAACCGTAATAAATTGCTGTTACGTATTTGAGAGTATAAAGTGTCCCAATAAAGTGATATAAATGAAATATAATAAATAGAACAATGCCTTTATTTAGGTGGAATTTATGAATATTTAGTGTTCTCCACTACTTAACCACTCACACGTGAAGTGGTAATAGTTTTAGAATACTAATGGAGCCTGAGTAATTATGTTTTAATTTATTTATATTTAATAACATATTTTGAAATAAATATGATTAATAAAATTCAAAGGAATATCTTATCTTGATACATCAGATGGTCTAAGTACCAGATCTAATCCACAAAAATCAATTAAAATATGTTTATTATTTGAAAATACAATTCATGCAACCAGTTAATTAATTTACAGTTTTTAGTACAATGGTTAGGGACTAATTGTACATTCTTGGATAAAATTAATTGTTATATGTAAGAGAGAACTATTTATTCATTATTTCACCATTTGTACATACAATAACGACACTTTTTATTTCATTACAATTGGTTATATAAATGTATATATTTAAATAAATACTATAATAAATTATTTAAAACTAAACAAATGTATTTTAATTTTTTTTTAGTTGGGGAATTTCTTTAATATTAAAATTTAATAAATAACAACAATTTAACTTATAAATAACTATAAATGAACTAAAAATACAACTTTAATTATTATAAATATCTAACAAATCAAAAATTTGATAACATGAATAATGACACAGTCACAAAACAACTCAATAAATAAAAATCCAAACAGTTATATAAAGTCAGTAACACTCAACGAAACAATAAATATTAATAAAAACTGTACAAGTAATTATTTAAATAAAGTGAATTAGGACTGTTGTGAAATATGTTTTAAGCTCGCAAAAACTTCTGGCATGTGAGTAAAAGGGCTAAAATAGATTATATATTTTAGATAATCAAGGTTTTATTTGGAATTTTTCATAAAATCATACATTTAGGGTGATTTTTTACATATAAAATATTTAAACTAATTAAGTAACACAATGAGAGACATTTTCCTACTTTTACATCACTTCATTTGTGATATTTACTAGGAATACTATCCACAACTCAGTATCTAATGTATTTCCCTCACTAACAGGAGAATATGATAGTAATATTTTAGAAATTTAAGGGATGTTGACTATAGATCCTGTTATTTAATACTTTCACTACAATAATTACGCCATTTACTTAAAAAATTACGTTGGGGAATGTTTTTTCTTTGTGTTTATAAAATATCTATTTTTATGTTTTTATTTATTTAGAATCCTACAATACGAGTATTAATATTGTTTAATCGTAATTTTTGCTTGTGTCGTAATATTATTTATTATTAGCTATAGTATTATACATACTAAATTTATATTCCAGTTTAATTTGATAAAAATAAATATACTAAGATAATCTGTATCATTATTAAAAATCACTGTGTTTTTTTATAACAAATATTATAACAGTACAAACTAGTTACATACCAATTTGTAGTTTGGTTAGTCAATGCCTCAATTTGCATACCTGAAACAAAAAAAAGATAACAATAATTTTATGAAATACATATAAATATGATATGCATTATTTTATTACTGTAGTGAAACATTTAGTTAGCTAACTTATCTTTCAACATTCGGTTTAAGTAATAAAGGAAAAATCAAAATATAATAAGTTTAGGATGAACGGTATTAGTGGGGAAATTTGGAAGAAACTTATATGAATTTATTAAAATTATAACTAATAAATTTTACTATACAATAATTATTTTTATGCTGAGGTTACTAATTCTGGACAGTAGGAATCTGATTTCCTTTAACTCTCAATGAAATATATTACAAAATATATATTGTGTTTGTATCAATAATGTAACACAACACACTTACGGAAAATTTCGATAAATATAATAAAATAACGATGTACGAAATCTCCAGAACCACCGAACAGATTTTTATGAAATTTGGAGAGAAGTTAGCGTTTGTATCATGTAGAGAAACTAAGAAAGGATTCATCGAAATTCTATTCCTAAAGGATAGAAACAACCCCCTCAACGTTTCCTTTTTTCCATAAGAGTGACATTTGCATATCTTTAAATCAATAATTTACTTCAAACAGCTGATACAAAATACATGATAAGCTTGACTAATTTGGTTTTCATTGTGAAATGTTTAAGGTAATTTCTACTAACTCTCACAAGATTGCACTAGTTTCATCCCCCTACAGCAGACCTATAGGATTTCCAGATTATAAAACTTGATCATAATGGAGAACAGTAGTAAGCTGAGATTTTATACTGATGATTTATAGAGAACTACGGAGAGACAGTTGAGCAAGAGTAGAGAGTAGAGAAGTGTGGGGGAGGGGCGCGAAGCAAGGGCTGTCGGCTAGTTCAATATAAAAAAAGTTGTATTAAAGAACCTAAATAAACTATTATACACATCGCATGCTCTGTCACATAACGTATCGATCATCGTAGTGAATACGGTTATTATTTATACAGTATCTATTATTGGTATTAATTTATTATTATTATTATATAGATGATGAAACCAGTGTTTACGATGACACATCAAAGATACAGTTGAAATTAATTATATATAACCGTATACAAATACAATTTGAATAAATAAGTTTATGCAAGTCATTGTTACATAATTATATTTAAAACATTCTTACAGTGTACTACAAATCATCTCAACCAGACACTCCCCCCCCCCCCCCAAATACATGGAACTATAAAAATTATTCTTTAATTTCGACTAGTATATAAATTGAAATATAATTTTCAAATTACGACGTATAGGTGGATTTCTTTAAGCAGAAAGTATCCTGATAGAAACTGATAGTCTTAAATTGTTTGATAAACTAACAAGTGTTTTTATCACACAAAAAATAAATAAAATAAAAAACAGGATACCTTCCATTTAAAGAAAACCCACTATATTTCGTAATTTTGTAGTTATACTGTCATTTATATAACAGTAAAATTTGAGAATAATTTATATAATTTTATTGGAAGGGGCAAGTATCAAGTTGAGATGATTTAAGGTAAACTCTAAACATGTTTTTATTATCATAATGCAACAATGACTTTATTTATATACGTTTGTATATAATTTATTTTAACGGATTATTTTATGAATTATTGAATGCTTTTTGGATAAACATAGTCTACCCTATCTGAATTACTCTTCTTTATGAAATTACACGCGCACCCTCAGAGTCTTTTAAGGTGTGCATATTAAAATTCCAGTTGTTTCTCTCCCGTCTGGAATGCATGTTTAAAGACGACTTCCTAACGAACCGCATTCCCAGACTTTCAAGTCCCGCCCCCAGGCCCTGTACAGTGCAATTGACAGTAATAACGATGAAAATATTCAATTTCTTATAAGTATAGTCTCAACAATTTCAACATCAAAATTGAAAACCATTTAATTATTTCCAACATACATTACTCTATGATGATATAAATATAGCAAGAATGCATAAATAAGCACACGTTCGTTGGCGGTTTCATCTTATATTAAGTTAGTATCGTATATGACAGTAAGATAATCATAAAGCGTTTGTAGTATCTAAATGTGAAACTACGTTCTCTAGAATAATCTATAACTGTCCTGAGCCTTTCTCGATTTCGTAAGAACTTTTATAGCATCATTAAAGCCTAGGAGACACCGCTGCACGCTTTGCGTGCCAACTATTTGAAATGCATTATTAACTTTAATTGATTCCAAAGTTATTCTTATGGAAAAGAATAAATGCTCTGGTTTTTTTTTTTTACCCATCAAGAATGTATTTTCGAAAAACCCTTTCTTAGCGAGTCTTCATGATACAAAAGCTAACGTCCCTCAAAATGTTATTAAAATCCATTCAGTTGTTTCGGAAATTCAATGATAACTGAGAACTGTTTTCGAATTTTTTATATTAAGTGTGTTTTTGTATGCGTTTCAGTGAAAGCCGTCCACTTAGAAGTAGTTACCAGTCTTACCACTAGAGCATACATTGTAGCTTTAACTCGATTAGTTTCACGGAGGGGTCTATTTAGATTGTGGGTGTAGTTTTACAGGTGGGGATTCAGAAATTGACAATATTATTTAGAGATGTTTCAAGAAAGAAGAAGTTCAAAGTTCGATTGACCAGTTTTGTAGTGAAAATTTAATAAACTTTCAATTCCTTCATCAAGAAGGTCTCTGGGAGATGACTGTCCGAAGCATTAAAATATTTTTATAAATTATCAAATCTAACTTTAAATTGAAATCCGGCCCGGAGGACCATAATTAAACGTTGTGTAAGCGTTGAAATTAAGATTATATTACCTTAATAATTCATTACTTCATACAACAAGTTTAGCGTGACAGTGCATGAATATTTCACTCTGCACTTTTGTTCCTAGCATGATGACTAAGTTGTATTATGTATTTAGTAAAAAAATAAAACAATAGAAATAAAAACAGATTTTAATATAAAAATCGAAGAATTGGCAAATTTTCCAGATATGCCCTATATAAGTTTAAAAGAGATGAACAGCAATAAATATAAAATGAAGTGAATAACAATGACCATGGTTTGAACCACAAGTTAACTTGGCACTCAGAAGGCAAAGAAAACAACAGTTCAAGAAGTTGTTAAATATAATGACTTTTGATAAAAACACACCCGCGTTCACTTTTGTTTCTTTCTTCGCCTTCTGTAACAATGAAAGGTGTTACTTTTCTTACCTATAAAAATGTTTTTCTATACTGTTTTATAAAAAGTGATCGTTTTTCTCATTCTTTTTCTTTCGATTGGCATGCAGTTTTTTTAAATAGCTTTTAAAAACATTTATAATATATATTTATTTTAAAAATACCAATGAGACCCACTCTATGTAGAAATGGTTAAATAATTTTCGTTGTTGAAAATGTTAACTTTTTTCAACTAGTGATTGGAATGTTTTAACAAGGGAAATTATTCTAAAAAATAACTAGTAATATATTATTGACATGATCATAGTCCCAGAGGTAAAATGCACGTGGCGTATGTATTTCAATTTTAAATCCACCTTATTTCCCCATAGGTTTCAATAGTTTTCGATAAATATACAATTACTTCAAACATTTATACGTTTGTAGTATATATAAATAACGAAAATGTCACCTATATATAACTTTATGTAACTTAATGAAAATGCATTCAACAAATTAAAAGTATTTTACTTTGTAACAATTTTAATGTTCTTTGTAAAAAAGTTAAAGTATGATTTATTAGAAATTTTGCATGGATGGTTAGGTAACAATCAGGACAACGTAAACTTTGAAATAATATACGTAGTCCGTAAATTCTATATAATAAATAATAGTATTGTATAGCGTTGATACATACAAGGATACATACATACAAGGTACATGGTTCTATGTGTATATACAATGCACTGATTAGAGGTCATGTTGGACTATAATTTGGGAATGTTAACATGGCCACATAATCCCGTTCATTGTGCTGGTACAGGTTTCGATTCTTTATCAATCTTATTGGCAAGAGGGTCTTTAAAATAAAGGACAGGGTAAAATATATATTTAAAATTAAAATATATATATATATATATATTTATTTGCTGTCTTGAAATTATAGTTTATTGATAGATTCTTTTAACGTTTGATTTATTGTAAAGTCTATATTTTGACTGTTAATGAAAACAACATTATGTAAAGTGATGTAACTGATAATTGAATTTCACTGATTCCATCATAAAAATCATATTAAATATGTATAAAAAGATATATATTTGTATGTATAATAATAATTATAATAATTTATTCACCGTTAACAATATTTGTATTGGCAACAAATACATAATGTAACATAGACTATATAGTATACACTTCAATACAGTGTATATAAATATGATCATTATGTATATAAAATGTAATGGTTGTATAAAATTATATTTTAAGGAAATCTTAATCTTTATAAATTGTTTCATGTAATAACATCGATTTTAAATTCTTTTAAATATTTTTTATGCCCTTTTCGTCTTTTAAATAAGTTGGTAGTTTGTTGTATAGTTTTCCAATGTTATGAATGTGTTTTTTGCATAAAGTGGTCCTGTGGTATGGTATTTTAAGGTATATACTATCTAACTTATATAAGTAAATATAGAACTTATTATTCTTTCCATGTAGAGTTCAAATTTTCAACTGTATGACTTGGCCGCATTTATTGGGTATAATATTCCCAAACCTATACGGTAGCAGTCTGAAAAACCACTGCTGGACTCATATTTCATAAATATGAACAAATTTCAAACCAATTAAATAAATAATGTAAGCTTTATATCTATAAGACTACTGTCATCAGATATAGTAAAAGTTTTAGTTTATACTGATGAAGGGTACTTTTCTATAACTTAGTCTATACTGTTTTTAAAATTTAAAATCACTGTGAACAAGAAAGTATTCTCCAAATGGCAAATACTAGGATTATTATGCTCTTGATATATAAAACAAGCATCTAGAACATTACTTAACTTTTTTAAAGAATATTCTAAATATTTTAATAAATGTGCGTTAAGAATGTTCTCTTTACTTGTAATAATGTGAAATAAAAATAGTTAATATAACTGTGCATAAAAAACTACAGGAAATATAAATAACAATTGAAAAATTTTGTTTCACAAACTTAAAAACAATAACTTTAACAATAACTGTAAAAGCAAACTAAAAAAAATAAACATAAAAAATACATATTCCAGTGTTATAAAAATTTGTATATCGTAAAAATAGTTTCCTAATTTATTTATATTAATACAATAGTGCTAGAACATAAATTATTATTAAATAAAAAACTATGTTATGTTTTCCAATGCTTCAAGTATTTAGGAAACAACACAAAGTTTCGGTAGGTATAGCAAATTTCTGTCGTCTTTTGGTGTTTTTTACTTACTAGCTTAGCCGACGTTTAGAAAATATATATTTTTTTCTTTCGCTTTTACCCCTTCTAATTTAAGAAAACGCAAAAAAACTACACAATTAAAGAACTGTCATATCAAAGACTGTCAGTTCGTCTTTGACATAACAGTCCTATACTGTCAAATACTGTCAGTTTGTCTTTGACATAGCAGTCTTATACTGTAAAGTACTGTCAGTTTGTCTTTGACATAACAGTCCTATACCATCAAATAATGTCAGTTTGTCTTTGACACAGCAGTCTTATACTGTAAAGTACTGTCAGTTTGTCTTTGACATAACAGTCTTATACTGTCAAATACTGTCAGTTTGTCTTTGACATAACAGTTGTTCAGTACTTATAACTTATATTTTAAGGTTTTATAATAGCATTTAATGTGTTAACACTTTAGCATTAAGAAATAGTTTTTAAGCCAAGAGCGCATTTTAAGTTGTATTATTTTTTAATTTGAAATATCTCAACAGAGAGAGAGAGAGAGAGGGGGATAACGCTTTCTAAAAGCGACATAAATCAGGCGATATGACGTAGTCAGTCGTCTTGAAATCTGATTGGTTGGAATGCACTGTTCTAAAAACGTTTTACACCACGCGGGGTTTACTTACGCCACCCCAGTCTGTCTTGTAACGTCCCTGGCTCACAACGCACTTCTCTCATATACACTTTTGGAGGCCCTCTGCCTCGTGCTTTTCTATATTGTTTTCTCTAAATCTCTGTTAACCACTCTTAAACGTCTTTTAATATTTTTGTGTGTGATATTTTGTATATTAATTTCTTGAGTGAACTCCCGTCATTGTCTGTGCTTCAAGATCTTCAAGATCTTCTTTGTGCGTGCTTCCGTGGCAGATGAACTTTGCGAGAAGCGTTCTACCGTGATTCGTGTCAAGAAGGTGAAATGAAGTGAGAACTGTCGTTCGTTGGCGTTTCCCTACTTTGTACCAGGACATTGATGGACCTCGCCACCACCTCACCAACGGTTGTCTCTGGACCTTCCCTCATCTAATTGGAATATTGGACAAGGTACTGTTTTCATCATTTCATGTGTGTAACTTTAGTTATTTTTGTAAGCATATTGCTCGACATTTTGTCCCATTTTGTAACAGCAAATTATCCACAAACTCTCTATAGACATTAACTTTTTGGGCGTTTTTTAATATAAAAATTCCCTGGTCCTTCGAATCAACTTATATATAAATATTTAAATTTCTCATCTCTCATTTACCGCTCATAGTTTTGGTCATTTCGAACTGGATTTCTAGGATACAGTTCTTTGGAAATACAGAAACTCTAATTTGTGGATAATAGAAAGCACGATTCACTTCAGTTTTCGCCATTTGCAATTGTTGTCTTTCTTTGCAGTTTGCGAAGGCCACGCCCCTAGCCCAATACCAGGCGCACTGCTTACGGAGAATCACGAACTTCTCCGAAGCGTGCCGATTCGAGGTACGCAGTATTGATTTTTCCAACCCCTCACTCTCTCTCAGGCTGTCTGCAGCACATCCGCTCTATAGCGCATGCGCTGACAGTTGTCAACTCCTGTTTGTTTACTTTATTGACAGTGCGCTACTCACATACCTTGTGGTAGTTACAGGCATTAGTCAATGCTTCTCATTATAAGGATTTTAGCAATGGCTAGTTAATTCATTTATGTAAATAAGCTTATATATATTTAATCTTAAATTAAATTATTATCTTTTATTCTATACTTCTAATTAGCATTTGAAGGCTAATTAAATACAAAAGGAGTTTTATACGGCTTTTATTGTACAATATATTGCTTTTCATTCTGTTTTTGTGAGGTCAACTATTGTCTTTTATTGTGTATAGTCAATTAGCCTAGTTTAAGTCTCTTTTGGTAAAGCAGTTAAGCTTTATTAAACACACATTTCTCTGCTAGGGTAAACAAATTTGGTTTAACTAATTACCTAAATTACCTAATTCATATTTATTGTATTTGTGCTGAACTAATAATTAATTAACTAACTATACAAAACTAGTTATGTACACTTATAGTTTTGTACACTCTCTCTGAAAACAAGCAAGAATTAGCTATTTATCATGTCTCTCTCTAATGTGTTATTAACATAAGCTTATTGGAAGCTAATTAACTAAAAATAATTAGTTCTCTGATCTCTCATTGAAAATAAAATTTATACTTTTTCCTTGTTCTCTAGTGTTCATACACATTGCTACTAACAAATCTAGCTATCAAAGCAAAGTTCTCAGTGGAACCAATCAAGACTGCAATTGTTATAACATTGCAGATTAAGCTTACCTCACACTTTGAATCTCTTATTTATTTGTTTGTTTATTGTTCTTATTGCAAAATAATTTGTGATGTCTCTGCCGATATTTTAATACTGTAGTAAGTAAGTCAAAATAGATATAAATAAAACATGGAAAAATGTATTTAGCGACTTAGTGCTCTGCTCACAATAGTGTGTTGTATTTCATATCTACATTTAATTTTGTTTTACTACTTACTGTATCTGAAAAATTCAAAATGGCTCCTAAAGTTTCTGATTTCAAGGCGACTCTCTATACTCGTCTCACAGCGTTAACTAAAACGCGCTTCGCTAAAATAAAAACTCAAGTTGAAGAATTCGCTACGCAAAAGGAGCTTCTTACACCTGCTCAACTGAAGAGCTTATCAACCATCTCTAATGAAGTCAAGAAAAAGAAAGCTGATTTTGAGGCTAACCTGCAACGAGCCTTAAATCTAACGGATGATGAGGCCATTGAAGACGAAGTCTTAGCGGAAGATCAGGACTCTATTAACGAGGTCTACGCTCATATTCTTGGTATAATCGAAACGCTACTTCCAGTCGAAGAACCCAAAACACCCTCGGCTTTGAGTGACGTCAGTACGACTCCTCAGGTCTCTAGTGTCTCTCAGGTCCGTCTGCCAAAATTAGAATTACAAAAATTCTCGGGCGATCTTCTGACTTGGACTTCCTTTATCAATTTATTTGATACAACCATTCACCGTAATTTAGTGAATTAGTGCAGTAATGAAGTTTCAGTACTTATTGAGCGTTTTGAGTGGCGAACCCTTAAACCTAATTAAAGGACTCAATCTAACCTCTGCTAATTACTTAATAGCATACGACCTCTTACGGGATCGCTACCATAATTCCCGGAGGTTACAAACTCTCCATTTAAACCAGTTACTGGACCTGCCTCAAATTAGTTCGTCCTCAATCAAGGGTCTCAGACTATTTGTCAATCAATATACAGAACACTCTCAGGCATTGAAAGCTTTACATTGTGACGTAGGTGAAAACAATCCGCTCCTCTCTGCTCTCATCCTCCGACGTATTGATTCCGACTTACGAAAAAAGCTGGAAGCTTCCCGGTCAACCTCTTCGAATGACGCGTCTGCTCACTCGTTACCGGAAGTCAAAGAAATAATAACATTTTTGAACACTGAATGCAGCCAAACTGAAGATGCCAATATTCATAACGTTCCGCAGGTAAAGGCTTCTACCTATGTTCCTCCTCACGCCCGCAACAAGGTGACTGCGCCAAAAAGGGTGAACTTTCGCTCTAGTGATGTTTCAATGGTCACAACTCACTCTAACTCCGCTCAAACCAAGACTATGCCTCCTCCATGTTTCATCTGTAATCAGAGTGGACATAAAGTCTATTCATGTACGGTTTTTCGCGACAAAACTCCTCAAGAACGACATCAGCTCGTCAAGAGACATAATCGCTGCATCTCATGCTTAGGCGCTCATGAACTCAAGGAATGCCAATCCAAGGCCACGTGTCTCACGTGTAACAAAAAACACCATTCATTGTTACACTTTCAAGCTGCCTCGGGCAATGCTGCTAATCAGCCCGTCCGTAGTAACACAGTTCATGACGTCTCCAGTACACGTCATCGCTCTAGTGAGAACCATAACGATTCTCAGGTGACCCTCGTTTCTCAAGATTCACCCCCCTCTATGCCAGATTGTTACACCGTGCTATTAGGCACCTTACTGGTACAACTAAAAACTCCTGAAGGTAGATCCCATGTATTCAGGGCTTTACTTGATTCAGGGAGTATGACGGATTTAATTTCCGAACGCGCTGCTCAACTCTTGGGAGTGCGCCGTACTAAGTCTCAAACTCACATCTCTGGCCTCAGCCAAAGCACGGCAAAACCAAAAGGTCAAACCCATCTCACAATCAGCACTCTATCTGGTCTCATCATTGCTCCTGACCAGCCAATGTTAATATTAGATAAATTGACCGTGGATTTACCCAGAGTACCTCTAGCCCCAGAAGTCTACAATAAGACTCAGAGATACATTCTCGCTGATCCCACATTCCATTTACCTGGGCGAATTGACGTTATCTTAGGTGGAAGTATATTTCCAAAAATACTCACTAATGAGCAATTCTCACTGGGGCAGCATATGCCACATGTAATTGGCACGCATTTCGGGTTTGTCGTATTGGGTACTGCTCCCAGCGCACCTTTCGCATCCACTCTCACCTCTACGAGCCTCAATGTCTCTCTACACTCAGCAAGCGACGCAGATCTACATTCATCACTTCAGCGGTTCTGGCTTCAAGAGGAAATTCCTGTATATTCGAAGAAGACCAAAGAAGAAGAACAATGTGATGCTCACTTCGCCACTTCTCACTCTCGAGATGAAACCGGACGCTACACCGTTCGACTTCCGTTTAAGGAAAATCATTCTGCCCTAGGAACGTCTCAGCCTATTGCTGAGCGTCGATTTCATTCTCTCGAGCGGAAATTAAACGCTCAACCTCACTTTTCTCAACTCTATCATGATTTTATCAGTGAATATCAATCTCTCGACCACATGGCCAAAGTTCAAAATCCTGATCTAACTAAGCCACACTATTTCCTCCCCCACCATGGGGTGCTAAAGGAAAATAGTTCCACCACAAAACTCCGTACTGTCTTTGATGCGAGTTGCAAGACCAGTACTGGTGTTTCTCTCAACGATGTCTTATTGACCGGACGCAAACTCCAAACAAATATTTGTGACATACTACTTCACTTCAGGCGTCACAATATTGTTTTTTGCTGTGACATCCGTCAGATGTATCGGCAAATCCGAGTACATCCAGATGACCGGAAATTTCAACTTATCTTATGGCGTGACCATCCCAAGGATCCTCTCTCAACATTTCAATTGAACACTGTTACTTACGGCATGAATACCTCTCCCTACTTGGCGATCAAGACTCTGCACCAGCTTGCAGACGACGACGGTGGGAACTTCCCCTCCGCTGCATGCGTGCTGAGGACTCAGACCTACGTGGACGACATCATCTCCGGTGCGGACACAGAGGAAGCGGCCTTAGAACTGCAGGAGCAGCTCATCCGTCTACTGCGTCAAGGAGGTTTCGAACTCCGGAAGTGGGTCTCTAACTCTACTCGCCTACTCCAAGCTCTGCCGGAAGGACATCGCGAGTCTCCAGTGTTTCTGCAAGAATCTCTATCTCCGCAGTTCTCTATCCTTGGTTTACATTGGTCGCCTACCACTGATTGTTTCACATACTCTCTTAACATACCGCCTGACGAGCGCCCGACCAAACGCTCTGTCTTGAGCTTAATAGCCAAGATATATGATCCCTGTGGATTTCTCTCTCCTTGCATAATGCAAGCAAAATGCTTTATGCAACTCCTCTGGACTACAGGTCTGTCTTGGGATGAACCCTTGCCATCCGAACTTGCCGAAAAATGGCACTCATTCATCACTGACGCGCAGCACATAGTGCATGTCTCAATTCCTCGAGCGTTTCCACTCTCACTCTCTTGCTTCGTAGAACTCCATGGATTCTCTGATGCGTCAGAAAGTGGATATAGTGCGGTGTTGTATTTCCGCTGCCAGCTGTCGACAGGTGACGTCATCATTCGCCCCATAATGGCGAAAACTCGCGTCGCTCCTCTAAAACGAGTGACACTTCCGCGTCTCGAGCTTTGCGGAGCGCATCTGCTCGCTAAGATAACAACTCATTGTCAGTCAATATTTAAGGAGACAATCACCCCTCAAACCACCTTTTTATGGTGTGACTCAACAGTAGTACTCACATGGCTACGAACTCCGCCTTATAGGCTTAATACGTATGTTTCAAACCGAGTTTCCCAGATCCAAGAACTCGTATCACCCGACTCATGGCGACATATAGCAGGAACTGACAACCCAGCAGACTGCGCATCACGGGGCATTTCTGCCTCCCAGCTTAGGAACCACACTCTCTGGTGGACGGGACACTTCTTGATTGGTGCCCCCCTAGCGTCGGTCCCGGAACCCGACCTCCTCGATGCACCGGACAACCGCCTACGACATTGGCAGTTGGTCCAAGCTCTACACCAACGCATCTGGAAACGATGGCAGCTGGAATACTTGCATACGCTCCAGCAACGTTATAAGTGGACCCAACCACGTGAGAATATCAAAGTTGGTGATCTCGTGCTAGTGCACCAGAACTCTCCGCCCCTCTCGTGGCCTCTGGCTCGTGTTACCGCCGTACACCCAGGGATTGATGGTGTTGTGCGCGTGGTGGACTTACGCACTCCAAATGGACACCTTACTAGACCAGTGGTAAAGGTGTTTCCTCTGCCCACTGACTAAAATCTCTTTTCTAGTTCCGTGCCCCAATCTCTAAAAACTGTGTGGTGTGATTTTCTATTGTGTGACTTTGTTGTTGAAGCCTACAATGCTTCAAGGGGGCCGGAATGTTCAGTACTTATAACTTATATTTTAAGGTTTTATAATAGCATTTAATGTGTTAACACTTTAGCATTAAGAAATAGTTTTTAAGCCAAGAGCGCATTTTAAGTTGTATTATTTTTTAATTTGAAATATCTCAACAGAGAGAGAGAGAGGGGGATAACGCTTTCTAAAAGCGACATAAATCAGGCGATATGACGTAGTCAGTCGTCTTGAAATCTGATTGGTTGGAATGCACTGTTCTAAAAACGTTTTACACCACGCGGGGTTTACTTACGCCACCCCAGTCTGTCTTGTAACGTCCCTGGCTCACAACGCACTTCTCTCATATACACTTTTGGAGGCCCTCTGCCTCGTGCTTTTCTATATTGTTTTCACTAAATCTCTGTTAACCACTCTTAAACGTCTTTTAATATTTTTGTGTGTGATATTTTGTATATTAATTTCTTGTGTGAACTCCCGCCATTGTCTGTGCTTCAAGATCTTCAAGATCTTCTTTGTGCGTGCTTCCGTGGCAGATGAACTTTGCGAGAAGCGTTCTACCGTGATTCGTGTCAAGAAGGTGAAATGAAGTGAGAACTGTCGTTCGTTGGCGTTTCCCTACTTTGTACCAGGACATTGATGGACCTCGCCACCACCTCACCAACGGTTGTCTCTGGACCTTCCCTCATCTAATTGGAATATTGGACAAGGTACTGTTTTCATCATTTCATGTGTGTAACTTTAGTTATTTTTGTAAGCATATTGCTCGACATTTTGTCCCATTTTGTAACAGCAAATTATCCACAAACTCTCTATAGACATTAACTTTTTGGGCGTTTTTTAATATAAAAATTCCCTGGTCCTTCGAATCAACTTATATATAAATATTTAATTTTCTCATCTCTCATTTACCGCTCAACAGTCCTATACCATCAAATAATGTCAGTTTGTCTTTGACACAGCAGTCTTATACTGTAAAGTACTGTCAGTTTGTCTTTGACATAACAGTCCTATACCATCAAAGACTGTCAGTTCGTCTTTGACATAACAGTCCTATACTGTCAAATACTGTCAGTTTGTCTTTGACATAGCAGTCTTATACTGTAAAGTACTGTCAGTTTGTCTTTGACATAACAGTCCTATACCATCAAAGACTGTCAGTTCGTCTTTGACATAACAGTCCTATACTGTCAAATACTGTCAGTTTGTCTTTGACATAGCAGTCTTATACTGTAAAGTACTGTCAGTTTGTCTTTGACATAACAGTCCTATACCATCAAAGACTGTCAGTTCGTCTTTGACATAACAGTCCTATATTGTCAAATACTGTCCGTTTGTCTTTGACATAGCAGTCTTATACTGTAAAGTACTGTCAGTTTGTCTTTGACATAACAGTCCTATAACATCAAAGACTGTCAGTTCGTCTTTGACATAACAGTCCTATATTGTCAAATACTGTCAGTTTGTCTTTGACATAGCAGTTTTATACTGTAAAGTACTGTCAGTTTGTCTTTGACATAACAGTCCTATACCATCAAATACTGTCAGTTTGTCTTTGACATAGCAGTCTTATACTGAAAAGTACTGTCAGTTTGTCTTTAACATAACAGTCTTATACTGTCAAATAATGTCATTTTGTCTTTGACATAATAGTGTTTTATACTGTCAAATACTGTCAGTTTGTCTTTGACATAACAGTCTTATACTGTCAAATACTGTCAGTTCGTCTTTGACATAACAGTCTTATACTGGTCAAATACTGTCAGTTCGTCTTTGACATAACAGTCCTATACTGTCAAATACTGTCAGTTCGTCTTTGACATAACAGTCTTATACTGTCAAATACTGTCAGTTTGTCTTTGACATAACAGTCTTATACTGGTCAAATTCTGTCAGTTCGTCTTTGACATAACAGTCCTATACTGGTCAAATACTGTCAGTTTGTCTTTGACATAACAGTCCTATACTGTCAAATACTGTCAGTTCGTCTTTGACATAACAGTCTTATACTGTCAAATACTGTCAGTTCGTCTTTGACATAACATTCTTATACTGGTCAAATACTGTCAGTTCGTCTTTGACATAACAGTCCTATACCATCAAATACTGTCAGTTTGTTTTTGACATAACAGTCTTATACTGTCAAATAATGTCAGTTCGTCTTTGACATAACAGTCTTATACTGTCAAATACTGTCATTTTGTCTTTGACATAACAGTCCTATACTGTCAAATACTGTCAGTTTGTCTTTGACAAAACAGTCTATACTTTCAAATACTGTCAGTTTGTCTTTGACATAACAGTCCTATACTGTGAAATACTGTCAGTTTGTCTTTGAATAACAGTCCTATACTGTCAAATACTGTCAGTTTGTCTTTGACATAACAGTCCTATACTGTCAAATACTGTCAGTTCGTCTTTGACATAACAGTCTTATACTGTCAAATACTGTCAGTTCGTCTTTGACATAACATTCTTATACTGGTCAAATACTGTCAGTTCGTCTTTGACATAACAGTCCTATACCATCAAATACTGTCAGTTTGTTTTTGACATAACAGTCCTATACTGTCAAATAATGTCAGTTCGTCTTTGACATAACAGTCTTATACTGTCAAATACTGTCATTTTGTCTTTGACATAACAGTCCTATACTGTCAAATACTGTCAGTTTGTCTTTGACAAAACAGTCTATACTGTCAAATACTGTCAGTTTGTCTTTGACATAACAGTCCTATACTGTCAAATACTGTCAGTTTGTCTTTGAATAACAGTCCTATACTGTCAAATACTGTCAGTTTGTCTTTGACATAACAGTCCTATACTATCTAATACTGTCAGTTCGTCTTTGACAGTCATGGTTTGTTTATCTCGTGAGTGTAGTGGTGCGGCAACATATCCACCCGCTACAGTGGAGTTAGAAAGCTGGTTGGATAGGTTGAATTTGTAATATTTTTGTATTTAATAATGTGTTTTATATATTCTATAATCAATTGTGTTATGATTATATTGTGATACATTTTGTGGTGTGTTTATTTTGTTGTACCTGTATAAACTTTGTGTTTGTTCCTTAAATTCTTTTAAGCATTGGAAATTATCAAACCTTAGTATACCTGTCTAGTCAGAGGAAGTGGTTCGTCGAAATTTATCACCATAATATTACAAATATTATTTTGATTTTTGTAGTTATATTGTGTTACATTTTGTGTTGTTTAACGTTCACTTAATTTGTAAACAACTTTTAATTAAGTTGTTTTTTTTAATTCGAGTTTATTAGAGTTCAATCTGATTTAGAGTTCATGATAGTTTAATTTATTTAGTAGATAAAAACAGTAAAAAAATTCCTACTAGGGGTATTTTTCTGTAAAACGACTGTAACTGTAAATTCTGTCCGCTGAGTTGATCTGCTTATTAATCACAAACTTACATATACTTTAAAGTATAATAGATAGTTTGCTCCGTTAAGTAGTGATATTACGTTAGATTAGAACTTTCAAAAGGATAAAAACACAGGTACAACTAATAATGTTAATTTACTAAACAATCTCTTACTACAAGTATCAAATGCTGTCAAGAAGGATTAAAAAATATTCTACGTTGAATCTACTTGTTCTATATTTTTATTTAAGTTCATGTCTGTATGAAGTGGGAAATTATACAAATTAATGTGAATAGTGGAACATTGAGATTTCACAAGAAATAAAAATTCCACATAAAATTTCTTTTGTAGTGGTAACCTTAACCAAAAACTTGGCATTTGAGTCGAGAAATAAAGGAACTTTGAGCCAACAATGTCGTTAGTTATAATGACTTCCGGGAAAAACCTACAACGCCCTTTCTCTATCTTTAACAACTCTATCATTAAATTTCTCTAAATGCCGTACCATTTTAGAGAGACTATATGTAGAATGTAGAAAGTAAATATGGATAGATAAACATTTAAGTAATTTTGAAGTTTAGTCTTCACTCTGTTGTTTTTAGTAACGATAGTACCACGTAAAAGTAAAGAACTACGTAAATCAAACGAGTTCTTAAATAAGTTATCAATAATAGATCTTTAATATTAGCAATTCTTTTTAATAATTGTGTATTAAGTATTATTATTTTGTTACCAAGCTAGTCAAGAAATGTTTTATATATGCTCAAATAACTATTGACATATTATGATTTCTGTATAATGTTCTCTTTTTTCAACAACAACTTTTTTTGTCATATTTATTCTTTCTTTTATTAGAACAGCTATTTTTTTCAATAAAGATAAATTTAAATGTTTATTTTTCGTAATATAAATTGGTTAAAATAAAATATTATAGAGAATATGTGGAATGTAATCTAAATTATAAAACATAGGCAGTAATTCAGTTAAAATAATTTTATTGGTGACATTCGGGTTGCACTAAACCAACGTACTATACCTCATCTAAAAAACATCACCTTACACAAGTATTTTTTCCACTTTGGTTACAGAGATTGTGATTGTTAAAATTATTAAAATTTTTAAATAATTTTTGGAATTATTACTATGATAGTATTATAAATATATGAATGAAAATTATATCTATGCGTTTACTTTGAAATATTGTGAAAGTTAAATTGTATATTTAGTTCAATTATATTTCATTCAAGAACAGATTATAAACTTGAGTTAAAATATGTATTCACATTACCTTCTTCCGATCGTGTTTTTTAACTTGTGAAGTTTCAATTATCACTGGGGTGCTACATTTTTACAATGAATAATACATTACTTTGAAGAGTTAATAATTGTTTCAATGTACAGTATATGGTTGAGATAAACCAAGCACTCTGTGAGCTTCAATTTCAATCAGTCTGTCAGCGGGGAACAAATCTGTTCTGTCATTGGTTGTAGCTAATAATAGAAGCTAATCACGTGATCCATCTGGCATTTCGGTGCACCATTGTTGGAATACAGCATTGTATTACAGTTATTTACGAAGAAATATTGGATGTTTCACAAACTACATTATACTTACATGTATGTACTCTGTATTAAGTTATTTGTATATTGAAACCAAATACCCATTTTGATTTTCCTTAAGAGAAGTCATCACTACATAACAACAGTGTGATGCTAAAATATGAGACCTTGTGAATGAAATAAGAGAGAGACCTTTATGGAAGGTGCGTTTAATTATTATAGAATTATGAATCACTGTCTGAAATATTTGTAAAACCATCTACTAGTGATTCAAAATCTAAACATTAAATGTTTATATACTATGAACTCAATAACAAATCACGTAGTTACCGTGGAAATGAGCCGGTTTCAGGAAGATTATATTTTTAATGAGTACAAATTGTAATTTCTAATATATTTATACCATGAACACTATTAATAAATTTACTAAAATACCGGAAGAATTTCATTAATAAGTTTATATAGTACAGTGTGGATATTGTTAGGTTAAGATTGTTTAGACTAATAAGTGTTTTTAGGTTTGAATAGGTTGAGTTAGGTTTGGTTTTAGGTAATGATAGGCCAGTTTAGGTAATTTTAGATTTCGTTAGTTTAAGTTAGGGTTGGTAAGGTTTGAACAGGTTATTTTAGGTTTGGTTAGGTTATGTTAAGTTAGGTTTTGCTATTTTAGATTAGCAAGACAAATTCTAAAAAAAGTAGCCTAACTCTCAAAACCAATTTTAACAAAAAACAACCTAACAGAATTTAATCTACCTAACCTTTCAATCCAAACCTAACTTAAAACCTAATAATGACTAACATGCTTGGTAATACTTTTATTGAGAACACCTTGCCATATTAATTCCCAGGGGGAATACAGGTTGTGTTATTGTATTGTTCATACCCTTAGAGGGGATGTGCCTGAGCTCGTGGAGTCGTACTGTATCACTTGCCACCTAGTTGCACATTAATATCCCAGGGGGGATATAGGTTGTGTTATTGTATTGTTCATACCATTAGAGGGGATGTGCCTGAGCACATGGAGTCGTACTGTATCACTTGCCACCTAGTTACACATTAATATCCCAGGGGGGATATAGGTTGTTTTATTGTATTGTTCATACCCTCAGAGGGGATGTGCCTGAGCTCATGGAGTCGTACTGTATCACTTGCCACCTAGTTACACATTAATATCCCAGGTGAAGACAGCTTGTGTTATTGTATTTTTCATACCATTAGAGGGGTTGTGCCTGAGCTCGTGGAGTCGTTCTGTATCACTTACCACCAGCTACACATTAAAATCCCAGGGGGGATATAGGTTGTGTTATTGTATTGTTCATACCATTAGAGGGGATGTGCCTGAGCTCATGGAGTCGTACTGTATCACTTGGCACCTAGATACACATTAATATCCCAGAGAGAATACAGGTTGTGTTATTGTATTGTTCATACCATTAGAGGGGATGTGCCTGAGCTCGTGGAGTCGTTCTGTATCACTTACATCCTAGCTACACATTAATATATCAGGGGGAATACAGGTTGTGTTATTGTATAGTTCATACCCTTAGAGGGGATGTGCCTGAGGTCGTGGAATCGTACTGTATCACTTGCCACCTAGTTACACATTAATATCCCAGGAGGGATATAGGTTGTGTTTTGTATTGTTCATACCCTCAGAGGGGTTATGCCTGTGCTCGTGGCGTTATACTATATCACTTGACACCTAGTTACACATTAATATCCTAGGGGGGATATAGGTTGTGTTATTGTATTGTTCATAACCTCAGAGGGGTTGTTGCCGAGCTCGTGGAGTCGTATTGTATAACTTGCCACCTAGTTACACATTAATATCCCAGGGGGGGGTATAGGTTGTGTTATTGTATTGATAATACCCTCAGAGGGGGTGTAGATGAGCTCGTGTAGTCGTATTGTATCACTTGCCAACTAGTTACACATTAATATCTCAGGAGTAATACAGGTTGTGTTATTTTATTGATCGAACCCTTAGAAGGGATGTGCTTAGCTAGTGGAGTTGTATTGTATCACTTGCCCCCCAGTTATACATTAACTTTCCCAGGGGGGATACAGGTTGTGTTATTGTATTGATCATACCCTCAGAGGGGTTGTGGATGAGCTCGTGGAGTCGTATTGTATCACTTGCCACCTAGTTACACATTAATATCCCAGGGGGGATATAGGTTGTGTTATTGTATTGATCATACCCTCAGTTCTGAGCTCGTGGAGTTGTACTGTATCACTTGCCACCTAGTTACTCATTAATATCCCAGGGGGGATATAGGTTGTGTTATTGTATTGTTCATACCATTAGAGGGGTTGTGCCTGGGCTCGTGGAGTCGTACTGTATCACTTGCCACCTAGTTACACATTAATATCCCAGAGAGAATACAGGTTGTGTTATTGTATTGTTCATACCATTAGAGGGGATTTGCCTGAGCTCGTGGAGTCGTACTGTATCACTTGCCACCTAGCTACACATTAATATCCCAGGGGGAACACAGGTTGTGTTATTGTATTGTTCATACCATTAGAGGGGATGTGCCTGAGCTCGTGGAATCGTACTGTATCACTTGCCACCTAGTTACACATTAATATCCCAGGGGGGATATAGGTTGTGTTATTGTATTGTTCATACCATTAGAGGGGTTGTGCCTGGGCTCGTGGCGTTGTACTATATCACATGACACCTAGTTACACATTAATATCCCAAGGGGGGATATAGGTTGTGTTATTTTATTGTTCATACCCTCAGAGGGGTTGTGCCTGGGCTCGTGGAGTCGTACTGTATCACTTGCCACCTAGTTACACATTAATGTCCTAGGGGGAACACAGGTTGTGTTATTGTATTGATCATACCCTCAGGTCTGAGCTCGTGGAGTTGTACTGTATCACTTGCCACCTAGTTACACATTAATGTCCTAGGGGGAACACAGGTTGTGTTATTGTATTGATCATACCCTCAGGTCTGAGCTCGTGGAGTTGTACTGTATCACTTGCCACCTAGTTACACATTAATGTCCCAGGGGGAACACAGGTTGTGTTATTGTATTGTTCATACCCTCAGAGGGATGTGCCTGAGCTCGTGGTGTCGTATTATATACATTGCCACCTAGTTACACATTAATATCCTAGGGGGGATATAGGTTGTGTTATTGTATTGTTCATACCCACAGAGGGGTTGTGCCGGAGTTCGTGGAGTCATACTGTATCACTTGCCACCTAGTTACAAATTAATGTCCCAAGGGGAATACAGCTTGTGGTATCGATAATTTTCTACCCCACTTTTCCTAAGGGATCCATTTTGTGAATTATAGTGGCTCATATTTGTAATAGTTCGTAATCCTTTTAACATAAAATTATGCTCCGTTTTAACATGACTGGAATGAACTTATTAATGAAAATCTTCATGTATTATTAGTAAATCTATTTATAGTGTTCTTGGTATACGTATAGTAAATGCTACAGTTGTTATATTTAACCCGTTGGTAAGTATATAAAACTTATATATTCGAAATTTAGTTTAATTTAAGGTATTTAATAACTTTTTTTAATGTTACTTTTAGCTTACATTTATAAATATGGTTTTGATATATTTTAGAACAACTTAATAGTTAATTACACGATAACTTGTAATTTTTACTATGCCTTTGTTCAAGTTATGGTAAGCCTATGAATAAATAGAAAAAGTTCTATTTACTAAAACAGATCGAAAACCGTAGAATTTGTACATTGTATACTTAGTTCTTAATAATTTTGAGTTTATTAACGTTCACATGTTTTGTATTTTTACCAACACATAATATGCTACTAGAAAAACTGTTATCGTAATAACAATTATATATGAATTAAGCATAAGGAAACATAACCTCTAAAATGAACGTTATTGCCAGTTATTCTCACGAAGACCCTCAGGACCCCTTAAAGTGTGGATATTAAAAATTCCTGTTGTTTCCCCCATTGGAATTTACGTTTAAATACGACTTTCTAACGAACCACATACAGCGATCCTTCATGTTCCTCTCTCGGTTTCTGTTTAGCTTTTTATGTACTTATTTATGAACCAAATTAAATTACCAATACAAACAATTAAAATACCAGGTTCAATATATTATCACAGTTAATTTAACTAGCCGAGCTTATTAGGTGAAGTATATTTTAGCTGAGAATTTCTTAAGTTTTTACTTAACTGTACGTTTTATTGAATAGTTAAATTTTTAATTCCAAATATTATATTATTGATAAGTTCTTAAAAGTCCATTAAACTACGATCTCTTTCATTTACACTAATTTTTCTAAAACAAACCTTTCCACTACATATTTATAAACAATATAATATGCCATATTACTTATTACTGTTTCTGATTTTCAATATACTTTTAACTAATTTGTTATAGCTATATTTTTTATTCGTGTTAATTATAATAGTGTTTGTGATATTCTTTTTATCACTAGGAATTGTTATTTGCACTAAATTAATATTTACCACTTTCATACTGACGTACCAGTTAAATGGTTTCTTTTAATAAGTGTGTTTGAAGTTTGGGAAGTTTTATGATTTTTTAAAATTATTTATTATGTCTTAGTTACAATTAAATATTAACATTAATATAGTAACTTGTAGCTGCTTCATCGCAACTGGGCTCACAGCAGTACTGAACGTGATGTAGTGAATTACTATATTATAGGGAATTTATAATGATTTTAAATAAAAAATGAATATATTCATTAACATTAAAAAAATGTTCATAATGTACTCGCTAAGATAGTTCGATGTACTAGGTAGTCAAATTCACATCGGTTCCTGTCAGACACATTCGTAATTAATTAGTGAGTCGTTGATTGTATAGATATAAGTGAATATGAGTGGTGAAAGAGTGTGATGGTGGATGAATGAGTGTAGTCATTGTTACTAGATATGGTCTTCTGTGTCTTATAAGAGCCATTTATTGATAACCAAAGAGACAGGAAAACTAAGGGACCTACAGCTTTACGTGGAATCTGATCCACTTGTATTGGTCTGATTTTCAGCTAATAACAAGCCTGATAATCAGTTATTGTACCTATATAACACCAGGACATGACTACCACCCAAAACGGACACCTCAGACCTCGAGTAGTACTCTACAAGGTAAGGACAAGCTTCTTACTCGACTGATTTGGTGCCATCGGCATTCTAAATAATTTTTGATGTGTATATAATTATATAAATTAATTTATATAACATTATAAAAAAATATAAAATTTCCTTTATCATAGTACAATATCAAGAAAAATGTAATCATAGCATTGTTGAAGAAAGGGGATAGAGCTTTTTCCTGGAAGTCATTATAACTAACGACACGGTTGGCTCAACTTCCCTCTTATTTCCCAACTTGAGTGCCAAGTGCTTGGTAAAGTGTCATTATTATAAATATAACTGGATATGGCTTTCTTATTTTAACTGCAATAAAACATTTCTTACAGCCAGGAATTTTATTATTACAGGTGTTTTAAGTTTGTCTTCATGGTTATTATTAATATAAAATAGTTTAAAAAGCAATAAAATATCTAATAAGTATGCACTATACAAAAAATAAGTTAAGACAAACTATGAATGAAATTATTATTTTATTTTTAGAACATTACTATTAACATGTCTACTAAGTATTTGTTTAATGAATTTAATATTTATGAGTAATTAATTTTATATGCAGGGTGTCCCGTAAGTATACAACCAAACTTCTGGAGGTCGTTCCTTGGGTTAAGAAAAAAATGTAATTTCTACAAATCATCTATCTCACACCATTATCCGTCTGCCTGTCTGCATGTAATATTTATAAAAAGCTTAATATCTACGAAGTTATTTAAATTAAAATCATGAAAATTTACTTGAATTTTGACCTTTGTAGTGGTCATATATGATTGAAATTTCATTTTTGTACAGTAATACTTTTCAAGTAGGCGGTCATTTTAAACGTTTACTATGTCGTCACTATGAACAATTTGTTTCTACAAATAATGGTACAGTGATTTATAAGATCGAACAACCATTAACTTGTTGTTCGATAAGAATTTGTTCAATAAGAAATTGAAATTTTATTAAAAATAAGATAGATTTCCTGCCCAAACAATTCAGTTATTACTAGGCAAAATTTTCAATTTCACAATAAATAGTTGTTCGATCATAAAACCTTGTATACATTTTTATTCATACAAAAAGAAATACTTTCATCAAATTCTTTTTGTTGAAAAAGTTTTTTTTTCTAAAATATTGTAATTTAAATTTAAAAATTTTAAATGGCCACCAATTTAAAAAAGATTATTATACGAAATTTAAATGGCATATGGCCGCTATAAAGATCAACAACCATACTAATTTTTATTATTTTATTTCAAATTATTTCACAGATATCAAGGTTTTAGTAAAATGCACATAAAGACATACAGGCGGATAGACGATACCTGATAGACGATACCTGATAGACGATACCTGATAGACGATACCTGATAGACGATACCTGATAGACGATACCTGATAGACGATACCTGATAGACGATACCTGATAGACGATACCTGATAGACGATACCTGATAGACGATACCTGATAGACGATACCTGATAGACGATACCTGATAGACGATACCTGATAGACGATACCTGATAGACGATACCTGATAGACGATACCTGATAGATGATACCTGATAGACGATTGGTACACGTGATTTTTTTGTTTCAACCCAAGAAGTGACCTCCGGAAGTTTGGCTGGCTACTTAAAAGGCACCCCGTATGACAAAAACAAAAAAAAATATTATACAATAATCTATCCCTAAGTACTGTACCTAGAGGTATCTAGTTTTTTGTGTTTCAATGCCTAGATTTAAAAATAAGAACTTAGTAAAAAGGTAAAATTTCATCAATGAGTGAAACCGTCAGATATACTAGTTGGTTTGTTAAAAAAACCAAAAAATTAAAATAACTTTATTCAGACAATGTTGTAGGATAATTCCTAATTGTTATTATCATTATGTACTTTTTTGTACATTACTAGATGTACCCGCCCGCTTCACCGATCATAATATTGAGTTAGAAAACTTGCAATCAAAATATAAGTAAAACTTCTAATAAATTCAAAAACACTAAAAAATAACTGAAAGTAAATCAAACATAATACTTTGAAAAAACAATTAATTAATCTAATATCCTACTATTATGTATAATTTACCACTGTATTATTTTTACTTGTAAGAATACCATGGGCTTTTCGGATACCAGCGGGACGAAGTCCTAAGGTCGGAGAGGAAAATGCTTTCTTAGTGAGCCTCTAGGGGCCAAGATAAACCTATGTACAAAATTTAAAGTCAATTGGACGTATAGTTTTAGAGAAATAGTGATGAGTGGTAAATGTATTTTATATTATATAGAGATATTAAATTTAAAAATTTCCAATTGAAATCAGTTTGTTTTCTTAGAAAAAAGTTTCAAAGCCTAGAGAAATCTGTAAGTCTACTTTTAGAGGGCACAAATTACTGTAGTTGACTCTGAATCAGTGAAATATCGGGTTTCTCGCCATATTTAGCCATTTCCTTTGACCTGGCTACCCATGTATTCTGATTAATTTGTATATTTTCCCACTGATTAAATTGTAAATCTTCACATTCAATTATGTTCTCCTAGAAAACAAAGTTTTACAGTCTAGAAAAATCTGAGGCCGTAAATTAACCAATTTGAAAAATCTACGCACAAATTGAAAATCTATCTCTATCTAAGGATGGAGGAGGTGAGATAGTGCAAAAAAGTCATAGGATAAAAGTTGTAGATAGTCTCAAATCAGGTGCAGAAAATGATGTTAGTTTTTCGGTAGAACCGTTAATTTAGCCGTTACAGTCCAATTAGAGAAATGTTGTTTTTGGCACTAAAAAAGCTGCCAACTTCGATGTACTAAGAATTTTTCAAAATCCCTTCTTATTGCACATCTACTACATAACACTTTTGACTCTACAAAACTTCAGCCTCGTAGGCTTAGTACTAATTTTTTAGTTACAGCGATAAGTGAATAAGTCAGTGGTATTTGCCTTTTATAGGTATAGATTAAGTGTATACATACCAAACATCTCGGCTGAGGAAGGTATAAACTATATAAAATTACACATATTTCGCATTAGTGTTTTTAAAAAATATCCTTCTGCTGATATTTAATGACGTTACGTTGCCATGTTTATTCCTTAATATCATGTTCGAACTTACAAGGGTGATATCACAAATATCAGTGAACAAAAGAGTATTACTCTTATCAATGGTATTACTTAAACATCAATCGTATTTAGTAACACCACGACTATGATTTTGGTAAACAGATAAAATATTAGCTGATTTTCTATTCACTTTTACTAATTATTAAGCGCCTAATTAAATTGCCATCGTATTTGGTACAAAATAAGTCTAATAGTAATGATTACCTTACGTGATATATTAGTGCTAGGAATAAATTATTTTTCAATCAATACGGTTTCTTTAGTTTAAATTGTTAAAAAAGCATTTATATGACAAAAAAAATATAAAGTATAAAGTGCTCAAGAAGATAAGCAAGGCAATAGAGGTGTTTATAACATGATCTTATAAGCGTTTATTTTATTAGGATTTTAAGTCATCAACAATCATTAGTCTAAATCATTTAAAGTTGAAAATTATTTATAACAATATTGAGGTATAAATAATTCCTAATTCATATTAGGAAGAAACATGAATGAAGAGTCTTCCTAATATAGACAGAATGATCTGTAATCTATATAAACCAGAGAGCTGATAACAACACAAGACACATCAGTTATTGGACCGTACGACAACATGAATAAGACATGACATGTTCCTGAATTATTTTATTCCATCTCCGAGTTGATGTAAAATTGAACAGTTCTCATTTTATGAAAACACTCTATTTCTCTTAACTCTACCTACAGTATTTACGAAAATAACGAAATTTTTACATCTGTTTTATTTTTTTGTCGTGAATACATTCGAAAGTTTTCAGTTTTAACAATCAAAATTCTGTCCTGTGTGTTAACATCGTTATTAAATTTTTTTTGTTAAAAGCTATTACAGAAAACAGTTTGACATAATAAGTGTGTTCAATTAATATAAATAATAAAATGTTTTTGATAAGTACAATAAATGTTATTTATTTCATTGTATGTATTTATAAATATGATTCATTATCAAAATTGATGGGTGGCTCATAATAAATAATAAGCTCGCTCAATAATTTTTACGCATTGAAGATTTGTACGTATTAGAACATTTTTATGATATTGATTAAACAAAAAACATAAACTAAATTTTAGGTTCTAACGTCAGTTATCTTAATACCGACACGACGTCCGCTCAACGGTAGCCATCAATGTGGGTTGTCCATGTTGTACGGTAGGCAAGGTTAAAATGTTGTGTAGGAAAGAGAGCTGAATGTCAGGCTTGTCAGTTAGCTGAAAATCACACCTAACACTATGTGGTTTGGATTCCCTACGATTGTTTAATTCCTACCTCAACAACTAAAATTCATTGACAGCTCCAAAGCACTCACATTCATAAACAAAAATCTTTTTTTATTGAAAAGTGCCTGTACTCAGTAGACGTATTCCTGTCAGGGTGTGCTAGGAATGTGGGGAAAATATTTTATAATTTATAAGTTTGTTTGTGTAGTTTGACTTATTTCATGTAGCTCATGTTATTAATGAAATAAAATATTCAAATTCTGATTTCACGTAAAGCTGTAGGTCCCTCAGTTGTATTGGGTATTGGGCTATAATAAATAGATCTTTCCTAGGAACAGTCGACCTCAGTTAGTAACAATGACTACACTCATTCATCTACACTCATCACAATCACCCACCCCTCATATTCTCCCGTATATTGACGTCCCATATCGTATCGGTGTCTTAATAATGAATATGAAGTAAGTTGTGTTTCGGAAATCAACGTCAAGCGTCAGAAAAAAACGCTAAAAATCACTACTTTTTAGGACAACTGTAACTGTGTAGATTGTCCTTTACTAACAGAGCAATCAGTTCATAAGTAATTGTAACGTTTCCTTTTCATAATTTTCAAAACTAGATGACAATCACTTTTGTTACCGGTTGTCTGAGAATTTCCATTGTTCTGAATATTACGAAGTTAATTTGTCAGAAGAATCAGTACTTAATAAATTATAGATAGACTGATTTTTTATTTTTGTCACTTGAATTTTTTCAATCTCACTATTTATCAGCCTCGGTTGGGAAAAATCACGTCCGAATCTGAGAATCTGACTGTCAACGCTTTGATGTTGAGTCGTGATTTTTAAAAGTTCTCTTTTATTCCGTTCAGTGACAAAATACGTGACAAGATTGGACGTTGCTTTAAATGAGCTTGCTGAAATACATTTTTGACTTACTTCTCTTTGAGTAAGATTCTAAATTATTTCAATCATCGCCGCATAAAATGGAGATGAAATATAATCACTCAATTATATGTAATTGAAATCTAATAAGTAATTTCAAAGGAGGTGGTTGCGATAAGCCATAACATCTTTATTGACATGTCCACTAGATAACTTGACAACTAGATAACTTGAAAACTAGATAGCTTGACAACTAGATAGCTTGACAACTACATAGCTTGACAACTAGATAGCTTGACAACTAGATAGCTTGACAATTAGATGACTTGACAACTAGATAACTTGACAACTAAATAGCTTGACAACTAGATAGATTGACAACTAGATAACTTGATAACTATATAGCTTGAAAACTAGATAGCTTGACATAACTGGACAACTACATAGCTTGACAACTATATAACTTGAAAACTAGATAACTTGACAACTAGATAGCTTGACAACTAGATAGCTTGACAACTAGCTAATTTGATAACTAGATAAATTGTCAACTTTATAACTTGACAATCTAGATAGCTTGACAACTAGATAGCTTGAAAACTAGATAACTTGACAACTAGATATCTTGACAACTAGATAACAGAAAGGAACATTATTCAAAATGTATTATTTCACCTCAGTAAATTTAGTCTTTTATTAATAAAGAAAAGCAATTATTGGAAAAACACCCAAAATCAATAGAGTACGATATTAAAATCTCTTTTAAGAAAAGTAATTTTAATTAAAATCTGTAACAGTTGGTTATTAAAAGAGTTTCCTTTGAAGATTTATAAAAAGTAGTATGAGCATAAAAACAATTTTAATTAACTTGTGTTTTTAAAGTTCTTTAAACTTACAAAGATGAATAAAATAAATCGTCTAACAGAAACTAAGTGTAACAGTTCCTCGTTCAGTGTATTACCTCCACATATCTGCACAAGGAGATGGCATTCATCCAACCCTCCCACCCACCCTAAGAACGTTACTCCAAGACATATATACTCCTTGGATATAAACACGACTTTGCAGTTTGTAATAGTATTTTTAAACGGTTTACACACGCATATGCTAGGGTCCCAAACTATGGATCACGTAGTTATTGATTACCTTCTTACACCCGTTAAGTTCTTTTAGGGGGGGGGGGATTAGCTGGTCCGTATTTAGTCGGAGAAGCAGGTGTCGAATGATTACCAAACCTGTTGTTGGCTCTAAGACGGGAGTTTAATTTTTAAACACTGTCACACCAGTGCTTAATAATTTCAATTTTATTTTATTTATCAATTCAATCCTTTTATTTTTATAGATGACTTTGAAAGCCATACGATATGTATTAGGCTCACAGTTAGAACAGCCTTAATCTAAAATTTCCATGACTACTAAACAGATTTTGGCAGGTGTTCAGCGAAAGTGTTCATTTTGCAAGAAAATTGCTTATGTAAATAACATAACTAGACAAGCCCCCTGATTACCGTGGGTTCAAGTGGACGTCTACCGCTGGGAAGTGGACAGACCTATTATAGACATACAATATAACCGTCAGCTGGCTACAACATTATGTTCTGTTTCAACTCTACAGTTCCTATTTATTATTAAACATGAGTTATAGTGAAAACTCTATGATTATCATTGGTCCTGTCTAGTGGACCAAAAGTTGATATTGCAATTTTTTTATAATTTAAAATTGTCAACATTGGCATTTACAGTTTTACTTATTAAACTATAGTAAAACTTATACAGTACAAGTAAACGTCACACAACACAAATTTATTACAATATAAGCACAAAATGCACAAATATACTACAATACAAGCACAAAATGCACAAATATTATGTTTGTGCATTTTGTGCTTATATTGTAATAAATTTGTGTTGTGTGACGTTTACTTGTACTGTATATGTACCAACACGTAATATGCTAATTAAAAAACTATTTTTAAAACTTATACAAATAATCTATTTCTGACAAAAAATCAATTTATGGTCGACTAGAATATGTATTCATATCTCCAAGACACTTCAAGTGCTGCTATACGATCATTAATACAGACCGAATCGTTGAAATGGAAAATTATGTTTTTGGCGGTTTCCATTTGGCTAAACAAACCTCCGGCTCTTAACTAAAACGTAGCATTAATCCTGTCGTATCTAATCATACCTACCACCAGATAAATATTTCAGTATATCAATTTACAATATTCTACTCTATCTTAAATTTCTTAGCAAAAAAAAAAAATAAATAAATAAATAAATAAATAATTTTCGTATCTAAATTTCACTATTCATGGTTAATATAGTAAAAATTGCAATCTAAATTTAACGTAACACAAAAGCCAAATATGAATACTTATTTATCTAGAAAGGTTTAATTCTCCTTCCTATATGAAAATGTGTTACTTTATACTTAATTAAAGTATTATGTTTTTCTCCAATTACGAGATATATATGAGATTCGTTAATTATACAATAATATATATTTTAAAGACAAATAGATTAGTCTGAAAAGTTGTCGAATTTTAATTAAAAACAAATAAAACATTGTTCTATTTAAAATTTGTAAACACATAGCTACTTTAATAAAATATAACTAAAACATTTTCTAAAAAATGCATAATAATTCTAATGAAACTAAATTACTGAATATTTAGAGCATAAATATCATTAGAGCTTTAGTTTTCCTCGTTTATTTTTGATTTGAATATTCATCTTGTTGAAAGTTAGATGGAATTACTTTGTGTTTTTATTTTATTTCCTGTAAGTGAAGTAAAAATTTGATCTGTGTTTGTATATTCATCACATTTATAACTAACATTATTTAAAAATGTACTTTAATTAATTTCTACAATAACAATAATAATAGACGCATGGTTGTGTTTAAGTAATTTTATTTCACATTTACTGTTACTTTAGTCTATATACATTCCCTGCCTTTATTCCATCCATATTGCTAAGTTTGGTTCAACAGTTGATTCGACATATTTTGGAATTATTATGATTGGCACTACATATTTGCATTGAAAAATATTAAAAAATATTATTTTAGATATTCAGCCACTATTTATTTTTCGGTTGATACAAGGTTAGGAGTCAACATCTTGTCAAATACGTGATGAATATAATTTAACGAATTTTAATGTACCATTATGTTTAACGGACCTTTTAAATAATTAAATGGTTGGAAAAAGGACGTACAATAAATATGACTCACGAATCACAGGACACTTGCGGAAAATGCATGAAGTACGTAAATGGAAAATGGATCTATTAAAAATAGTATATTTCATAACAAGAGTGGAAAGTGGGGTTTTGCATGTTCGAGACCATATGTTTTAAGTGCGAGACTTGTCGAGCACTTTAAATGGTCGAGAACATACAAAACACTTTCACTCGAGTTTTGAACGATACTTTTCACTACACTACTATGAAAAGCTGTCTATTGTTTACTACCGAAAGTAACATTGTTTACAACCGAAAATTTTCCACAGTCAATATTGGAAAACATGATGTTTCGCAGGTTGTAAACACATAACGAAAACAGCTGAACTCATAGTAGTGTAGTGAAAAAGCTATTTCTAAGGATCAGTCAACCTTAATTTTTAACAATGTCTTCACTCGTTGACCTACACTCATCACACTCATTCCCTCCTCACATTCACTCATATCTCTACAATTTGCGTCTTAATGATGGATAGTGAAAATGAATTATAATTATGAGTTTGTAAGAAATATTACGGCTATAAATCGTGTATTTTATATAAATTTTTGCTCTTAATTATATATACAGTATTACACTACATTTCAATTAATTTGTTTCTAATGATAATATTTCAAATTTCGTAATCAACTGTCAATGTCATTAAATTTTTACTTATTAAAAAATTTCATTAATTTTTTAATGTGAAATAAATTAAATGATTAAATTTTATTAAGTAAACATAACATTTAGTTATTTGTTATTTTTAAAGCTTAAACGGTTAAAGCATAACAAACACCAGAAAGTAATTAGTTTTTAACTACTTTAAGAACAGAAACAAAAATAAACTGGTGGATAAAAGTAAAGCTAATCGTACAACAGAATAAAAGTAGATTGTTTCCCACCTTTTTGCCGGCACTTCCGATACTGAAGCATCTCTTGCTTACAGTCTTTAATCAAGGAAATGGCGGCGAATAAAACAGCTGATTGCTTTAACCAATGACTTTCCAGCTGTTACAACAGTTTCACAAAGCCATGGCACTCTTTAAAAAACTCCTCTTCTCTTGTTTTGTAAATACGTTATTTCTTAGTAGTTAAAATTACCAGTTTACTTAGCCTGTTGGTAAAACGAAATGAAAAGTGTTGTTAAATAGGAGATGAATCGTATATTTATACATATCTGTTAATTAGTCCATATATTATTATCTATATAACTTCCTGAAGTGATATTTTTTTATAAAACCATATCCAGGGTGTTCCCAAACTAAGTTCCAAAACTTCAGGTTAGGATTCGTTGGGTAAAAATAGGTAAAAATTCTCCTATACATATAGGTCCGAATATGCTTCATTTTCAATATGGCAGCCAATTTCGTATTTTCACTAAATTATTAGTAATTTTATAACCCCTTACAATACAGTGATCAAATTTGGAACGAAGGTACCTTTTCTGCTTTATTTGAGGTTGTGATAATATTATTTTATTATACTCAATATTTTCAAAATGGCGGCACTTAAACACTTTTAATTGTAAATTGCGCAAAAACGTGCAATCTTAGAAAAAATGCACATTAATTTAAAAGGTTTCCAAATGTAATAACAAATCTAACAAGTAGTTCCAATTGAATAAACTCAGTTCATAAATAAAGGAGTAATATCAATTTAGGCAATACGATGTATGCTCTGTTTCATTTTATTAGACGTTGATTGAATTGCTGGTGTGGAATGCATTTAATATCAGCTGATGAAGTAAATATTAAACTGTTGATATTTCATCATTTCCAAAACAGATTAATCATTGATGACAAATTAGATTATGCTATATTTTCAAATAGTTTAATTAGTTTCTTTGTGCTTAATAAACCAGTAATGGAACAACAAATATTGTACTAGAACTCACAAAAACTATTCACATATCATAATATAATTTATCAACAATGAGTAATGAAAATGCTAAAATATCAGCTGTTTACTATTTACTTTATCAGCTGATATGAAATGCATTCAACACCAGCAATCCAATGTCCTATATGTATAAGATCATTTTTAATTATTTTTATCCAACGAATCATAACTTAAAGTTTCGGAACTTAGTTTGGTAACAACCTGTACAATAAGATTTTCCGTAATGATAATATAAAGTTGTTTTCATTGGCATTCTCATTTAAGTAATCTATTATATTTATTTTTTAAATAAATAATTTATAAGCCTTTAAAACTTAAGATTTGCAGAATTGTTTGTGGTTTTGTGACGATTGGGACCATAATAGCGATTTGGTTTGGTTACTCAAAACAAATAATTTTGCTCTGTTGTTTAAAGGGTTTACCTAACTTCAGTTTGAACGTAATGTATACAAACAGGTAGTAAATAGGCGTAGTTTATTATAATTATATTTAGTACATTTTATCTTTTTAATCGTACTTATTTATTTTATATACGTTCTTATTTGGTACAAATGTGATAAGGTTTACTCTGTAAAAGGAATTATTACCTCAGTACCCTTTTTACTTCAAGTATATTATTTTTGAAATAACTACTTTTCCAACAAAATATGATTTAAAAACAAGCGACATTTAAAAATAATTATTTAAATGCGAGGATAGTGTGTTTTTCCTTTATAACACAACGGTAACTCAACCATTAATGAAATTAGGAGGTGTTCAGTCTAATTATATTTATATTTTTTATACTTATAGGATAAAACATTATTAGAAAGAAAATCTTAAGAATTCTTAATAGTATAAATTTACTACTATATAAAAAAGTTAATTGCAATAAAAGAGAATTTTCGGGTCGATACAGATGCATATTATGTTTACTGCCTTCATTAATATTTATGTCACATGTAAACAAGTTTATTAGATGTGCCAGATTATTATTAAATGTTCGATCCCAATCAGAGTCAATACATTTTGAGAAGGATCAGCTGATAATCACCGGCTGTTCATTTGTCATTCGACTATTAATTAATGACACTTTCTAAGGAATAGTCAGCCTTAGTTTGTAACAATGACTACATTCGCTCATCTACACTCATCACACTCTTTCGAAATCCATATTCGCCCATATCTTGACGATCGGCGTCTTATGAATAAATAAATAAATATAGATGGTGAATATTTGAAAGTAAATTATGTGTAACTATTGAGATCTCCAAAATATTTAGAATATAAAATACGAATCATTGTGTTTTTAAAGAAAATCGTATAAGAACTTGTACCGATCGTGAGAGGGCCGCATCTGGTATTTCCCAGCATTCTTTTCATTAGAAACGATCAAGGTTGGTTGTTTTTTAACAATAGGATGAACATTTATTTAGTAACCATTCTATTATAATTGTTGACTCAAAATTACAAAAATATGCAAATGAAAAAAATTGTACACGCATTGCATATATAAATATTTTCTATAAAATGCTACATTCTGTGAGCTGTACAAATTGAAATCTTGTAAAAAATGTGTTCTTGACAAATTGTTATCTAATAACAATCACTAAATAATAATGAAGCTTATGAGAGTTAAAACTGATATAAATATACTGGGAATTACAAATTTGCCTATTCAGAAAAACTACAACATTTGAACACTTGCCGTCACAAGCTGGTGTCGGGAAAATTAATAGGTTTCCCGAAGAAACACGATTTTAAATTATCCTTATTCAAACCTAGATTACAACACATCTTCATATCAAAGGTATTTATTCCGTAGATGATTAGTCGCTGGGATGTTTCAAAATTATATATATATATATATATATATATATATATATATATATATATATAAACAGCTCTGATGTCAGCTGCCATATTGTAAGAGATCAAACATAATAAATTACTTTTGTTATTGTTACGTACTAAGTATTAAATATTGTACATATAGTTAATTACAATTAATAATTAAGTAATTTAATAGGTAGTTCCTCTTATCTGTTTTTATAATCTCTTAAGCATAAATTGTTAATCACATACTCATAACATATTCACCTGTTACTATATTGAAATTTAAATAATATTACTGACCTCTATGCACATGCACTTGCCAAAAGTTAAATATCAGGTGACATTGTCTAACCCTTGTAACCGGTGGCGTGAACCCCATCAACACGCTTCACCCCTCTACCTAAAGATAAAACACCAGTTGAACTTATGATGTTACGCGGAACGGTTCGCTTGGATCTCGCGTCGCGATTGCCGTAACCCTCTCTTACAGTGTATAATGTTTGTTTCATTAACCAGTGATCTTGTTTTTTTCTCAATATCACTTCTCTCGATCTACTCAGCATTTTATTCAAAGTGAACTCTAAACAGTGTTGTGTTGTGCTCCGAACTGACCGCTAAACAACCTCGACATCCCAGGCCTAGTGGATCCATCTCTACGGTCATCTCTCATCTTCTCAGTTCTTCGCTCCAAGATATGCTCTATCTCCTCTAAAGGTACAGTTGGTTCTTTTCATTAATTTCGACTTATAAAACGCATCTCCCTGTGATCGTTCGTGGTAACGTCTCTTGTAGTGTTTCCTTTACTAACGTGGACGTTAGTTGGTCCTCCGAAAAAGATATTAAATTTAACATTCTCTCGAAATGCCCTCAATAGTTATGTTTTATTTATTTATGATTATTATCCACGTATTTATTACTAATTTATATTGCTACTTTTCTTCTTTGTATTGGAATATAGTTTACGTACACAATTAATTCTAAAAACTGTTTAAAAACAATAAAAATTTTTTTACTATTAATACAGTAACTAAATAAATTTACATTTGCATACTGTTGGGTTACATAATCGAAAATATTCTAAACTTGTTTGAGTACATTTAAAAAATATAACTGAAGCATTCCTACGACAAAATAGTAAAATTTTATAATAAAGCAAGTAGATTTATCATTACCCAACCAAGTGAGTTAAAAGACTTAATTAGACCAACGTTTATTAAAATAGTCTTCAAATTAAAAGTTCCTTTTTAAGAGCATCAAAGAGAAGTTAATAATCAAGATTGCAAAATTGTTGTACAGTAACTATACAGTAAATTGTCATACAGTAAAATATACAGTAAAATGTCGCACAGTAAACTGTCGGACAGTAAATATACGGTAAATTGTCGTAAGTAAATATACAGTAAATTATCGTTCATTAAATATACAGTAAAATAACGCCCAGTAAATAGGTTATACAGTGAACTGTAGTTAAATATACAGTGAAATTCCGTACAGTAAATATACAGTAAAAGTTCGTACAGCATATATATATTAAATCATCGTACAGTACATATACAGTAAATTGTCGTAAAATTAATATACAGTAAATTTTTGTACCGTAAGTTTTTCAGTAAATTGTTGTGCATTAAATATACATTTATTTTCGAACAGTAAATATTCTATTTCCTGATAGTAGTATATTTCATTTGAACTGTATTACATTTTATTTAACTATGCATCATAAAGATTATTTTAAAAGATACCTAATATTTGTTTCATAAAATTCTCAGATATATATTTATTTTTAGTTAATTAAGAAAATTAAATGTGTATTACACTATTTATTCCAGAAAAACCTTTTAACCAAATTATTACAATACGTAATAAGCATAATATTCACGGTCATAGTATTTTTAATTGTTTTTTTGACCTGAGTTCGTAATTAAATATACTATCACATCAATTCAATACTACTATACGTATATGGGTAGGTGAGTGGGTCTATACCACACTATACATATGTGAGTGAGTGGATCTATACCACACTGTACGTATGTGAATGAGTGGGTCTATACCACACAGTATGTGAGTGAGTGGGTCTATACCACACTGTACGTATGTGAGTGAATGGTTCTATACCACACTATACGTATGTGAGTGAATGGGTCTATACCACACTATAAGTATGTGAGTGAGTGGGTCTATACCACACTATACGTATGTGAATGAGTGGGTCTATACCACACTATACATATGTGAGTGAGTGGATCTATACCACACTATACGTATGTGAATAAGTGGATCTATACCACACTGTACGTATGTGAGTGAATGGGTCTATACCACACTATACATATGTGAGTAAGTGGGTCTATACCACACTATACGTATGTGAATGAGTGGATCTATACCACACTATACGTATGTGAATGAGTGGGTCTATACCACACTATACGTATGTGAGTAAGTGGGTCTATACCACACTATACGTATGTGAATGAGTGGATCTATACCACACTATACGTATGTGAGTGAATGGGTCTATACCACACTATACATATGTGAGTAAGTGGGTCTATACCACACTATACGTATGTGAATGAGTGGGTCTATACCACACTATACGTATGTGAGTAAGTGGGTCTATACCACACTATACGTATGTGAATAAGTGGATCTATACCACACTGTACGTATGTGAGTGAATGGCTCTATACCACACTATACATATGTGAGTAAGTGGGTCTATACCACACTATACGTATGTGAATGAGTGGGTATATACCACACTATACGTATGTGAGTAAGTGGGTCTATACCACACTATACGTATGTGAATGAGTGGATCTATACCACACTATACGTATGTGAGTGAATGGGTCTATACCACACTATACGTATGTGAGTAAGTGGGTCTATACCACACTATACGTATGTGAATGAGTGGATCTATACCACACTGTACGTATGTGAGTGAATGGGTCTACACCACACTATACATATGTGAGTAAGTGGGTCTATACCACACTATACGTATGTGAATGAGTGGGTTTATACCACACTATACGTATGTGAGTAAGTGGGTCTATACCACACTATACGTATGTGAATAAGTGGATCTATACCACACTGTACGTATGTGAGTGAATGGGTCTATACCACACTATACATATGTGAGTAAGTGGGTCTATACCACACTGTACGTATGTGAATGAGTGGGTCTATACCACACTATACGTATGTGAGTAAGTGGGTCTATACCACACTATACGTATGTGAATGAGTGGATCTATACCACACTATACGTATGTGAGTGAGTGGATCTATACCACACTATACGTATGTGAATGAGTGGGTCTATACCACACTATACGTATGTGAGTAAGTGGGTCTATACCACACTATACGTATGTGAGTGAATGGGTCTATACCACAATATACGTATGTGAGTAAGTGGGTCTATACCACACTATACATATGTGAGTAAGTGGGTCTATACCACACTATACGTATGTGAATGAGTGGATCTATACCACACTATACGTATGTGAGTGAATGGGTATATACCACACTATACGTATGTGAGTAAGTGGGTCTATACCACACTATACGTATGTGAATGAGTGGATCTATACCACACTGTACGTATGTGAGTGAATGGGTCTATACCACACTATACATATGTGAGTAAGTGGGTCTATACCACACTATACGTATGTTAATGAGTGGGTCTATACCACACTATACGTATGTGAGTAAGTGGGTCTATACCACACTATACGTATGTGAATGAGTGGGTCTATACCACACTATACGTATGTGAGTAAGTGGGTCTATACCACACTATACGTATGTGGGTAAGTGGGGGTATACCACACTATACATATGTGAATGAGTGGATCTATACCACACTGTACGTATGTAAGTGAATGGGTCTATACCACACTATACATATGTGAGTAGGTGGGTCTATACCACACTATACGTATGTGAATGAGTGGGTCTATACCACACTATACGTATGTGAATGAGTGGGTCTATACCACACTATACGTATGTGAGTAAGTGGGTCTATACCACACTATACGTATGTGGGTAAGTGGGTCTATACCACACTATACGTATGTGAATGAGAGGGTCTATACCACACTATACATATGTGAGTAAGTGGGTCTATACCACACTATACGTATGTGAATGAGTGGGTCTATACCACACTGTACGTATGTGGGTAAGTGGGTCTATACCACACTGTACGCATATAAGTAAGTGGGTCTATACCACACTGTACATATGTGAGTGAGTTGGTCTATACCACTGTACGTATGTGAGTGAGTAGGTCTATACCACACTGTACGTATGTGGGTGAGTGGGTCTATACCACACTGTACGTATGTGAGTGAGTTGGTCCGTAGTACACTTTACGTATCTGAGTGAGTGGGTCTATAAAACATTGTACCTGTGTGGGTGGGTCAATCCTACTGTACATGTTTTGGTTATGTTTTATACAAGTCCGTTTTAAATACATTCTAATACATTGATAAAATATTTATAACCCATATTTATGATCTGAATATTAAAAACTTATGAATTAATAGTATTATTTTGGTGATCAACATTGTTCCCTGACAATATTTTGATGAGTAAAAAAAAAAAAAATATATATTTTGTACTCAGACAATTATGTAATAAAATAGTTCTAACAGAGGGGTGTATATTAAAAATTCCAGTTGCTCCCCTTTTACCGGAATGCAGCCTTAGGTACACTTTTTAATGAGCAGCACAATTAAAATAACTGTTTCATAATAGCTTTTAAAATATACTTTGCTTAAAAATTGACCTACCCTTCATAAATTTGTTAAACTTCGGTTTGGTTCACACATAAATCATATTATGTGTATATTATTATATTGTTATTTATGAAGAACGTATATAAAACTGGAAAAGTATTTTCTATAAAAATGTATCTAAAGAGCTCAATATATTACTTTTACAAATATATTAAATACATTAAAATATGTATAACGTAATTTTATATATTAAAATATATAAAGTACATTAAAGAGAACACATCATTATTTTTGTAATTTTTCGATAGTACACACACGGGATATTAAGAAAAAGGAATATTCCATAGAATTATTTTTATCAATAACTCTACAAAACTACATAAAATGATTGCATATTCAACTAACAAATGAGAAGAAATAGAAAGCAATTTTCATTCCAAAATAAAATATTAGCAAACTAAAACATAAATCACGTCGCCTGTATTTTTTTCAAGAAAAATTACGATGTGTTGAGGTCTTAAAACCTGTGGCCAGTATAAATCTGGGGCCAGGAAGCACGTACACTATCTCTGTGACACGACACAGAAGGGTCATAGTGTCCAAACACGACACTCTTCCACTGCAGACAGTGATTTGTGTGTTTGTGTTCTTTAGTAGGAAAACATTAAAGTTAAAGTGTCATCCTAATTGGGCAAAAGTCTGGAATATATTTGTTAATTTTAAAACTGTTAAGAGACTTTAACATACAAAGAAACTTTTTAGTTATGTACATGACCCTATATCATATATTAAGACATATTTACTCGCTTTTCGCATAGCCAAGGGATAGTAAACGAAGGAAGTCTTAGGATTTGAAATGTAAGCCTACCTTGAGATCATTATTTTTACAACACAAAAATGCAAATTTGAAGTCAAAAGGACGACCTAGTCAGAAAATACAGCCTTTAAAAAACTTAATACCATAGGCCTATAAATAATACTGCTTTAGAACAAGGTAAGATAGTTATTGTATATTGCTGCTTAAAGCTATAATTTAATTTACATAGGGAGGTTCCGTAGCCCCCCTTTTGGCTTTGGACTGCCATGAAAGGCGGGACTTGGCCCAATCGTAGGTAGGTTCCGTATGTCCCCATTTGGCTTTGGACTGCCGTAAAAGGTGGGACTAAGCCCAGGCGTAGGTAGGTTCCGTAGTCCCCTTTTGGCTTTGGACTGCCGTGAAAGGTGGGACTAAGCCCAGGCGTAGGTAAGTTCCGTAGCCCCCCTTTTGGCTTTGGACTGCCATGAAAGGCGGGACTTGGCCCAATCGTAGGTAGGTTCCGTATGTCCCCATTTGGCTTTGGACTGCCGTAAAAGGTGGGACTAAGCCCAGGCGTAGGTAGGTTCCGTAGTCCCCTTTTGGATTTGGACTGCCGTGAAAGGTGGGACTAAGCCCAGGCGTAGGTAAGTTCCGTAGCCCCCCTTTTGGCTTTGGACTGCCATGAAAGGCGGGACTTGGCCCAATCGTAGGTAGGTTCCGTATGTCCCCATTTGGCTTTGGACTGCCGTAAAAGGTGGGACTAAGGCCAGGCGTAGGTAGGTTCCGTAGTCCCCTTTTGGCTTTGGACTGCCGTGAAAGGCGGGACTTAGCCTAGGTGCAGGTAGGTTTCGTAGGTCCCCTTTTGGCTTTGGACTGCCGTGAAGGGCGGGTCTTGGGGTTTTAGGACATAAGGACAGAATATCAGGATTTCCAGCATCTATATCCTGACCATACTGTTCCCCAACCTAACTCGAGGCAAGAGGTGATGATGAGCTGTGGTCTTGTGCCACGTGAATGATCTTTCGAGATTAGATATACAGAACCGTTCGCCTCGACTCCATTCCTCAACTCCGACCCCTGGAACTATACTCAGCCCACTGCAACTATCTTATCTGGCAAGTGTGCGAACTATTTATTCGATACCGAACTTTACCAAAAACGTACCTTACAATATGATAAATTAATTATTTTTCTATTAAAATATGTAATATATTTATATAATAATTATATTATAATATATAATAATTATAATACAATTATAATACTTATACTATTTTACAGAATATATTATAATAAAATTCTCAAACTATTATTTTTATATTAATTTTTATTTTGTTAACTAATATAGTTATTTTTATAACGCAGACTTTCATTTCTATTGTAATAAATCAACAACATATTCAACAACAAGGACCTCAAACAGGGTAAAAATAAATAAATAGCCATGTAACTAAGAAGTATTAGTTATATAAAAGTAGATTATTTGTGATTTTTTTTCATACCTCAAATTTGCTCTTTCGTATTTTACAAATAAAGTAAATTTGTAAAATGAAGACCTTTAAAATGAAGTATAATTCAAGGTAGGCTTCATTCTCTGGCTTTACGAACACGAGTAAAACATGTCTAAATATTTCGAATAGGGACATGTACATAAAAAAAATCCGTTATATATTTTCAATAGTTATAAAAATAATAAATATATTCCAGACTATTTCCCAGCCCTGTAATACAATGAAAAAAAATATATTGAAGTCTACAGATGTAAAATATCTGCGTGTCGTAAAGTTTTCAATAGAGAAAATACTCCCCTCCGCCCCTCACCCAACTGTATAAACGGTATTTTTTCTGCTCCAATTACCTAAACAAAATCAATATTCATTGAGGAGTTAATTTAGTCTGCTCTCAACACAGGTAATAAATAACCGGGGGAAATATTTTCCTCAAGAAACGTCGTTGTCAAACAAGTTTTTAATTTAGTGTAAAGTTGTTTGAAAAGTAAACATTTTCAAATTCTACCAGTAGTGTACAGTTTTACAGCAAGTATTACCAATCAGTATGTTAATATATCTTTATTTATTTTTATTTATTCATAAGACGCCGATCGTCAAGATATGGGCGAATATGGATTTCGAATGAGTGTGATGAGTGTAGATGAGCGAATGTAGTCATTGCTACAAACTAAGGCTGACTATTCCTTAGAAAGTGTCATTAATCAATAGCCCAATGACAAATGAACAGCCGGTGATTATCAGCTGATCCTTCTCAAAATGTATTGACTCTGATTGGGATCGAACTGAAAACCTTTAGCACATGAAGCTGGGATTGAACCAACTACGCTACCGACCAATTAGTTAACTATAATAGTCATAATTATAATTATTAATTAACCAACACTATCACTATAATAGTCTCTATAAAACTGTCTTATGTACGTATTATTTTAAGTTTAATGTGTTAAAATTTCCGTACATATTTGGAAATTTTTTTGATTAAAAATATTATCCATAAACTAGTATGGATATATTTAATCATTATCTGGATTGAGTTAACACTGGAACGAAAAATAAAAACATTAAATAGAGTTCTGTCTATGTAAACCGATTTGAATATAGTCATTGGTTTGTATTTTAAATTATAAAAAATGTTTTATAATGTTATAAAATACAGTATTTAAGGACGTACATTTTCAAGAATATCTTGAAAATGGTAATAAATGCGGTGTTTTATGAGTAGTACATTAACTTTCAATATTTATTCTTTTTTTCTATTACAGAACAATCATACTAAAAACCACGATAAAAACTATAAAGTCGTGGTTGTTTCTGACACATATATCCAATCTTGTCAGCTTTCATATTAGACATTCAGCAATTAACACATAACAATTATATATTATATTTATCTCTTGTTATTTATGTTTATTGCTTAGTAATTTATAGCTATTATCTTGTCCATTCTTTTCAGTATACTTATTATATTAGAATTAACGTAATTTTATTTTTTTTAAGTTCTCTATTTGTTTCTCTTCCCATAATTGAGGTAACATTTATTGTTATTATTCTTTTTGGCATTACAGTGCTCCTAACTGTCCTATTTCTTATTTTTAGCAATATTTTTTTAATATTATCGTACTATTACTATTATTATTAAATTATTAATGTATACCTTTACTATTCATGTATTTATTTATTAGTAATAATTATAAAATAGTTGTTTAAATGTTATTTGCTCATTTTTCATAGTTAAAGGTGGTGGAATAGCTGCTTCCTGCTTTAAATAATTTATGTGGTTTAAATTAAATCCGTTATAAATAATGCAAATTGACTTTGACCGTTAAATTAATGACGCAAATTTTAAAGGTCGAAAATGTAGGGATTTTTGGCATGTTGCAGAAGTTTGTGTTTTTTAAAATCTGTAGTTTTAATATATGCATGAATGGATAGTGTAGAATATTATTTTTCTTTCCAAAAGGTGTATATTTAAGAAATAATACTAAGATTTACTCTTATTTTAGAACAAGGTTTTTCTCATAAAAATAGTTAATAAATACTAACGTTATACTGTAACTCAAAGTAATAAAGCATTTTTTGTTATATTTCCAAATATTATATTATTTAACTTTTTAAATAAGTTTGTATGGATTTAAATCACTTTTCAATCCATTTCAAAATAATTCACATAGTAATTCTTTTACAAAATTTCCGTCTTGGTTGTAATGCATTTTAGGTACTTGGGTTGAAGCTTTCATTTTATCACGTAGGATTTTTATTAAATAGACAGTTAATTCATCGGTTAGAATTATTTTCAAAATTTTAATATTTTGAATCTGTCTACTTAACTTATTGCGAACGCTTAAAACATTCACGAGGAAATCAACGAGTCGATATTGCCTAAAAGTTTAAAAAAAAACCTAAGGATTATTTTAAAACAATTCCACTGGGAGTTAAACACTAACCAAATGCATTAAAGGAGTCTGTGTAAATGCACTAAATATGCTAAGGTAAATATACCAAATGGGTTGGTTGAAAGCTGTAAATAAAAACTCTCTTACCCACAGTTAACCAAACTTTAATTTACTATTTGAATATTCATACCTCTAGACTGACTATAATAGCTGTGTGTTTAACTTCATGATAATTTATATGTTTATAAAACATGTAAAGAGCTTTAAAATATAGAAGGCAAAGGAGCTTGTGTCATATATAATTTATAATTTGCTAACAACGAGTAAATTTCATGATTCAACAGTTTAAAAAATATAAATATATTATAATTACACATTTAAAATATTTCCAAATTAAAAATATGTTTAAATACTATAAAGTTAAGAAATAAAAAATATAAACGACTACTGTATAAAACATTATATTCTAAAATATACTATGGAACAATTATTTAACATATTTTAAATCATATTTATTATTATTACTAATATTAATAAAGCTTATATTAGGAAATAATGCGATGTAAACTTCTAATCTGAATCCTAATATACTATGGCATTTCTTTTTTTTTTATAAACGCCAGATCTCCTCCTTAACCTTACTCCGCCCATTCCTCAGACTAATTAATCTGTACGAGGAACTTATTCAGACAGAGTAAGGGGGCGAACCAGTACAGTAGAAGGTGAATATTACTGATAAATATTTCAGGGCTATCTCTAACCCAAGCTCAAAGTCCTGACGCCTTAGACCGCTCGGCCACCGGCTCGCCTAATAGGTTGATTTACATATAATCAACTTCTTTATTAATATTCTGAAAATATTTGTTCTAAACTTAGAATTTATTTAAATGAAATCAAATATATCTTTTTTAATAATAGTACAAAGAGTATTTCAAAATTAACCATGCACAGTGACTAAGAGAATTTAGAAATAAAAAGAGAAGTTTGTTGACATCAGAGAATATTCGTTTTAATATCAGGAAAAAACTACTGAAAACTTACGTTTGGGTTGTAATATTGTATGGAAGTGAATCTTCGACTATAGTAGAGAGTGATAAGTAAAGGCTCCTGAAAGTGACGTTAATATTCACATTTGAGATTCCGACACAGCTTGTGTATATTTCAAGGTAAAAATGAATGGTTCCTTGAGTGAGGACGAGTTTGGGTGACTTTTATAGTCTTGTTACTAATTTAGTTCGAATTAGCTAAGCTAGGATCATCTCTGCTAATTAACTGATAATCAGCAAAGTCCCCACCCTGACAACTCAATTTTCTCTAGTGGTGTTCAAGTCAATGGCAACGATTAAGAGGATGTATTAAGAGGACCGAACATATAACCTATCGTCAACAATCTCCATAACACTTTGATCCCAAGTAGCTGGGTTACAACACTACGCCACTATATGAACTTTGTACATATGTATTGTACTTTTATCAGTGTTAGGCAATTATACTTCAGTGCAACTAAGACAAATAGTAAGCGTTACATAGTATAAATAAATTTAACGAAACGTGTACAACAAATTGTAAAAACATTAAATTACTATTAATATATTATTAGAATTATTACTATCAGATTTTTTGTATATGGCATACAAGAATGTACCATTAAAAATAACATTTAATAGAAATTCTGCATAAAATGTATGATATATTATAGATCTATTGTTAAATATATAGATTAACGAGACTTACCCAGTTAGTAAAGTTTGAAACTCTCAGATATCTTACCTAGAACAAGAAACAAAACATCATATAGATATTGGAATAAAAAAAAAAAAAAAACATTCCTAATCTATAACGTAGGTTTGATCATAGGTTATATGAACTCTCTCAGCTGTCACACCAACTTGGAATAGATCTTTAGTTAACATGTGCCTATGTGTGTTAGTGATACTTCTACTGATATGATCAGTCTGCAATCGGCATGTTCATTGTAGTTAATAGCTAAGCTGTCAACTAACACCCATACTGTTATGAAATGCATGTATTCGTGGCATGTAGGATTGTACAATTTGATAGTTTAGAAAAGCTTAATACGTCACGAACTACTTAAATTTGTCTGGATTGTTTTGGAATCGTTTTTGGTAAATATAATATATGTCAGTCCAACTCGATTATCACGAATTTTTGAACTAACCAATGTTCATCCAACAAACAATCTAAAGGAATCCCCCCCAAATACCGATTTTCGAAAAAAACCACTTTGCATTCAAAACTACGTATTTAGCATTAATATGAATTATTTTCCCCTCTTAAACACGAATATGAAATTCGTTTCTTCCCTCAACAAATAATAAGTAAGATATTCAACAAAAAAGTTAGGTTGGGTTAAGAAAAGTTAGGACAGCTAACCTAACGTTACTTAAACAACCTAACATAACTTAATTAAATTAACCTAACATAACTGTTTTGTTACATTTATCAATTACTATATGTCGTAAGTGGTTGTCATGTTCATGTTTAGGAAGAAAATATAAAAAAATCCTAGTAACTTACGTTATTTTAAAGTAAGTAACTATCTGTTGAATTCTTTTTTAAATTCCATATTTCCAGGGTAAATTTCTTTGGATTAGTTTTCGTGGGGTTATTATCGACTAGTTGGATAAATATTGAAAATCGGTGGACACAAATATTTATTACATATTTACTTACATTTTTATATATTCATCCTAAATGCAATGTTAACTAGCTTCACTAGGTAAAGTACAATTTTATTTACTTCTCCTCTTAAAATGAAGTTTAAGACTATAAATATAAAAAAACAAATAAAAATGGTCTTAACACATGTAAGATCTGATTGTTGTTGAAATCATGAACAAGCAGTTGGAAAAATTTTAAATATATGAAAAAGTACTTGAAATAGACAATTTATTCAAATTCTATAATATTTCAATTAAAATTTGGCAGTTTTTCATAAAAATTGAGAATCTTAGCTCCTCAAATAAAAAATTATATTTTCCCCATTAACCATAATTTGTTATTTGTTAACCAATATTTGTTACAGCAAGATCTTCACGTTTTCTGCAATTTACAGGTTTCGGTGACGTTGTTAACATTTGCTTCCTCCCCGAAGCTCCCTGATTGGTTCTCATCCCTTTTGTTCGAGGCTTCTTGCTTGTAGTGGGGAGTCTACGTTAATACTTTGAGGAACGGTCTGTTCGGCTGGTTTCGCCACCACCTTTGGCAGTATTATGTTCACCGCTTTTTGAACAGTTCTTCCACTACATTTCGGAGTTCGGCAATTTTCCCTTGGGAAGCTTTGAGAAGTTGTTGTGCCGCGCAGTGAGAGTGTTGTTTGATGTGCGGGACTTTGATGTGTCGTGTGGCGCCTTTGGTTTAAATCGACTGTTTTCTGGAAGCAACGTAAGTTCGATTTTTGTTTTTAGCTTGTAGAATTTCGTTGTTAGCTTTGTCCCCTGTCATTTTAGCTGTTCACACCAAAACCTAGTAAATGTTTATTAGTTTTTTTTGTTCTTTTAAATGCAGCTCTTCTCGTGACATTTCAGTGTATTGTGACAAATTCAAATTTTAGTAATAATAAAACAAAGATATTTTAAAAATCAGAATAACTATTAGTTATTTTTTTTGGTTTGCAGATTCCTGATGCAGAATCATTCACTCATTTTAAAAAAAACTTACTTAAAGAATTTGACATATTGAAAAGTTTAATTTTGTTTTATACCATTATTTGAGAAAAGGGTTTATGTTTGATTTTCAATTTTAAATACAGTATTTTGACAAGAAGAAGTTAACATTTTTATTTTGTTGAAAATCTGTTTTTTTTTATTTTCAATTAAATTTTACTCAAGAAAGATTTTGATAAATTTTTATTATTTCCTGTGTTAGAGAACTTAAAGATAAAAAAATTGTAACTAAGCTGACATTTTTAAAGAATGCATTACATAATATATTATTTCTTAAATTTTAAAATTCTTTTACTATCCTTGAAACAAATAATCCTTAAACGGTGCCGCTGTTAAATTCATCCAGTAAATACGTTTAGCCCTTTACAACTGTGATTGAGGAACAACAAGGACTAGTTGGGAGGAGATAGGTTCATCTTTCCCGAACCCCTAATATTGAGGCGGACAGGTATGTTCCAAATAATCTAAGAGGCTAAATGTTGACATACTACCGTACGTGTATAGGTGGGTGAGCTGATACAACCACGTGTGTATAGGTGGGTGTGGCCATGCCAACGTGTTAAAAAATTTAGATACATTAGTCAACATTTAGACTATAGTCACTGTATTTTTGACAATATTTAAAATTCCGGGTAAGGAATGAAACAACACGTTTCTGACACATGCAATTTGTTCATTTGTAGTATAAGTCATGGAATGAAAGCAGTTCCCTTCTTGTGTTTCATAATCGTGCTTCACAAAAGAACACTTAAGAGGATTGCAGAGTTACTGAGAAAATCATCATCTGAAGTTTGAGTACAAAGTAGGATAAATATTGTTGATAAAATGTAGTTATTATAATTTTGATTACGATAAATATTTTTGTTTAGTATAAATCAACACATAGATTATTGAAAGCACGATTAATTTTAGGGATAAAATACAGTATGTTATATACATTATGGCGAACGAACACAGCACATTACACGATAGAACTTAAGACATTCACAATATAGAAAACAGCAAATTGACATGTTAGAAGGCACATTAAGGCGATATAATACAGAATATTTACACGATAGAACACATCGAAATGACACGATATAATTTAATAGATTGCAACTATATAACATAACAAAATTACGTGATAGAACGTAAGACATGGACACTATAGAACACAACACATTAACACGATATAATATAGCGCATTGACACAATAGAACACAGCAAAATAACACGATATAACGTAAGACATTGACACTATAGAACACAGAAAAACGGTACGATAGAACGTAAGACATTAACATTATAGTACACAGCAAATTGACATGTTAGAAGACACATTAAAGTGATATAATATAGAAAATGTACACGATAGAACACATCGAAATGACACGATATAATTTAATACAATGCAACTACATAACATAGCAAAATTACGTGATAGAACGTAAGACATTGACACTATAGAACACAACACATTAACACGATATAATATAGCGCATTGACACAATAGAACACAGCAAAATGACACGATAGAACGTAAGACATTGACACTATAGAACACAGCAAAATAGCACGATAGAACGTAAGACATTGACACTATGGAACACAGCGAAATTATATGAGAACGTAAGGCTTTGACACTATAGAACACAGTACATTAACACGATATAATATAGCGCATTGACACTATAGAACACAGCAAAATAGCACGATAGAAAGTAAGACATTGACACTATAGAACACAGCAAACTGACACGATAGAAAGTAAGACTTAAGCACTATAGAACACAGCAAAATGAAACGATGGAACGTAAGGAATTGGCACTATAGAACACAACAAAATGACGCAATAGAACGTAAGATATTGGCACTATAAAACACAGCAAACAGACACGATAGAACGTAAGGCATTGGCACTATAAAACATAGAACGCTATACGTTTTGTTCAAAATGAATATAGGTGAACTTAACTTTTAAAGACTAAAATTAATAACACAGTGGAACATGCAAGTATTGTGTTTTTCATTTGTTTTAAACATATTTGCGGAAATATAATCTACGCAGGGAGACTGCAATCAAACAAGTTTAGAAGAATTGTGTTTATTTTACAAGACTTGTTATCTGAGCAGTTTATAATCCTAGCTTGATTGAAATAGTTAGTAAATAAACTCTTCAATATAAGTTCGTCTCAAGTTGCAGTTTGTTCATGCAATGAAAATACAATAAAACAAGTTCAAATATATTTTGTCATTATCATAGAATCTTTAATGATTTAAAACTGGTTTATATGTTGAAATGTAGTAACATTACTTGCTTGATATTTTGATTTAAGATACTTCCAAAATGTAATCTTAGAATGATATTCATATATCATTCTATAGAACACATTCTATCGGGTGCGTCTTTCTTAGGTATGTGTGATCTTTCATGTAGGTGTGTATGCAGTAGTGTATGAACGTGTAATGCTTTGTGTATCAATATTGTGTAATTATGGGCGTGAACAAGTGTCTGTAAGTGTAAAATGTGTCCAGGTTTTAGGTCAGATTTTTATGGTAGTTTTTTAGCGGATTACAGTACTCTTTATTATTATTAGTTTTTATTTATTTTATTTCCTGTGGCTTATAATGTTACGAAATTTAGTTTATAAAAGTGTCTATTTGTAATTTAAGTAATAATTGTTATGAAACATAAGTTTATTTATATACGTTTTTATTTTTTATTTGTTAAATAATAGTAACATTTTCATTTTATTTTACGTCTGGCTGGTAGAGGCCCGTTCCCCTCTCACAGGCATGTGCCCATGAGGGGAACTATTTCCACCGTTTATATGATCTTTATATTGTAATTATTGTTTTTTGTGAATAAAAATGCTTATATCTATCTATATATCTATCTATATACGAGTGCTTTCATATTGGTTAGTATTAAAATACATTTATTAATTTTGAAATTTAAATTTTATGAAATTTAAATATAATCAAAGAGAACTCACCTAGGTCTTGTGTATTAGTTTGTCAAGACAAAGCTAGTACTTAACACTAGTGAAGTAAAAAGAACCTTCCGTAATTTATAATTTTTTTTTAATTTTAATGTGATGCCTTAAAAATAATATTCTTAAAACAATGTGTCGAATCAAAAAAAGAATTGACAACTATGTCAGAATTTAACCTTCTACATTTTTTAATACAGTAATATGTAACATGACGCAATCAGAGAGGACGGTGATAATAGCTTACTTTCTGAATCGGTTTTAAAAACGTTAAATTAACTTAGATAAAATACAAGGACTCACAAGACCATAGGGTTTAATGTTTATTTATTGAACATACCGACTAGATCGAGTGCTCTTACAGCAAATTCTATAACTACGAGGAGTTTGGGAATGTTACGACCAATAGCGGGACAATGTTAATCAGCCACAAGCACAGCAACGCCTTTAACGTCTTGCATTGCAGCTACGATTCAGTTCTTTAAAACACATGTTTTATAACTTAATTGTTTGATATTGTGAGTTTGAGTGTGAGTCAACATTTGATCGTGGACTTTCTTAATCTTTATATTGTCTTTTACTTGTATATTCCTCTATTGTATTATTGTTTGAATCAAGTAAAAATGCTTCGTCAAGCGGAATTCTACCTTACTGTATTGTCTGTTATATATCAAACGCTCTTGCCAACGCGCGTTATAGACTCACGCAAATGCCATGGAGCACCACTATGTATAAGAATAACAATCAACTAAGTAATGTAAACTCAGAGGAAGTTCACTTTAACCGAGATTTTGATAATAATATATTAGATAATAATGTAAGCCAACCATGTTACTATGGTATATACTTAATACTTCATACAATTGGTGGCAAAGAGCCCTTAATTTTTAATAATCCACCCTAGAAAAAGGACATTTAATAGATTTAAATTTATATAGGTCTGGATGACAGGAAAACCATTCTGTTGAGGAAAGATAAATTGGAACGCTTTCCAGAAAAGTTGACTTAGAGAATGATCGAAGGTCATCAGCTATAGATGTTATTATATTCATCCATTTTCACATTTGAGGTATTCAAACATTTTTGGTTTTACACTTGTATATTGGTTTTTGTTTAGTAAAAGCAAATTTATATTCTTAAAATATGTTCTATAACATATATTATATTTAATACATTATATCTAAACTACTTACTAAACATTATTTGTTTAGACCATACACTTCCATGTTATATGAAATAAACTTAAGTTCATATGTAATAAAACATAACAACGACTCTACAACATGGTATTATATTATTAATAACACTTGTTAACCAAGAATAATAGAGGTTAATATGCCAAAGCTTGCAGCTGGACAAAGACAATTAATTTACCTTTGTCAAACTTTGTCTGTGAGGCTGATGGTGGCACCTGGCTTTGTCTGGTGATACACGTCACATACCAGCTGTTTGGTGACGTCATAATATATTGCATTGTATTATGTGGATTTAGTAAATAGTAAACGCCACCGAATGCTATTTTCGTGTGTTGTTACTTCAGCTAACAAAGTATCTTGTTACTTTGTTATTTTAGTTTTACTCGTTTTTGTAAATCGTTCAGAACTTTTTTAATCATTGTAACATACTTATATATAAACGCTGTATGTGAGACTGTTTTTGGTGAGAGAATAATACACTAATTTGTCTCAAAAATAAAAAATAAATTTATGTAGAGTTAAATATACTACACTACATACAAACATTGTCCTAGGTACATGTAAGAGAGATAATGTAAAGGAACACTTCTTGAAAATGGTTATTTAATAATTATGTATGGTAATTATGACTGTTTAGGGAAATATAAAAAGATTGAGGTTCAAAAAACATAGTAAAACTGCATTTAAAACGCTATTAAATAAATAAGACTTACAAATTATTAGTTATTTATAAAACGGGATGACTGAATACATTTCGGGGCTCAAGTAAAGCTAATCGATTATAACTTAGTTGAGTACTTAAGTAGCTGCAACGACCAATTCAGTTTGAACGATGTTTAATAAAGCTTTAAAACAAGGAAATTAAGATAGTTTTCGATTTATAGGGGTACATGTAACTTGTTAGCTTTAAATTATACACGGTCAAATTATATTTATATTTGATGGTGTTGTCCTCAGGTTAATGTCAGTGAAATTATACTTATTTTTACAATAAGAAATGAAAATTAAAACAAAAAACTTGCAAAAATATATTTTTTTCCTTTTTATTCTTTTCGAAATGAGTTAAGTCACTTGCATTATTACTAGATCGGAGAAGGTTTGTTCAGACATATAACCTTCGAAGGAAAATTTTAAGGTTGAGAGTCAATATTTTAGGGAAGAGTTATAATTTGTATATACTTTAAATAAAAAAACTATCAAATCACAAACGTTAAATATTAGGACAGAATCTTCCAAGCACAATTCAGATAATTTATTAATTAATGTTAATAGTATGAAAGGTCAGTGATTAGCATTTCTTATTTTATTGTAGTGGTGAGTCACCTAGAGGTCGGTAAGTTTTGACTATTTTGACATAACAACGTTCAAATTTATCGTGGAATTTCCATTGGCGTTTATTGACAAAAAAGTAATATTTTTTTATTAACAAATGTGAATGGTGCCTCATCAAGCCGACCTCAAAGGGAGATATATTTTAAACAGAATTGTTAAATAATATAATGTAGACTATTTAACAGCAAGGACCCTTTGATTCTCCGAATCAACGTCGATAATTTATTTAGTGAAACTGTCAGTAATCCGTCACTGAGACGATGTCAGCGGTAAGCCATCCATCTCTGGTATACCTGTCAGAAACTCCTGGAGTGAGTAGAACACAAAAAGTTAATGTAGGGGAGAGTTTAGGTGGTGAGAAAAGTTTCTTGATAGAATACTTTATTTAATTGCTTTACAAAAGTTATTATCGTGATGCTAAATGATTTATCTCATATAAGAAACGCTAACACTACTCTGTCTTTGTATTTTATTTCATACGAATGGCCTATGTAGTCTGGTTACTAACTGAGATCGACTTATTCTCAGAAAGGGCCATTTATCAATAGCCCAATAGTCAGGGCAACTAAGCGACATACAGCTCTAAATGGAATCCGAATCGCAGTATTTGTCTGATTTTCTGTTCATTGACAGGCCTGATACTCTCAGTTCTCTTCCCTACACAACGTACGGGGTTGAGTGGTAGAGAGGGATTTGCAGCCCTAACTTCACCTCTTGTGAAGAATAAAGATTTTTCATTTCATTTCAACACCCAGATACTGACTACCACCCAACATGGACACCCTAGACTTCACAAGTAGTAACCACGCCGATAGTAACCATTGAGTGGACACCGTGTCAGTATTAACAATTTTCTCCAGTGAATAATTTTGTTTCATTCCACCCTTCGACACTTTACCTGTTAGTGACTTAAAACAATTTGCAGCTCTGTTGACTATCATAGGACCCCCAACCTATTGTACGTTTTGAAGGTCGTGACAGTTCTTCCCTCTTGGTACTAGCAGTGCCAGTTATCATTTGTTGACACCCAAGTTTTGCAATTGAACATTAACACTCAAGAACGTTTCATTCTTATACTTTTTCAAACATTTATTTCAAATGTTAACATTCTATATAATGCAACAGTGAATAGTGCCTCCTGAGACATGTTGTGTTTCTTTCTTAAAACACTTGAATCATTGGAAGTCTCCAAACATTATCTAACAATCATGAACAATCCTATGCCAACAAACAAATGTTAAAGAAAAGTTGTTTTAAATGCTATATAATTTAAGAAGTTAATACAATAATTACCAATTGAACGTCTAGTTTTCAGAATAAGGTCAAAACATAGATTCAAGTGTGCAAAGATTAATTTAATATTAATTACTGAATACTTGCCACAATTCACATTAAAACCTTGGATTTTGAATGTAATTAAGGCACATTAACTGTATATTGGTGTAATATACCGGCGATAAGTCATAGTTCACTGAACATATGTGACCTGATTGTGCAATGAGTCCACCCCCTCCCCTCCACTGACCGTGTGGAATCAACGTCATGAGAAATAAAAATATCCATACAAGTATTTATTATCTAAAGTAATTTATTTTTTATTCAGCAAAAGAGAATACAAAATGTAAGGAAATGATATTGGATTTTGTTGGATACACGTTTATTAACTTGATCGTTGGAATAATTTTCAAATGAATGCAATTTACACTGTATTATAGTTTTTTACATTAAATTAACATACTTAGCAGGCACAATTATGAATGGTATTTTTGGCATTGAGTTTTGGCCATATTTTAATTATGGTTGTCATTATGATTATGTATCTAAATTGACGATAAATTATGTTATTGGTAATTGTTTTATTTATAATGAAATTACAATTCATAAACGATATAGGAAGAACAAGGAGGAAGGCATGTTTGGCAACGAAAAATTCTGAAAATTCCAGTCTTCCCACACAATGCTTAGTTGCTTAAGCTGTTATTTTCTCTGTGCCGTGATTAAAGTCTTAAGTAAACAAACTCCTTAATCTTCATTTGTCTTGAACAACAGCTGGTTAGAGATAAACAGAGGAACATTGTTGCTTCCGCGTGTTTTAGAGGAGGAAATCTCACGAAATCTACAACTCCTTCAATGTGTACGATATAATCTTAATAATAAAATACAAAAACGATTCACTCGTTCATTCCGAAATGTCCTGAATTACGGAACATATTTGTATGACATTTCGAGCGAAGTTAGCTTTTGTATCATAGAGAAACATTACAAAAGGATTTCTTGAAATACCATTCCTAAGTGGTAGAAACCCCTTAGTATTACTTTTTTGCTATAAGAATTAAACTAATATTAATTTAATTTAATAAATTATTTAAAATAAGGCTGATAAAAAAACATCAACATGACATAAAAGCTTAGTCAACATTTTGTTTTATTCGTGAAAAGTTATTTTCTAATAATCTGAAATGATTGCACTACTTTGCACCCTCTTAAGAAAAATTATAGGGATTTTTAGACTATAAAAAAAATTATTTAGGGGAATGGCAGGATGCAGATGAATAGTTTGGAGACGACTACTGAAGGAAGAGCTGTCGACTAGCAACCCATAACCACTTTTAGAAATATTAGATTAAATGAACGAAATTACGAGATGAAAAATATTCATATTTTCAAACAGTTGGTTGAGAAATGATGTAGTCATAACTAAATAAATAATTTATTTGTAAAAAGTAATTTTAGTATAAATTTCTATTTTTATAGAATTAAATTGAATTGAGTACAATCTAGACTACTATTTTCACACAAAGTGAGAAAATTTCACATACTGAAGTTTTCAGCTGCTTTGTCTAATGGTCTGACGATGACAATAAGTCATCTACAATCCGTATAACATAGTGACATCAAATAAGTTTAGTGATTTTTTCTTCACTTGAGAATTAATTATAACGTACAATAAAACGTACAATAACTCTGGAAAGTTTCAAATATTCGTTAATTGTTTTAATTGTATGAATCAAAAATATTGAACGGACCTTTTCTGTTACTTTTGTCCGTACGTAACTCGTTAGTAAGATTTGTTTTAAAAGATTGAACATATTTGTTTCATCATAGCATATAATTTGCTTAGCTAAGTATTTTTCATTGCTTTAAAGGCTACAAAAATTTTGTGCACTCTTTAATTTATTTTAAACTTTAATTGCGAAATATTTCATTTTGTGCATGCTTTAATTGTATAGACGTTGTTTAATATATTTTTAGTAAATTTATTGAGTTATTTAAAAAAATACAATAGTCACAATTGCTTTTAAATAACCACAAAACATTTACGACGAAGAGAAGTTTTTTTTTTATTTCGTGTTTATTCAGTAGTGTTTTATTTAATTACAATTAATTGAAATTCATATCTTGTAAATTTGGTGTAATTTGTACAGTACGGTACATACATAAGTTCCTCCTAGGCCTTAAAAAAAAAACCAACATTTAAAAACAAGTAATAAAATGCAGAAAACAAGTTAAGCTACAGAAGTTAAATTCGGACATTAAATCAATTGACGTACGTGATTTTCTTAACAATATACATTATATTGTCACGTATACTAAATATTATTGTAATTTAACATTTAAAACGTACATTATTAAATATTAATAACGTACTAATTTTGAAACTTTACTAAGTAAAAATTAAATTAAATTAAATCGCAGGGAATAGAACTGAAACATGAAAACTTGAAGACAAACTGTGTTCCAAAATGACGTCATCAGTACAAGATTTTGGAGAATATACGACGTGTTGAAGTCATAAAATATATGGCGTCAGAGGGCGTACACTCTCTGTCTGACACGCACGGAAGGTTAGTGTACGACCAAAGTGTCCGAACACGACACTTTCATTAAAGCCTGAGATTGGTGGGACAAAATATTAATAGAAATTTCCTGTAAGTTTATATTATTATATTTAAATGTATTTAGTAATTATAAAGTTAAATTCCTTTATTAGTTTAATTTTATTAAGTAATTTAAATTATGAATTACAATATTGAGTCTCAGTTCTCACTAAAGATGCGTACCAATCCGTTCTGCCATTACAAATCGGTGCTGCAGACCAATCCAGTAAAAATTAAAGTTATGTGTGGTTTTAATTAAATAAAACTGTATGGTTTATTAGGAAAATAATTTCCCAAATAAACCACAGCAAATTAAATCGTTATTATATTTAATTTTTTCTAGAAAGCCACAACATGAAACGTTTTATTTATTTAAATAAAATTTAACTTGGAAAATATAAAATTATTTGATTTTAACAACATGAATACAATTGTTACTTTAAGTACATTTAAATATAATTTTTCTATAGGTTATATTTAGAGGCAAAACTCTGACTGTTTGTTTATTTGATCTCAACGTCTGTTTGAAATGAAAGAATGGCTGGGAAATACCAGCTGCGCTCCCTTTCATCAGTACAATTGTCCATGATTTAAAAAGAAAAAAAATACTATCTTATATTCCTTAGAAAATAGTAATTCTGAACATAATAAACAGTGATAAGTATTATTTCAATATATTATTTATTGGCTTTCCTTTAATATGACACTAGTAAATTGCAATCATAAAGTATATATACTAATAAATATAAAAGTAAATAAATAAAAAATGGAAGCAATTTAAAATATGCACTTACCATCAAGACAAGTTGTTTTATTAATAATATTGATACATTAGTTGACTGTTCACTCTTTATAAATAGGGACTTTTTTAAAATAACTCATTCAAAATAAATATTTGTCTTATTGTCTATTTTTGTGTGTGAATTGTTCTTCAAAATAATGCATTATTTTGAAAAAGAAATGAACACACATCTAGTCACCATCCTTCAGATGGCTGAAAAATATTCTTTCATGTATAATACTTTTTAATCCTGACCGAATAATATAGTAACATTACCTATGTGTAACACATATAAAGCCTTTATATTCTTCATCGGAACATGCCATCATAAAATAAAACAATTAAGTATTCAACGTTAAAAATCTTATTATTATTTAGTTATTCCATAGAAATAAAGAACTCACTCATTTTTAACGAATAAAACTATAATAATTCACTGCAATATTTATTATATTTTCAAAACTGTATTTCATTTTAAAATGCTATAAGCGAAAATGGACTAAAAAATCCACAAAGTGAAATGGCCCAACCACCCATCCATACACATACTGATTTAAAGGCACACTTATATAATCTGTGATATTAACCTAACCATAATGATAAATTATTGTAATATCTATAATGAAAATAAGCTGTTTATATTTATATAAGAATTATGTACAAGAAAATTAAAACTGCTTATGTATAAAATATAAAAAATTACAATTTTCAACAACACCGCAATGTTTTCAAACAATAAATAAAATTCTTTGAAAATTAATTTCACATTTAAATAAGCTTAAGGAAAGTAATCTGGTTTTCTTATGACTATGAATATTTCAAATTACATAGAAAAACTATAAGTATCATTTCATTTAAAGTGTAATTTACTTCTATAAATTCAATTTTATGTGAAGAATAAATATTTTATCAGCATATTACTTTAAAAATTGTAAATTATTCATGTACAATCACTGAGCGAAATCAATATTCAATGAAGAGTCAATTTAATCTGCTCTCAATACAAGCAATAACGTCAAAATATTGCTCTTTATGAAACACTCGTTCCAAAACGGTTTGATATCAAGTTACAGTTTATAAAATGAACTAAATAAAAATGTTACAGCTGGTCTTGTTAAAGTATATTTATTACATTTTATTTTCTAAAATGCTGGTTGATAGCTTACCAAATAATGTAAAAGCTACCTAATCGTACAATATACTTCATAAAGAAAAATAATTTAAATTTCCACCAACTGAACGTATTTTGAATTGACACATTTCAAATGTAACTCAATAACGTTCGATTTGAAATAACATACTCTTTGATGTTATGCTTCTAAAATACACACATCGTATTAATACAAATATCGGAAAATTGTTTTGTACAAACAAAAGGGTTTTATAATTTTATTCAAAAATGAGATTCAGTTACCGATATTTTAGTTGATACAATGTAGATATGTTTATTTGTCACAAGCAGTCGTATGTTACTGACAATTTCGTCGATACGATCAGCCTGCAATTGATAGGCTCAACATACATTGTTCACTTGTGTCAATTAGTGATACTAGTGCTGTAATTCGGCTATTCGTGGGCAAAGTGTTTTGAAGCGTTCTATACTCGGTCATTTTGTTACTGAAATATAATATTTGAAATATTTATATTAATTTGTTTCGAAATACTGTCAATTGCCAAGTATCCTTCTCAAATTCCATTTACTACCATAAGTAGATGGGTATTACTAGGATTAGTACAAGGAATTAAGGATTGATTAATTTATCTCTTCCAAACTCTTAGTTCAGAATGAATAATGAATAATGAATAATGAATAATGAATAATGAATAATGAATAATGAATAATGAATAATGAATAATGAATAATGAATAATGAATAATGAATAATGAATAATGAATAATGAATAATGAATAATGAATAATGAATAATGAATAATGAATAATGAATAATGAATAATGAATAATGAATAATGAATAATGAATAATGAATAATGAATAATGAATAATGAATAATGAATAATGAATAATGAATAATGAATAATGAATAATGAATAATGAATAATGAATAATGAATAATGAATAATGAATAATGAATAATGAATAATGAATAATGAATAATGAATAATGAATAATGAATAATGAATAATGAATAATGAATAATGAATAATGAATAATGAATAATGAATTTTATTTCCAATTAAAATAAACAATATTACAAAATATACATGGTTTGGAAATTAAATGCTAAAATTTATCAAGGCCTCAGGAAAATATCACCTAAATTTATGTATCCAGCCCAAATAACCTATTCCTTTTAAGAAAATCGTTTAAATTTTGAATCTAGATATAATATATCCAACATTATGTTTCATTTTACCGAATATTTTGAAGTTATACTTCTTTGCGCCCGTTAGACACTTTGGGATGGGATGTTGGTCGAGAAACCGCGTCACGCTGAAAAGTAAGAACAAATTTTTAAGAACTATCGATTAATCGATTGTTAATCGAAGAAATTTAATCGAAGAAATTACTGATAATGATAATATAGGTATATAATATAATAATGAAGTCACGTATAATATATTGAAGATAAATATATTGAATAATATTGAAAAATGTCTTATATTTCATTTATATATCCTGTCTGTTTGTGTGCGTGAGTGGGTGTATGAGAATGGCCAAAGAAGTATAACTTCCACCGTGTGGTCCGACGCACACCCAATTGTTTTTTTTTTAGTTTATTTACGGTGAGCTAGTTAGTTCAGGGGTTGAAAACCAAATTTGAAACATTGTAGTTATTGTATAATATGCCTACAATATTTATATCTCACAGCTTAGTGACGACATTTTCTCCAATCGTAAAATATACCCCATTTTAACCAAATAGACTGTATTATATTATAAACAAAATAAGAAATAGAAGTATGATGAAAAAATAACTTATCCAGTATGCTTATAAATATTTTTTTCTTTTTTCTGGATTGTCTTTAGGTATAATTTCACTTAATCCCTTACCACTATTCCTTCATTCTCTATTTACATTATTTTAAGTAAATATTACACATTTATAAACGAATTTAATATAAAAGTAAAATTAATACGACTTTAATGTCAAACAGTTTAATGTTTTAAGTTAATTGTTGTATTTGTTCTTGTTTCTGTTTTCCCAAAGACGACACAATGTATGTTCACGGCAGGTGGGGGAGGGGGTGTCGATGGGGGATATTTATAGATGAACAGATGTTCCTGATCGCAGTTCCTTTTCCTTAATAGTACAAAGGGAAGAATTTTTTTTACCTCTCTACATTGTGTTTAAAGTTCTTTAAAAATAATGAACAACTTTGTTTTATGAATATAAAGTCACTTAGAATACTCTAGTAATTTTCATTATAAAACATAAAGATTTACATAAATTATAGGTTAGGTAAATATACAGTTATATTACAAATACGTTTTACAAGGTGTAATTTTGTGATTGAATATTGCAATAAATATTATGACTAATAAAAGAATATTTTGACATTTTAAAGAATCTAACTTTAAGTTTACGATCTGTAAAAGCAAATACACATTGTTACCTTCTTGCTATAAAACAGTATTTTTTTATGTTTACTTTTTTATTTTACTATAAATGTATCGTAAAATATTCCGGGAATCGTAAGATGAAAAGTTAATTCACAAGACGCTTTTTTGAATAAACTCTGCCAGATGGATATTTTCGATTATAAAAATCATTTAATTTCTATGTGTATAAAGAAACCAATAAACAATATACTCTATGAAGTAAAATTTTAATATTTTAAACATTAAACTATATATAACATAAACTATACAAACATTAAAAATATTAAGAAAGATGAAATTACTCTAGATCATCAAAATCGGTAATAGATATAGTCAAAGTATGATGAACCCACTTTTTTGCCGTAGTTTAGTGTGAGATTAATTTACGTATAGTAAACATTTTAAACGCCAGTGTGAATAAACAAAATACTATAAATACATTAATGTATATTTAAACATTTACACACATATGTTTCGTGTAAAAAACATTTTCTATATAGAAAATAGGGTTGGAAGTGATTTTTGGAAATGCTGGACCAGTTAAACTTTTAGAATACATAATTTTAGAGCTTCTAATGGTTATATTTGTGCCATATTGAAAAATAATTTTACTAATTTAAATAATTGTCTTGTTATATAGTCTACGGTTATATTAAGTATTAATGCATTTTTCTTTTGCTATTTTAAATTATATTAAAATGTATATTGTTACAGTTTTTGTCAAAATTTATCCTAACAAATGATTCGTTCTTATCATTAATTTAAAGGATTAAATAATTTTGGGTGAGCCTTTGGCCGAGTGGTCTAAGGCGTCAGGACTTTGAGCTTGGATTAGAGATAGCGCTGGTTCGAATCCGGCCTAGACCGGAAGATTTATCAGTAATATTCACCTTCTACTGTACTGGTTCACCCCTTACTCTGTCTGATTAAGTTCCTCGCACAGATCAATAGTCTATGAGGAATGGGCAGAGTAAGGTTAAGAAGGAGGTTGGCCTCTCCTTTAAAAAAATAACGTTTAGGATGCACAAACAAATTAATGAAAAATATTTGTACGTACAAATAAATCAGATAAACAGCATTCTAAAAAAGGAAACTAATAAATAAAAATGTTTAATATGTCGTTATTTAATTGAATACAACAGTACAAAGTATAAAATACTTGGAGATATTTTACATGTGTTACATTAGAATATCTGAGTAAAAAAAAATGTAATGACAAATTCAAAACAATATTACTTGATCAAAATAATTTGAACCAATATAATTCAAAGAAAAAAAAAGAAAATATATATTTATTTTTAGTTTAACATAGTTGATATTGTCATATCATCCAAAGTAAAATACGTATTTTAGGATACTGAACTTGCAAATATCTCACAATTAAAATAGTATGTTGTATGTGCAAATATACTGTTTAATTTTATCGATCAAATATGATGAAATATATTGTAAATTGTGACAACTGATTGATTGAAAATCTGGAGTAGATTAATTTTCTCCAGGATTAACAACGATGGCAAAGAAAATCACGTTACTGACTAAAGGTTACAAGACGGATTGCTTTCCAGATTATTCGACTGGAGATTGATTGAAAGTCATTCGTTAGAGAGATTCTCCTTTTTGTTCATTGCTATTTTAGGATTAATTCAAGTGTTTTGTTTAAGATCCTTCACCTCAAAATATGATTTTCTACTTAAATAGTTGAATATATTCATTATTCATTTCTAAGACACCAATCGTAGGGATATGGGTGACTTTTTAAGTACTTTTTTTAAATTTTAAACTTCACTCGCCAGTTGACATGGGCCTACAGCCTGTGCGTCAACTTTATTCAACGAGTGAAGTACCGAGCGTTGGCTCAGTGGGGATTCGAAACTTGGCATTGGACCTTAGCCATTGAGCCACCAAGCCGGCAATGAGGGGTGAATGAGTGTGATGAGTGTAGATGAACGAGTGTAGTCGTTATTATCTGAGTTCGACTTAGCTCAGATAGGACTATTTATTAAAAGCCAGGGCAACTATGGGACCTACAGCTTTACGTAGAATCCGAACCACGTAGTGTTGGTCTAAGTAACAGCTAACTGACAAGTCTGACACTCAGTCCTCTTCTCTACACAACATCTGAACCTTGAATACCATCCAACATGGATACCCCAGACTTCTCTAGTAGTGTCCATGTCGATGGTAATTTTTGGTAATTTACAACCGGTTAAATTTATAGTCCTAACATTTAATTCGATTTCAAAACGGCGTGTTTTATTGGGTACAATTAGGGGATATATGATTACTGGGTTTAGTATAAAAATAAGTAAATTATACTACTCAACGTAAATACATTGACCCGTGGTAATAATCAGTAAGAGAATATTTTCTTTATGTATATTATTTATTCAAATAGTAAAATTAACATGTTAACATGCCATAAAAATTTAAAGGCATCGATAAGTTTAACAATATGATTATGAATAATTTAACTCTCAATAAATTTTTATTTTAACAAATATGTTTCCGAATTGGTGATTAAAATAATTTTACTTTAATTTTGCACTAAATTTCTCTCATTTCGTGCCTCCCCTTACGTGATGCGCTTTTGACTCTTCGGCCTTTGGCCTCGGTCTGTGATTAAATTAACATTAGTATGTGAACTGTAATATATAGGACTATTAAAAGCAATACAACGAATACTTGGTATTGTTTTTAGCTGTTTATTATCCTTTTTTTTATTTATAGTTGTTACCAAAAGATAAAGAGGTTATTTTAATACATATTTCAACTGAATTTTGAAAAGTCCATTCTTAGTAAACGTATATGAAAAAAAATATGCATTCCATTAAAACATAAATACGACAATTAAAATCAATTCAACAAATATTTGGTGTTGCTTTTCTTAATTAGCTGTTGTTTTTATTATATAGTTGTGAAATTTGAGACAAAAGGCTCTTTTAATGGCTATTCATAATACAAATTTCAATTTCCTTTCTTTGATAAATCTATGATACAAAATTGGAATTCCCCCAAAATGTCAAGAAACACGAAGCATAACAAATATTTAGTTTTTTATTAACAGCTGTTTTTATTTTTTCTGTAACAAAATGTTTTTATATTAGTGTTAAAAACATGCAATGTTTGCACGATCATAAAAGTTAAAGAAATAAACTGTTAAATAAATACTATCCACTGTCGTGATAGAACGACTTTGGATCCTTTAGGGCCAATAGGGCAGAGCCTATGTAACTTTTATATTAAATTTAATTATATTTTCTGATTTGTTTCTCCCACCGTCCTTGTCTAATTTTCTTCCAAGGGTTACCTTACCAGAAATATACGTGGGGGGGCGATTTAATTGCGGGTTTTAAATATATGGACGATTGTTAAATATGTTCATTTTAAGAAAATTACAAAACCATTAAGAATATTTAACCATGGATCTAATTAAAGTCAGGTTAACAATGTATTGGAGCGAAGGTTAAAAAAATATCCCACCGTAGTATATGGTAGTAATATACTGGCCATTATTGATGGTTCACTGAACGGTATAACCTGATTGTGTCACCAGCACCAGTTATATTGAAGTATGGAACCAATGTAATGACAATACATAAATAAAATTCTCCAACCCACGTACCTTTATTTTAAATTTTGGAAACTATTATCAATGATAAATCTAGTCTATAACAATGAAATATAAATAATTAACGGGTACCATTTAGCAGTTTTGCAATTATAAAAATATCAACATTATCGTAGCTGGACAACATTAAAAAAATTTAGATAATGTTTAAGGAAAAACGAAATAATTTGCGTATTCAGATTAGAGCTTCTTATTTTTTCAGGAAGAGTCAGGACTAAAGAAGCCCTCTTCAAACTATACACTTAATCTGAGGGAAAATGTTTTAAGGGTGACTTAAGAACCAGTGACCGGACGGGCAGGCTGCCTGCAAATACGGAATTCCTCGCTGGGCACCTATCCAAGGAACAGCCACGCTTTATTTTGGGCCCACAGACCTCACAATAATGACAAGGCCACTTCATAGAAATTTATTGCAATAGTTCTATTTATAAGTATAAATCTCATTAAAACATATTTGTACTTGTGTTAATTAAAGTACGGTCTTTAAGAGCCACGTAATGTGTACTAAACCGCAAAATTGTATCATTGCTATTAAAGTGATTTTTTCATTTATTACAAACAAACGTTTTAACACTAATGAAACAGTATAAAACAGTATTAGTCTAGGTGTAACAATCCTATGATTAATTATTTGTCATACGTTTATAATTATGAACTTTTTATATACTTTTCACCAATGTGTAATGATTTATGCTAAATGATGGTTATAATGTTTCGAATTATAAGACGTAATCAGATAATTATGTGATGGTAGAAATTACAAACAAATTCAGCGTCAAACAACATAAATTGAGTGCAATATAAGTACTAAACAGAACAAGTACAAATCATCACTATCAGACCAGGTGGATTGACAAAGGAAATACTCAGTACACTTAGACGTTCTTGTATGACAGCCACTAAGGAATGGTGTTTTAAATTATATAATACCTGATTTTGAGTATTTCTTATCTAGTATTAAAATAATGTAATTAATATCATAAGTAATAAGATACTTTTGTAGTGAAATGAAATGGTTTTTTATGCTGATGGATGATATAAAAATTAAATAATAATTTGTATTATTACTTAAATCTTAGGAAATCACTAAACTGTCTTTATAAAATATGTAGAGAGGATAAAACCACAGCTTATGTCAAAGATAATATTGCTGATTGGTCGGTACTGAAGTTGGTTAAGGAGGTGCAATAGGTTTTCGGTAAGTTTATAAATAAAATTAGGTAATGTATCTTCCCTTGAGACAGGCAAAATAAATAAATATATATATATACAAATACTTGTAAAAATAAAGTGGTGAATTAAACTGATTTTAAATCAACCATGAAACAAAACCGTTCAAAGTACAAATTTAATTGTTTATAACTACTTTTTTACATACTACAGAAGAAATTAAGATGTTTTTCATTTAATACAATTGTAAAAATATCTGTAATTTTAAAGGTATAAAAGGTAACTAATTTTGATTATAAAATTAGTAAATAATTAACTTACCTAAAGACTATTATAAGCGGGTCCTCAGTTCAATCCCAATCAGATTTACAAAACTTTTGGAAAGAGACCGGCTGATAAACACCGTTGTTTATTTATCATTGGGACATTAATTAATGGCACTTTCTAAGGAATAATCAATCTAAGGAATCACTTTTCGCTCATTTTTAATCATTCGCAATATATATTAGCCCATATCTTGACGATCGTTCTTAATAAAAAAATATTCAACTGTTTAGCGCACAAAACAAACACATTAAAAAGCTGAAATGCCTTTATAACGAGTAAAACAAAAGATTAGATTTTGTGAAATGAAAAATCAACAATTGCATTTTTAAAACTTACTTTTTTTATCAGGACTGAAGAGGAATTTAAGATTTATAATAAGTTTATTTGTAAAGGTTCTTGGATAAAAATTTGAATCTAACTATCGAAGCTTAAAACTTTTACTTTAAATGGGTTTTTTACAATAATAAACAATGAATGCATAATTTAGAACATCAAATTTACATTAATAGTAATTAACATAAAAAAGGCAATAATATTTCTTTGAGACTGAATAAAACTTCAAAGTCAGCTATAAATAAACTATACAGAATAGATAACCTTGATTATAACATTCATAATCGATAACTTAGCTGTGACAAAACAAAAAAATGTTTATGTTTATGAATTTATTTTAATTAACAAAATAATAGTGACTGGCACATTTTCTTAAAAGTATTTCCTCTTAAACGATTACAGAATGTTCAGGTACACCCGATTGGTGTCCAGTCAAATTCCAATTATGTTTAACATTCAAAGAGTGATTTTTCAATTTCCAATTTGCTTTGTTCAAAAGGTTTTTTGGAATGAAAGACCCTTTTGTAGCAACTATTTACTATAAAAAAACTCCTTTTAAGTAGCAAATATAGTAAAATACAGAATTAATTGAATTAGATTACAAAATATTTGATTTCCTACAAAGGGAATCCCTTGAGCTACCAATATAACAATAGATGTGTATTACAATAACGAACGTGTATCATGTAACTACTGTTAAAACGCTACAAAATCTCAACTGTAACACTTAGCCCACCAACAGGGGTACACATTCCAGACCTAAAGACTTCAGACCGATCAGCCTCATGTCTTTTCTTTTAAAGACATTGGAGAGGCTGGTCGAAACCCATTCCATACAAACCAACACGCATACATGGCTGGGAGATCTGCGGAGTCGGCTCTTCATAGACTCGTCACGAGGGTTAAGGGGACGATTCGGCAGAAGGAGCTAGCCATGGGTGTCTTCACGGATATAGAGGGGGCGTTCAATAATGTCTCCCTACAGTCTATGATCGATGCTGTCGTTAGGACGGGCGTCAATGGCATCATTGTCAGATGGATTGAGGCCTACCTACGCAGCAGAACGGTTAAGGCAACATTGAACGAAGCGTCAGTTCAGGTTGTAGTCGGCAGCGGCTGCCCCCAAGGGGGCGTCCTTTCCCCTCTCCTGTGGTCCTTTTTGGTTGATGACCTACTAAGGGCGCTGAACGGGATGGGGGTATATGCTCAGGCATACGCGGACGATGTGTGTATACTGGGCGTTGGTAAGTTTGCCAGCACGGTGTCGGACATCGTCCAGGCTGCCTTGAGATACCTAGAAAGGTGGTGTAGGGACAAGGGGCTCTCTGTTAATCCTAACAAGACAGAACTTGTACTTTTCACTAGGATGAAGAGGCTGGATGGCCTATACATGCCCACCATGGGAATGGAGCTAAGAGCTACAGGGTCGGTTAAGTATCTGGGAGTTATCCTGGATGCTAAACTGAACTGGCTTAAGCACCTTCAAGAGAAAGCCAGGAAGTTCATAATGGCTTTCTGGGCTTGTCGGAGGGCCATCGGGACAACGTGGGGTCTAAAACCAAAGATGGTTTACTGGCTATACACGAGTGTACTTCGGCCCTCATTATGTTATGCGGCTGTTGTCTGGTGGCCGGCCATGGCACAGAATAGTGCAAGGCTAACACTAGACAGATGTCAGAGAATGGCGTGCCTGGAAATCACAGGCGCAATTAGAACAACCTCATTGGCGCGATGGAGGTCCTCACTGGGCTCCGCCCAATGGACCTGTTTGTAAAAGGGGAGGCCTGTAAAGCGGCCTTCAGAATAAGGACGACTGGTGGCTGGCTGTCTGGCCAACCAGGACTCCACGGGAGTATACTATCTGGGGACATTGGTCTGGACCCATTAATTTTGATGGGAACAGACTTAATGGTACCTAAGTACAGAATTGACAGGCGGGTTAGGGCCTTCCTTCCAAGCAGAGATGAGTGGATGGGGAGTACCGAGCCCGCACAAGTAAAAGGAAGCGTCTGGTATACAGACGGCTCACTTATAGAAGAAGGTGCGGGTGCGGGGGTGTACGGGAGGGGAGCACGGAAAGTTCTGTCTGTACCTCTAGGGGCCCATGCAACCGTCTTCCAGGCGGAGGTGATGGCTATCATGATAGCCACACAAGAAGAAATGCGTCTAGGTGGCTTCGGAGGAGTTGTCTCAATCTGCTCGGACAGCCAGGCGGCGATAAAGGCGATCATGGCACCACGTACCAGCTCTAAGCTGGTATGGGAGTGCCAGGGGATCCTGGAGACTCTCTGCCAGCGTAAACAGGTGAGACTCATGGGTCCCTGGGCATGCTGGTATTGATGGGAATGAGAGAGCCGATGCACTGGCTAGGAGAGGGGCAAAATTCCCACTGCTGGGGCCGGAGCCGGCTCTTGGTATTCCTCTTCAAAAGGTAAAAAGAAGAATTGACAGGTGGACCTCTGAGGAACACGATAGTAGATGGAGGACCGAGTCCGGGCTCAGGTAGTCTCGTGCTCTTATCCAAGGACCGGGTCGCAGGTACAGCGGAGATCTGCTGGGCTGTAACCAGACCAAGGTGAGGGCGGTTACGGGTATGCTGACCGGACAAAATCTTCTTAATAGACACATGAAGATTATGGGCCTAACAGAGGACTCCACATGTAGGCTCTGCGAGGAGGATGAGGAAAGCTCCATACACATCTTTTGTCATTGTGGAGCTCTCTCATCTCTTAGGTATAGGACTCTGGGTGCCGCTTTTCTGGAACTAGAGGATATCAGAAGGGCTACACTCGAGGAGATCATGTCCTTCATAAGGGGGACTGGTCTCTTGTGACACTGTCGCCAGTCTCGGGGCGCAAGGGGCCATGGAGTATAGGCGCAGTGGGCTTGGCGACAGGACCACAACTCGATGTATCTAATCTAATATAATCTAATCTAGTCCGCCAACAAAGGAGTAAAATTGTTACAAAAGAGAATAAATTTTTCTTTTGGGAATATTTTAAGTTTGTAAATAATTTTATTTTTGTACAAAAATGTTATTTTTTATACAGGCGATCATTGAAAGTTGGCTAGTTTAAAAATACAACTTACTTCTATGAAAAAAATTACTGCAAATTAAATGCTATACTTTTTATTAAAAGCAACGTATTTTAGTTAGTAATATTCAAACTCTCGATGAGTTTTTTTAACTAATCAATAATGTACTAACAACAATACTTTCAAAGGATGCCATTTCATAACGTGTTTAAAAGTTATCTTCAACTTGTTTATTCTTAAGACGCCGATATGGGAAAATATGAATTTGGAATTACTCTAATGAAGGTAGTAGATGAGTGAATGTAGTCTTTGTTACAAACTAAGGCCGACTCTTCTATAGAAACTGGCATTAATTAATAGTCCAAAGACAAGTGAAAAGCCCTTGCTTATCAGCTGAACGCTTTTAAAAATTTTTACGACTCTGATTGGTATCGAACTGAGAACCTTAAGCTTATGAAGTTGGGCTGTAACCAACTACGGTACAAGTAAACGTCACACAACACAAATATTACTTGTACTGTATATGTACCAACACGTATTATGATAATTAAAAAACTATTTAACCATGCTAACAAGCAATTTAATAATTAACATTTGTTCCTAAATATGTTATATTAAATGTTTTAAGTTGGTATTACAATGTAATCCTTTGTAACAGGTTTTTTTCTTTAAAACATCTGCGTTTTCTTTGTTAAACTAGTGTTTAAGCTGAGAAACGCCATTGGTTGAAGTAATAAGCTATTTTACTAGCCACCATTAAGAAGATAAACAAGGTGAAAAACAATCAACCTAATTGTACGTGTATTCAGTCTTTAGACGTTTATAACTTAATAAGTCTCGTAAACAAAATTCGTTTACATATTGTCATTATTGTAATTATTAGTTAAACCAATCAAAGCCACAACCAGTGTCTGCTAAACCCCTATCCAACTATAAAGACCTTCATTTAAGTTGACAAAAACGAAGTGACCAAGAAACAGAAAGCAATCGTAGATCTGAACTTCAGCCAAACTAATCTGTGTTTCTTCCCTTCTCAAAAAACTGTCATGGTTTCAACGGTTTGGTCTGTACATTAAATAATTTCAACAATTGGTATTTCAAATTATCATTGGTGATTGTTTTACACCTGTACATAATGTTTTACAAAACTTAATGTATTAATTAAATAAAAGTAAATATTTGAGTACTCATTCATCAAGTCCTCAAGATATTTAATATGATTTGAAACATTCATTTGTAACTTAATTCAGTGCAGATTATTAGATGAATTATTTCAAATTAGATTATGCGGAATTAGATCTCAGGACAGTATAAGCTGTCCTCATAAACCTGAGGAATGTGCCAGAGGCTATTAAATTTGTGTTTTTGTTGTGATTCTTTTGTGAATCTTGTATTTGTGTTAATAGACTTATCTCAAATGGTAATTTGTTTATACATATCTCTTACGATATAATAGATAAAATTATTGTTATATTACGAGAGCCAGCTGCTAGTAGATCAACAAAATATTTTTAACTGTCTATAAATCTTGTCACATATTCAATCACACATTTATTTTATATTGTTTTTACATTTTACTACGCTCTTGTTGATTTTTGTAGATTGTTGAAAATTGTTATTTATTTTTCTGTTACTAACCATACCTAATGGTTTCATTGTTACAAATACATTGTTATATTATTGTTATGTTTTATTTGTTTTTTACTGTTTTACTGTCGTTTTAGGTTTTCAATGGCAAGTTTATTATTCTGGGTACATACAAATATGGAAACGCTTTCACAACAACGTTATTTTTTCAAATCATAATTTGATAGTTTTATTTTTAAGAACTGTGTTCTATAAAGTATATATTTTGATCATAATAATTTACTTTAAACCGTTAAATAGCAGATAAATAATTTGTTCACATTAGTTACATTAAAATTACCACTACTCTGGAAGACCGGTTTGCGGCAATTCATTTTTCTTGAATAGACCTTTCATTTGATACCAAACTCGACCTACGCTTACGTTTAATATTTTCGTTCCTCGTGGGCCGTCCCCTGAAAAGATGAATTGTCAATTATGGAGTAAAAGTGTATGTTATTTATAACCATGATCATGTACAGGATTTCACTTTTACAAGTGAAGTCATAAAAAAACTTGTGAAAGCGTTTCCATATTGTTTCCACCCTGTATATTCCAGGTTAGAAAAATGTGTTGTATTTGTTTAAAAACAACATAAAATTTATATTATTTGAGCAAAATATTACCAACATTTGTAATCTGTATTAGACGATTAATATTTTTCGACAATTTGAGAAATCTTACTGTAATTATAGTAGTTTATCCCAAATAGCAAAAAGCTACAGAGAAAACTGCATAACTGCTAAGAAGTGAAAATCATTTAACTAAAAAAAACTGGATGTAATTATTTATAAGATTTCAAATGTTTAAAAAGGGAAACCAGTGTAACAGGAATATTAAAATTCATGTATGATTCATATTTTAAAAGTAGATAATATTTTATGTATTTACAAATCACAAACAAAACCTTTATTTTGTATTTGGGACGCCAACCATTTGTTTTGTTGCTGTGGAAGAGGGAAGAGCAATGTAATAAGAATGGCTCCTTTAAGAGATGTTTTTCTACAAGACGCTTAGTTACTTCCGCTGTTATTTTTACCCTGCCTTGATTAAAATCTTCGGTAAACAAACTCCTTAATCTTCGCTTGTCTTAAGCAACAGTTGGTCGGAGATAAACAGAGGGATTAAAGATTAAACTGCGGTGAACTTGTTGTTCCGACGTTCAATACATTGAAGATAAATATAACTTATAATTTTAGTTTATTCTGTAAGATTAAACAACATTATTTGATACAAAATTTAAATCAGCTGATGTGATTACATTTTGTGTTTACAAGTAAATAAATTATCCTAAATTATTTCAATCTAATTTGTAACAGATCAACCACTTGTATTTTTATTATTTTTCAAGAATGTCAATACTATATTTATCTCGCCAAGTTATATCAGTTCACATATAATGGGCGAGCCAGTGGCCCAGTGGTCTAGCCTTAAGGCGTCAGGACTTTGAGCTTGGGTTTTGGGTTAGAGACTTTGGCCTGGACTGGAAGGTTTATCAGTAATATCAATGAATACAAACTCTATTCATTGGTAATATTCCAGTACCTTTTACTGTACTGGTTCACCCCCTTACTATGTCTGAATAAGTTCCTTGCACAGATCAATAGTCTATGGTTAAGAAGATCATTGTTGACAGCTGTTTTATGAGGAAAGCTAATTATGACAGTTGCATTTTGACGATACGTCATTACTACGAAAGAACTATTACGAAAACAAAATATTGTTGTCATTAATAGTTTACTGCATACATTTTTACTGTAGAGTAATTTATTATGTTTTGTTTATATTACACACAATATCTACATGTTTTTAATGAGCTTTATTTTTAATCACGTTTAATTAGCTTCGATTATAATTAACTTGAAACCAACTGATATATAAGTATTTATTTATACACTTTATTTAAGTTATCGTTAAATGTTTATTACAGTAACTACGAAAAGTTTATTGAAATATCATTCTACTAATATAAGTTTAATGATTGATCTTATAATCATTATAAATTTGTGGGTTAGGTTTGGGTAATTTTTTATATTTTCAGTCATAGATTAACTGCTTTACACACATAGTCACACCAGCAGCAATGTGTGGTTATTCCAAATAGTATATTTAAGTATAATTAAAGACATTTATTTATAACAATTACGTAACGATTAAATTTAATGGGAAATAGTGGATTGACAGTTAAATATTACCCTCTGAAATAAAAATAACTAAATATCCACTGCTTGTTTAAACTAAACTGTAGAAATTTCAGAATCTTATTCAGATGGAAAAACTCATACCAAGAATCGGATTTAAATAAATATTTTGTTATTTTGTCTTAAGCGTAGAGAAATACCCTTAAATTGATAATATATATATATATATATATATATATATATATATATATATATATATATATATTTTAATATTGTTTTGTCTATGAGATGCCAAATTAGTTTTCAAGAGGTATGAGTGAACAGTATTTTTTTGTTAAGTTTAATTTTCTTTATGAAACTGGTACTGAATCTGAAATCATCATTGGTTAAAGTAATAAGTTATTTTACTTGCCGCCATTTCCTTGATTAAAGACTTTGAACTAGAGTTCCCAAGTATAAGTGTACGAAATAAACAAGGCGGAAAACAACTAACCTCCATTCATTCTTCTGAACTAAAACTAATTTTACTGTTCAGCTTTGTTTAAGCGTGTTAACATTTTAAGCAAAACGCTTGGAACTAAATTTTTCCTCTCTTCCTAATGTTACGTATATATTTAGTCTTAATGAAATTTCACTTGCCAGTTCATATGAGCCTGTAGGCCTGTGCGTATACTGTATTCAATGAGTTAATTACTGACCGCTGCCTAAGTTGGGATTCGAACCTTGGACACTGCACTTCACTGTCTGGAACCTTTTCAACTTAATTCCTACGTTGGCCTCCTTCTGAGACACTTGAAAAACTAGTGTTTTGAAGACTGTAGAAAAACAATAATCAAATCTAAACCTTAAAATATTTGTTTTTATTTGTATTCGGTACACATTTGGTTTATATATTAGTATTTAAATTGTCCAATTTAATAATAATAAAAAAACAACTTAACAAATTTATATATTATCAAAAATTATGTAATAACCTATCGAATATTTATTTATATCGTAATAGATAACTTCAAAAAATCATGTTAAAATGCAAATTATAAAAATATTTGCAATAATTATTTTTGTTCACAATCGTTTTAACATAACTTATTTAGCCTTTTCCACTAGTATTTTTACAAAAGAATTCATTTCAAAACAAGCTTTTTTTAATTTTTATTCAAACCACTAATTGTTGTTATATACATATACACACTGGTTATATTAATTATCTCTATGATCAAGTAATGAGAAACATTAACATACTACTATCATAGTGGTTTTTATAATATTTCTTACAAAAGGGATTTTTTCTAAAATAAGTAGTTTTTTAAATATTTATCGTAAATATTTATCAATGATTTTTTTTAACTGACACCATTTTAAAACATATTAAAAAAGTTTTTAAAAAAAATGTGCCCTATTTAGGTAAATATAACAGTAAAATGACAGCTTTTTGAAAATATGCTTTTTATTTGTTAATCATTAGCTCAAAGATAAAAACTTATACATTTATGGCTTTGGCATAGTATTTCCTACAAAAAAAATTGTTCTATAATATTTAATTTTTTAGATATTTAGCGATGATTTTATTTTAATACTTATACTTAACAAGTTTCATTATTTTAGCTTTAACAGTTTTCGAGGTAATAAATTTTTTGTAAAAAGCAAATACCGACAAAAAACCAGCTGAACAGTTGATTTGGTAAAGGTTGTCACTACTGGTTAATTTATGATCACAAATATCATAATTAAAGTGTCCAAAACAACTTGATTATACTTTCAGCCGCCATTTTTTTTTCAATTTTAAATTTATATCTAAAAATCCAAAAGATGTACTAAGCTGCAATTTTGCATGGTTCTTTATAACATAAATAAACATTTTGAGAAAAAATATTGATTTTCCTGTATCAACAACCGAGAGAGCTTATCGGAGAGTTCAGAAAAACCTGTGTATAAAACGTTCGATTTATATACATTAACGTGCATTTAAACAATACAAATAACTATGATTATATTGTTTATCCAGAATAACTATGACATTTCATTTTCTTTAGTTATTTGACCAGTGGTAACTATACATTACAGAAGTCCAGTCCTCCATGTTTTTCCACCTGAGGAAAACGTGTTTGAAGTAAAAGGACTGCTGGGAAACGCCAGAAGCACTCTTCTCATTAATCGATACAAATCAAAGCCTATCCTACGATATAATTCCTTCAGAAGCAAATCGCACTATTTTTTCTATGATAAGGTTTCAGTTGAATGTTTCATTCGTAATCTGTTGGAGTATTAATAAAAAAGTCAGGAATCCGTATAAAAATTTAATTCCACACGGATAAAATAAAATGTATACTTATTCACTTTACTGAAAATAAGATATTATAGTACAAATTATCAAAATTAGTGTAGAAGTACTTTTTCTGAGTTGAGGATACGTTAATCTGTCCTTAATGATAAATTAGTTTATATTTAACTGGTAATAAAACATAACTTTAAGATAATCAAAGATACAGCTACATCTTGGAGTCCCCTTTAATATTCCTCCCCGTCACACTATTATAATAATGTCCTGTTTCTTTGTGTGTGATTTAAAGATAGTGTTTCTTTATACTAATTCTAATTCTTTGTCACCTCGTAAAATGGGATAAATATAGAAATATAGGGGTCTCAGCCGATTTTCATAATTTTTTTAACAAATCAATAGTAACCCCACGAACTCGAATCCACGGAAAATGATCGATATAAATACATTGAACATTTTTCACAAAAAATAAAAAAAAAAAATGATTAAGTATTACACTTTATTTTTTCATAATAGTAAATTCGTGCCTTTAACAGTAAGATCGTAGTAATTATTATTGTAGGTTCACTTATTGTTTTTTTTGTGTTTTTTCTTTGCATTGTGTAAGATATTTGACCAATTCTTCAACGTGAAAAAGAACACGCTTTTAAACATTTTATACATAAGTAAAAGAGAGTAAAGTAAAAAACTGAGCAGTACGATGAAGGCTTATAGAGAAGGCAATATAAGAGTTGACTGTTTCCCTTCCTTGTTTTCATCGGAATCTCCAATACCCAGGCGACTCTTGTTTACAGCCTTTAATCAAGGAAACCAGCTGACTACTTTTATCAACTACTTTTTCAGCTGGTATGGAAAGTATTCAATCTGATGCTTTTCTCCGATTCATATTTGACTTATTCGGAAATCCAATTTATTTCCTCATACTACAGACTAACTGTTGTATAAAAAAGTAACGGAAGAAATTAAAAGATAATAAATAGCCAATTAATAATAAATTAAAATTTTAAACGTTATAATAACATAAAACACATTTTGAGTAACATTTTCGTGGCCGTGTGTATTTTTTAAATCCGTACATTTAAAATAAATATTTCTTCGCATTTTTGTTCTAAAATTACAGTTAGTTATTGCTTAGATACCTAATTGTTACAAATTTATTTTCTTGCTAAAGAATTTTTCTTAGTTATATTTATATATTGCTTGATGGTTTATTGTTATAGATTATTTATTAAAATTTATTGTAAGACTAAACGGAGTATTTATGCAGTTTCTTGTCACCAAACAAATTTGAAACATTTTGCTTGTAATGGGTCTAGAATTGGCTGTATTTTCACGAGATATGCTTTTTATTCCGCGGAAATAACGTATTTTACCGAAACATTTGAAAAAAACAATGTCACAACTTTCAGTAGTTTTGTCATATTTCCGTTAATTAAAATGGTATTTTAATCATCATTTTTTTATTTTGATATTTTTTTGCGCCGAATACAATTTTAAAACTATTTTAGTCTATTATAAATATTTCTTGAGATATAACGGAAAAACTACTATCGCGGCGAATCGCGATTAGTAGCCATTACGCGATCATTATACACGTATACAATAACTATTAATCACAAAAACTGAACTCACCTATATCCCACCGGAGTGACGGCAGTTAGGATAAGTTAGGTTATGTCAGTAAAAAATTCATTTTTCGAGCTAAAAACATAATTTTACTACAAAACCAGTTATATATTAATTTTCAGCATAAAAAAAAAACACGAGAAATGAAAAAAGTTGTCGATAAATAAATATTTTTAAAAAAGTTTGTTTTTTCACTGTTAGATGAAAAAACTAGTTTTTCGATTTTTCAGTAAAAAACGAGTTTTCAACGGATGAAATCAAACTCCTCAAGATATATAAACGCATATTTTACCTCTTTTTCAACATCAAATCGTATTTTCAGAGGTGGCAAAAAGTGCATAATTACCCTAAACGGGATTTTTAACCTAATAGATTGTTAAAAACATTAGATTAAACAATCTGGTTATTGTACTTTAGTATTTATATGTCTTAAAATAAATTTTAAACTACAAAACACGTTATTAAAACATAATTTATTATTTACTTTTTGAGGTGTAATTTGAAAAAGTGCACTAAAAATGTATATAAAAACGAATAACTGAAAATAAAATATATCTAATATTCTTTTCATAGCAACTGCTCCAGTTACGAGGTGATGCAATCACAAGAACATTATTTTTCCAGAATTGCATGGCAATAAACACTCATCTTAATGATTGACGTTTAAACAACAAAGTATTTCATAAAATTAGTTTTCTCTAATATGTTTCAATTAAGTATACTAATTGAAATAACCTTTATAATATAGACCTGTTGTGTAAACATTTAAATAGGCTATCGTATATAATATAGAGTTTGAACTAATAGCAGGTACAGCGTGTTTCTTTTAAAACGTTAACAGTAGATTTGTTAGTTTACCATTACCTGGAACTTGTTCGAAAAAGCATCTTGACATAAAACAAACGATTTGGTTTCAAATATTCCTTCACAATAAACACTCTCTGTTCTTTGCTCAACACCATGTTTCTAACCTCAACTTATAACACTGCACGTAATTATTAATATCACTGCACGTAACCCAAATAAAGTGAACGACAGTACAGTAATGTAAATCAGCTGATAGCCAAGGAAGAATAAGAATCAGGGCTACCAACCTATGAACTTGTAATTATCTTAAAACTTCATTTTCTGTACTTTTAAATAAGGTTGCATTTTAAAAGGTATAATTACAGTAGCTACATAATATAACTTAACTTAATAAGTCTTAACATTAGAGGGACTTGGGGGGGGGTGCGTGCGCGCGCTTGCGCGCGCGTGTGTGTGTGTCTGTGCGCGTGTGCGATGTGAATTTGTTACTGTCATTTGCTATGCAAAAGTTCTTTTAAAACTATTTCTAACATGACCGGTTTAAAATCATTAAATAAAAAGGCCCTTACCTCAACTTTTTACAAAATATAGAAACTCAGTAAATCATTTAATAAAACGTTAAAAGTACTGCCTTAGGGGATAGTATTTCGATATCTACCACATCGTTATCTTGTTGAAGATGCAACAAGGAAACTGCTCTGTATACTGTAGTTCATTTCCATATTAATACATTTTAAACAAGGTCAGCTGCTAGAGTAATACTAGTCTACTTAAAATTTCAGAAAGCTTCATTACGTACTCTACATTGTCACCCTTCAAGAATGTAGAGAACAAGACTACACTGAGAAGTGTGAAGTGTCACCCATCTCAGTATGAATGTTTTATAACTCTTGGAAATCAGTGTTTTAATTTAAAATTTTAGTTTGTAGACATAATTAATTAACCAGTTCACGTATTCATGAAACATGACGATCGGTAATGATATTGATAAACATAAAAATACTTATTTTAGAAATATTTCTCACCTGTCAGATAGTAGAATTATATTTGGGTCTAAAAGTAATAGAAAATAATCATATGACAATTCGTTATGTAAAACAAATGTAGCCAATTGTAAAAAAAAAAAAAAAAACTGGCATGAACAAGAAACGTTACAAAGAAAAAGACTGGAGATTAATACCAAACGATGAAATATTCAATAAGATTTAACAGTTCACAAATTACAAGAGAAGAAATAAATATCATAATTTGTAGTTTATTAACTTGCAATTTCTGCTAACTTTTAATGGTCCCACCAACATAAATTCTGACTGTGTTTTAGTAATATAGTAATATAGGCATTCTACAAATTTATGCAAAAATTCTTTTAAAACTATTTCTAACATGATCGTTTTAAAAGCACTGAATAAAAAGGCCCTTACCTCAAATTTTTACAAATATAACAACTCAGAAAATCATTTATAAAAACGTTACACCAACTTACTGCCTTAAGGGATAGTATTTTGATATCTACCACATCGTTACCTTGTTGAAGATGCAATAAGGAAACTGCTCTGTATAGTTCACTACAAATATGATTTTGAGTCACTCCACAGACTCATAATAGACGTTTTTGTTGCTATCGTGGACAACATTTATATTTATTATGCTTCAGTGTAAACAAGCCTATATACAGTTTACAAACTACTGACATTAAAAACTTAATTTATTACAGTGTTACAACTTTTCAAAATTTTCACTATCGTATAACCAGTGGTAAAATAGAGATTGCAAACTTGTGCAGGGACGTCACCATAATACGGCTTAGGAACACCTCGAGCTTTCTTACGTTAAATCTTTAAAAAAAAAAAAAAAATAATAATAATAATAAACTCACCTTAATTTTGTATAATATGTTTACCTAAATGAATCAGTTTTCATAATATTTTGTTTAAATGATTCAATTTCATATGATTTAATCAACAACATTATCTATTTTAATAAAAACTGCACATATTACAAATCATTGCAAATGTTATGTGATTAATGTAGCTGTTTTTAAAAACTTAAAACCATGGCACAGTATTGTGTTAAAATAACAAAAATAACATTTTATAATTTTAACACATTTTTGCATTATTTATTGCAATCACTGCGAAGTAAGAGTAATTAAAGAATTTTTCTTGTACATGATTTTGTAATTATTTTAATCTTTTTATTCAAGTTAATAAGTGCAGGAACAAGACTGCAACGGAGTCACAATCATTAAAAAAACAGTAGATTAGGTTTAGTTAATGAAATCAGTAAAAAATAGTAAGCTGATGGAGCTTTTTTTTGTTGTTTGAATATGACTCAGTGTAGACAACACATCTAATTCTCAGAAATATTAGTAATAGGTCTAAAATGTCCTGTCTGTTACAGTTTGGTCTTAGAATAACTAAGTATTTAGTGAGTTGTTGGAAATATTATTGTAAGTTAACAGAGATATTTTTTGATTTAGTTGCAATACTGCCCGTTATTGTCCAAATGTACTAAAAATTACTTATTGTTTGAACTGTATACTTAAATTACTCTGTTGAAGTTTTTGAAACATAACAGGGCACATATTTTAGAAATACATGAAAACATGAAAAATGTTTAATAGACACAAACTATTTCCTCAAATATCACCCTCTTTGTACATCGTACAAGAAAATACGATATGTTGGGGCCATAAAACCTGTGGACAGTGTAAAATCTGTTGCTACCCTATCTCTATGACACGCCACGGAAGGTATTGTGTGACCGGTCTACTTCTAAGCACGCTACCCTTCCATTAAATCCTCTTGTTTGGTGAATTTACTACCAAAAGTAATCACTTATTAATTTGCATTTTCTATTTTCAGTAACGAAATTGCAAAATTTAACTCATTTGTATTATAGTGGTATTATAGTATTAAATTTATTATCATTATTATTATATTAATTTTTATTGGATTTTAAATTAAAATACGTTATAATTTGAACAGAACTTTTAGTAGACATTCATATTAAAATTTATTACTTTTAATGAGATTTGTCAAGGAATATTTTGTAAATATTTATTAAGAGTTTAGATTTTATCGTCCATAAGGCCAATGTTAAATTCTAATGAAGGTTACACGTAAAATTTATGCATGTAAAATGTTAAACTTGATCTCTTTTTAAAGAGAATTTTTAAAGAGAAAACAAATAGTTCACAGCCCCCTGTGATAACAGTTATTCTGGAAACACCAATAAACATTGGGGTGGATTATTTTCCTTTATAAGCTTTATTTTACTATTTTTACCCCATCTATACCGTACGAATGACCCATCAACCCCGCCTACACGTACGTATATCACATTCCATCCAGTATTCGCCCTTAAACAATCCAAGCCATAAATGTTGATCTTATTTGACGGTTTGATATAACACGAGACTCATTTCTGTTAATAGTTCCTTGGGGTAACAATGTTATGATTCCCAAATATTCACCGTCTCGGGTAGTAACGAGCCCCTAGAGTAACGATTTATAGCTCACGCCTACAAATGTATCACCCCAAAGGGGTTTGTGGCTAAACAGTCTTACTTTGTAGCATACCATTTCAATATTACTACAAAATTATTAAAAATTATCATTTTATAAAGCTATTTATTATAAATAAGTATAATTAAATAAGTCCAGCACTATATACTCTCTACACCTCCCCTCACACTACTACAGCGTTGTGTACAAAATAAAACCAGAACATAACCTCACTTTTATAAAAATCAATATAATACGTTACGTGCAACGTTTACACGCCTTTGACGTGACCTTGAAGATGTTTGGCGCGCTTTGCAGTTGCATCCTATTGCGTCATTCACACAAAAGCGTGTTGATAACTGTCTGTAATAATTATAGGTTGGTGTATGTACTTGTTTTAAGCAATTAACATGTACATAAACTCGTATTCAACTATATTACTGATAGATTTGTTTACATTTCATACTTTATACGGGATCGTAAATCTTTCACAAATGGCCAGAGGGCTTAATTAAGTTATTGACAAGATAAAAATATATAAAACTGCCTGTTAGTACTCCTTCTTCGTTACGGGGTTGTTTAGCGTCACGTTGAAAATGTTAAAAAATAACCTATTACGTATCACCATTCTAAGATGTTCCATACGTATGACGAATGGTAACAGAGGCTATGAGTGGCTGGTATTGGGATATTTATTATCTACCTTATATTAACTATTTGATACAAAATATTCTAAAATCATTTCTACATACGAATCTAAAGCTAATAAAGAATATTTCTGTTAAAATTCACGGGCCAAAGACTTGTAGGGTTTGAAAAACTTATATAAGGCAGTCAATATGATTTAGGTTTTATATTTGTAGATTAAGTATTATAAAAGTTTACATTTATATACACATAAATATAGTACTGCTACAGTAATCAAACCTAAATTGTGGCTTAATACATTACAAACAAAAATAAATTAGTAATATGTTTTTGTACTTATTTAAGTGATTCCTCAGTTCTTTAGTATTAAACGTTTATAGCATCAACCTCCAATATAAATATAAAGAGAGAGTAGAATACGCTTCTAAAACTGTTGTGTAAATAAATATAAAATTTGATGAAAACAAAAGAAAGAATAAACTACGATTGCTTTTATAGCTTGTTTTCGCCGGCATCTGATACCCTGGCGACTCTACTTTACGGTCTTTAATCAAGGAATGGCGGCGAATAAAACAGCTGATTAGTTTATCCAACGACTTTCCAGCTGTAATAACATTTTCATAAAGGAAACAATACTAAAAACACGAAAAACCTTCTGTTACCTTTTAAACACTTCTTTATGCCATTGTATTTTATATTCTTTCCGTTATACTTTTAGAGGTCAAAAACTAATTCTTACTAAGTGAAACATTACTCCAATCTTTTCAACCATTCTTTGTGTATTTTACTAGCTCTGTTATATCTCACTCATATAAATATTCTATATAATATTATTTTTTAGTCTGTTTACATGGATACCCTGATATGGTCCTTTTAATTTTAATGAGCGAATAACTCACAAATCTATCTCACTTTATTTATTTTTTCATCAATTTACAATACATTGTATATGAGTTATACTATGAGAGTTACAGTATAAATAACAAATTTAACATTTCAAAAATTATTAGACAGAATTAAAATTCATGATCAATAACATTTCCGTTCGGTTGTGTTCTATTCCGTGGTTAGCGAGCTGATTTGCAAGACGTGTTATTCGAAGATTGTTGAAAGTTTTGATAAATAAGTAAAGAAACACAAATTTACACACAAAAATGGTGTATAATTCATTCATCGTATCTAGTTATTTTCTTCTTAACACGAATATGACGTTAAATGTTTCATTAGCCGAATAATAGCCGAAGTATTTAATAAAACATTTGGTTAGGGTAGGTTAGCTTATGTTAACCGTGAAAACATATTGCTAATATAATCTAACCTAACTTTAACTAACATAACCTAATCTTCTTTATTACATATCTCAGTTTTTTTATGTGGAAGAAAGAAAAGGATGTCTTAATCATGTTTAGGAAGAAAAACGACATAATAATAATGTTATAATCTAAAGTATACATATTTACTTTAAAAATTAGTTTTAATTTTTGTTTATTTGTAAAAAACGGTGGGCTAATAACAAAAATCTAGGGATTTGTGTTTTTGGAGTATACATTGACTAGCTAAAAAACTATTCCATTTACCAACTAATCTTATATATTTCTCACATACACTTTTCTGCTGTACTTTTAAGAAACAGTATTGTTAACTTTTACGTTAAATGAAATATTATTTAAAATTGTGTACACGCTTTTTACAAATAGATCGGTTAAGCAACAATATCCCCCCTAAAACCCTTCTCTATTTGAGCGTTACTTTATTTCATTTAATATTATCATTTAAATAATATTCCTTTACAAAATGATCTGTTTCATTAATAACGGGCAGTTACATCACTTTGACTCACAACTGCATCACGAAGTCTGCTCTATTTCTTCTGTCTAAGCGGATAAATAATACGACCCCTTTACATCTGTGATTGAGGAACTACAAGGGAAAGGCGGGTGGAGACAGGCTCATCTTTCTTGAATTCCTAATATTGGGGCGGACAGGTCTCCTCCGAACAATCAAAGGGGCGGGCTGCTGGGAAACTCAACGCACTTAGTGCCGGGGGCACGCTATTTGGAAATATGTGGGAATGTAGTTGGGTTACTTAGAAGAAGAAAAACAAATAACAAGATATTTGCTGTTTAATGTTTTTTTGCTTCTAAATGTCGATTTAATAGTAAATTAATAGAACGTTTACAATACATTCTAAACAATTTTAAACAGATATTAAGAAAATTAATCTATGGAGCTTGGAGTATGTAACATACTCCATATTAAGACGTTGATTATCAATATAAGGGCGAATATGGACTTCGAATGAGTGTAGATGGGCGAATGTAGTCATTGTTACATTCTAATGCTGACTGTTCCTTATAAAGTGCCATTACATTATAGCTCAAAGACAAATGAACAGCCGGTGGTTATCAGTGATATATTTTACTCTTTTTAAATGGTTTATGACTCAGATTGGGATCGAACTGAGACCTTTTACATTATAAAACTAATGGTCTTATTTTAATGGTTATGTTGGAGTTGGCTAAGTTTATATACTGTATATGCTACTGACCAACTTGTATATACGCTACTGGCCAACTTGTACATACGCTGCTGGTCAACTTGTACATACGCTACTGGCCAATGTGTATACGCTACCAATGAATTGGATGGAGAAATGGAGCTCATGTGTGTAATGAAATAAAAAATATACAGTAAAATAAGTGACTTTGCAGGAGGAAAGGAAGCATGCATTAAAAAATGTAGCTAAGCACTAAAATTTGGTTTTTACAGAGACTGAATTTTCAAAGAATTTCTGTTGTATTTAGAGATAAAAATTGTTTAAATTTAGAGTAGAAATTACTTTAAATTATTTTTAAAAATTTTATTTTTACAAATTTCTTTACTTAGTGATATTTTGTACCTATGCAGTTGTAGAGGGTTGCTCACGATGTTTCACACTATGTAGTCAATATTCCTACTTCAAAGAATTCCTGTTGTATTTAGAGATAAAAAATTGTCTAAATTTAGAGTAGAAATTACTTCAAATAAAAAAGTATTTACACATTTTTTATTTTTTATTTATTTTTTTTTTTTTACAAATTGCTTTAATTAGTGATATTTTGTATCAATGCGGTTGTGGAGGGTTGCTCACGATGTTTCACACTAAGTAGTCAATATTTAAGAACCTTTTTTTCTAGAGGTATGGGTTTTTAGCTTTTTATAACCGTAATAAGTATGTTAGTTGCCGACTAGTTGTATAAGAGGAAATGCCAACTTAATTTGAATTGCATAGTAATAAGAAAAATTAGCAGGTGAAAGCCATTTTAGTTAAAAATGAGACAACAACTGATAACTAGTAAATAATATACATTACTTAATTAAGGTAAAGCTAAATGAACTTAGTCTTTCTTAGAAATAATCTTCAATTTTTAAATTAATATCACAAATCAATAGTGAATAAAACGAAAAATTAAAAAAAAAACGTTATTATTTGGGGAAATATTTAAAGACTATTCCTAACACTAACACATCAGTGTAACTTTTCTTAAGTATTGTATTCTTTCCAATAACACGATTATAATAAACGTATGTACAGAGCTGTAAATAATATTAATACACAACCTTAAGAAGTAAACTTCTTTAAAATTCATTGTTAATCACATTATTACCAATTAATTAAGCAATAACATATTAGGAAACAATTAAGTATTTTTCAGGGTGTTTCAAATAGTATATATCTTCTTTCGTAATTTTGAAGCCCAGAGTTGTTAAGAATGTCCCATAACTTTACAAGATTTTTCTGTTAAAGTTATAGGAACAGATACCCAACAAGATACCATTAGGATAAATTTACTTTTCAGTGAAAGTGAGAAACTATCTTTGCCAGTTGGCGAGCACTCAAGAAAACACAGACCAGAAGATGTACAACTAATTTAGTCGATGAGGCTGGAGCTTAGTATAAACAGTGTTGTAAGCTTCAAAATCTAGAATTTGAAATGCGTTCTGGTCTCCATAGGAACTATTTCGTATTTTTAAGAAATGCTTGAAAATAACAGGAACTTTTCAGAACCACTACTTTTTCCGGGAATTCACTACAGCTATTATTTTTATCCTAAGTATGGTTAGGTAAGTTTAGGTGGCTACTAAAGTTAATCACAAACTGGTAAATCCAATGATTGATTTACCGCCGAATGCGCTCTCCGTGTGTAAGTTTTTGGAAAGCGATAAGATAAGGTCAGTGATATTGGATTCCTAACGGATAAGGAACATCACAGTGGACGTAAAAATGATTGGGGAACAGTTTTTAGAGCAATAGAAAATTTATCAAATGGCAGTGAATTAACGGAAAAGATCCAAATAACAAATTAATATTGTATGAAGGAAATATATAGGAAGTGTTTACTTAAATTTATACATAACTGAACGAACTGTGCCTAGTTATATGACAGTAAATGATAGTATGACAGTAAAACACCCCATCCTAACTATTAAAAATATTTATGATCAACTTGCTTTCTCATGCAGGTAACTCCTGAAAATTTAATATAAGTATATTATTTTCCCCACCTTCAAAGCCATAAATCATATTTTGCATGTATGCTGATAAAACATTTAAAATGTTTCAAACTTTATAAGTAGATACATGCAAGATGGCTCTCTTATGCTGCTTAAAATATGTTTCAGTAACATAGACACTTCAAATGACTAACCTATTATTTATAAAAATATCATTTACTAAGACTTTAGTAAATTACACTTTATTATAAAAAATTGTGTATATTTCCTGTTTACTACCATTTTATTGCAATCAGAATAGGCAAAATGTAACTGTAAAATTTAGTTATAATTGTAAATGTTTCTGTTTATGATAATTAAAAATGAATAATATTTAATTGCCTTTTTAATATTATAAATCTTAATAATTTGCATTGAAAGTAGGTCAGGATTTTAAATAAATATAATACTACTATTACACTAATAGTTATAAAAAAATATATCGTATTACAGAATATCTGCACAATAAATAGCATATGCAGTGGCATAAAGAAAAAGTACATGCTTATAAGTATAACAAATATTATGACTTAAAATACAATTAAAATAAACCAGCTTAGACTGGAAACACTTGGTAAACTTTTTACTCGGGTTTTCTGTTTTCCCAAAGACGTACCACTGTGTTCTCGACAGGTGGGGGTTATCGATGGGCGATATTTATAGGTGAACAGATGTTTCTGATCGCAGTTCCTTTTCTTAAACCTACAAAGCGAAGACATTCTTTTTCTTTGAGAATCTTATAAATAAGTATGTTTGATATTGATTTTTAACTTCACTGGCCATATGTTATTTTTAAAATGTTCTCTGATATGATTGCACAATGCAATGTGGTGTATTTTAGGTTTACAAAGCATTTACCTAAATGAACTGATAAATGATATTTATTTCCACATATTTTTACAAAAATAAATAACAATAAACAAACTTGGAAATTTACTGATCACATAACAAGTTGAGTGATCAGTTAAAAAAGATTAGGTTACATAGATAATAAAACAATTTAATTTGATTATTTGAATTTAATTTGAACTCTAATTGAATGCTTTAAACCAAATAATACTGATTAGATTGTGTCATAATAACCAAGCTTTTGTGTCATGTTTATGTTTTTTTTATGAGCCGTATGAAATTAATTATTAAATTAAATTATGAACAATACCATAAGAACAATACCAATATTTAATTGGGTGGTATACAAAAATTAATATTTATAATTAATGAGGATTATGAGGTTCGAGTTTTAGGAGCGTAACGTTAAGATTTACCTGCTCAAAATAGCAGAAAAATATGAATAGTTTCGTGAAAATTATAAAAGTTTTTCAATATATATAGGTTCAATAATAAAAAAGTAAAAAATATCCATCTTGTGTATCATTCACAATGTGTGAAGTCTGTACTTTGTATGCCATTCAGACTACGTAAATAAGTCCGAAAATCCGTGCTAATACACAAAGGTCTTCATTTAATTAATTAGTTTCAGAAAACTAATTAGTTTTAAATTTAGAATGTAACTATTCCATTTGCTTTTACCAACAATGCAAACATTTAATATCTTAGTGGATTTCATATAATATATCCTTATTAAAAAATAATGTGTTGATAGAGAAAATATGTATGGTTATTTGGAAGTGGTTATAGTCAAGAGTTACCAGTCATATTTCAGCTTATGGGGAATATACGTTTTTATAGAAAACATAAATATTGTTATTAAAATATGAAACTTTTAAAAGTTGAAAATATTAACTTGATCCATTTTTCTTTGAAAGCCCTGAAAAACTTCAAGAATAAAATAACTCCTAAAGATATTACTCCAATTGATCACTTTAAACTGAAAAACTACCCGTTTTATGCATGAAAAATAAAATTTGTAGTGCAGTACAAAAAGGTATGTACATATTGAGATCATTATTTCCAGCTTTCAAAAAAACAATTATTTTTTGACTAATTACAACATTTTACTAAGGACACATTATGCCAATTTAGAGTAACTAGGTTTATATTAACCCAATTTTGTTTTAATGATTTTATTTCTCTATGATCTTTATGATTTAATTGACATGCACTTGATTATATTTTCCATTTTTTGCTCCATTGCAGTAATTAAGGTTACAATAATGATCTATTGGAGTAAATTGGATTGCATTAAGAGTTTAATAGTGAAATTAAGATTGCACTCAAAGAGTAAGGAAGTAATTAGAGTTACGTTAATTAGGGTTAATTTAGTGGTATTGAATTATGTAGGATTAAACTAATAGCCTAATAATGTAATTACATCTTAATGGTCAATTGTTAATGTCTGAGCTAATTAGTGATGTGTTGGATTAGTTAAGACTACAGTAATGATGTTTTGGTGTTAATGAGTTCCTAATGATATATATGTTGAGATCATATGATCATTTCCTGTTTTGGTAAATAATTATTGCCAGATAAATTATAGGAGCATTAGTGTTTGTAGATCATATATTGTTAATTTCTGAAAGCCGTGAAGAGTTATTGGAAATTACCAGAATTCTGATACAGGAAACACAGGCTGTAGGGTTACAAATAAATGATGAGAAAACGAAATTAGTACATTATGGTTGAAGAGAATAAACCTAGCAGACAGAAGCATGTATACAGGAAACAAAATCTTAACATCTAAATTTTTATCATATAAAACAAAATTAAAACTGTATAAAATTACAATCAGACACATCCTTTTATATGGTACAAAGACGTGGGTACTTGACAAAAAAGCCGAAAGGACACCAGAATTCTGGTCTACAACATGTGGTACGTACATTTGAAATTAAGATACTGAGAAACATTTTTGGACCAACCAGAATTATACGTGGAGAATTATATCCAACCAAGAAATTAGGAATATTTATAAATCCTCTGATATCATAGCTGAAGCCTAAAGTAGAAGAATGAGGTGGACCGAAGATGTTTAAGAAGAGATGCCCAACATTTGATTAAAGAAATATGGAGAAGCAATCCAACTGGAAGAAGATCCCGCGGGCGTGCAAAGAAGCAATGGAAAGACCAAGTAAAGATAGACGGAGGAATAGAAGATGGAGCTATAGACAGGGAGAGATGGAGGAGACTTGCTGATGAGGCCAAATACTACCTTGGGTATCCATGGCCATGGGAATAAAGTACGAGTAAAGAGTAAAGATTGATTATAAAATATGATTAGGGTTACATTAATGGTATTAAGGTGTAACTAGGTTTATACTAAGCTATATACGCCCAATTTATTTTAATGATTTTATTCCCCTATGATTTTTACATATTATACCATGACATGTCCTTCTTCAGGTTTTTCATATTTAGCATTTACGTTTTAAATTGATCATTATTTGGCTTATGAACTTGTTTTATTAACCGTGCCCCTTTTTTATTTTTTAAAATTGAATTATTATGCAAACAATAAAAAAGAAAAGCGTGTCCTCCCCCACCTCTTATCATAAGTAAAAAGTAACAAAACAGGTGTTTTAACGTGCAAATATTATAGAAATAGTAATGGTATTGATACTACAGTAATGAAATTGATACGACAGTAATGGCAATGATACTACAGTAATGATATTGATACTACAGTAATGGTATTGATACTAAATTAATGATATTGATACTAAAGTAATGGTATTGATACTACAGTAATTGTATTGATACTAAATTAATGATATTGATACTAAAGTAATGGTATTGATAATAAAGTAATGGTATTGATACTACAGTAAAGGTATTGATAATAAAGTAATGGTATTGATAATAAAGTAATGATATTGATACTAAAGTAATGGTATTGATAATAAAGTAATGGTATTGATACTACAGTAAAGGTATTGATAATAAAGTAATGGTATTGATAATAAAGTAATGGTATTGATACTACAGTAATGGTATTGATAATGAAGTAATGGTATTGATACTACAGTAATGGTATTGATAATAAAGTAATGGTATTGATACTACAGTAATGGTATTGATAATAAAGTAATGGTATTGATACTACAGTAATTGTATTGATACTAAATTAATGATATTGATAATAAAGTAATGGTATTGATACTACAGTAATGGTATTGATAATAAAGTAATGGTATTGATACTACAGTAATTGTATTAATACTAAATTAATGATATTGATAATAAAGTAATGGTATTGATACTACAGTAATTGTATTGATATTAAATTAATGATATTGATACTAAAGTAATGGTATTGATACTAAAGTAATGGTATTGATAATAAAGTAATGGTATTGATACTACAGTAATGGTGTTGATAATAAAGTAATGGTATTGATACTACAGTAATGGTATTGATAATAAAGTAATGGTATTTATACTACATTAATGGTATTGATACTACAGTAATGGTATTTATACTACATTAATGGTATTGATACTACAGTAATGGTATTGATAATACAGTAATGGTATTGATAATAAAGTAATGGTATTGATACTACAGTAATTGTATTGATACTAAATTAATGATATTGATACTAAAGTAATGGTATTGATACTACAGTAATGGTATTGATACTACAGTAATGGTATTGATACTACAGTAATGGTATTCTTACTACAGTAATGGTATTGATACTACAGTAATGGTATTAATAATAAAGTAATGGTATTGATACTACAGTAATGGTATTGATAATAAAGTAATGGTATTGATACTACAGTAATTGTATTGATACTACAGTAATAGTATTGGTAATAAAGTAATGGTATTGATACTACAGTAATTGTATTGATATTAAATTAATGATATTGATACTAAAGTAATGGTATTGATACTAAAGTAATGGTATTGATAATAAAGTAATGGTATTGATACTACAGTAATGGTGTTGATAATAAAGTAATGGTATTTATACTACATTAATGGTATTGATACTACAGTAATGGTATTTATACTACATTAATGGTATTGATAATACAGTAATGGTATTGATACTACAGTAATGGTATTCTTACTACAGTAATGGTATTTATACTACATTAATGGTATTGATAATACAGTAATGGTATTGATACTACAGTAATGGTATTTATACTACATTAATGGTATTGATAATACAGTAATGGTATTGATACTACAGTAATGGTATTATTACTACAGTAATGGTATTTATACTACATTAATGGTATTGATAATACAGTAATGGTATTGATACTACAGTAATGGTATTGATACTACAGTAATGGTATTTATACTACAGTAATGGTATTGATACTACAGTGATGGTATTGATACTACAGTAATGGTATTGATAATACAGTAATGGTATTGATACTACAGTAATAGTATTGATAATACAGTAATGGTATTTATACTACAGTAATGGTATTGATACTACAGTAATGGTATTCTTACTACAGTGATGGTATTGATACTACATTATTGGTATTGATACTACAGTAATGGTATTGATACTACAGTAATGGTATTTATACTACAGTAACGGTATTGATACTACAGTAATGGTATTGATACTACAGTAATGGTATTGATACTACAGTAATGGTATTCTTACTACAGTAATGGTATTTATACTACAGTAACGGTATTGATACTACAGTAATGGTATTTATACTACAGTAACGGTATTGATACTACAGTAAAGGTATTGATACTACAGTAATGGTATTCTTACTACAGTAATGGTATTTATACTACAGTAATGGTATTGATACTACAGTAATGGTATTCTTACTACAGTAATGGTATTGATACTACAGTAATGGTATTGATAATACAGTAATGGTATTGATACTACAGTAATGGTATTGATACTCCAGTAATGGTATTGATAATACAGTAATGGTATTGATACTACAGTAATGGTATTCTTACTACAGTAATGGTATTTATACTAGAGTAATGGTATTTATACTACAGTAATGGTATTGATACTACAGTAATGGTTACAGTAATGGTATTGATACTACATTAATGGTATTGATAATACAGTAATGGTATTGATACTACAGTGATGGTATTGATACTACATTATTGGTATTGATACTACAGTAATGGTATTGATACTACAGTAATGGTATTGATACTACAGTGATGGTATTGATACTACAGTAATGGTATTCTTACTACAGTAATGGTATTGATACTACAGTAATGGTATTGATAATACAGTAATGGTATTGATACTACAGTGATGGTATTGATACTACAGTAATGGTATTCTTACTACAGTAATGGTATTGATAATACAGTAATGGTATTGATACTACAGTAATGGTATTGATACTACAGTGATGGTATTGATACTACAGTGATGGTATTGATACTACAGTAATGGTATTGATACTACAGTAATTGTATTGATACTACGGTAATGGTATTGATACTACATTAATGGTATTTATACTACAGTAATGGTATTTATACTACATTAATGGTATTGATAATACAGTAATGGTATTGATACTACAGTAATAGTATTCTTACTACAGTAATGGTATTTATACTACATTAATGGTATTGATAATACAGTAATGGTATTGATACTACAGTAATGGTATTGATACTACGGTAATGGTATTGATACTACAGTAATGGTATTGATACTACAGTAATGGTATTTATACTACAGTAATGGTATTTATACTACAGTAATGGTATTTATACTACATTAATGGTATTGATAATACAGTAATGGTATTGATACTACAGTAATAGTATTCTTACTACAGTAATGGTATTTATACTACATTAATGGTATTGATAATACAGTAATGGTATTCTTACTACAGTAATGGTATTTATACAACATTAATGGTATTGATACTACAGTAATGATATTGATACTACAGTAATGGTATTCTTACTACAGTAATGGTATTTATACTACATTAATGGTATTGATACTACAGTAATGGTATTCTTACTACAGTAATGGTATTTATACTACATTAATGGTATTGATAATACAGTAATGGTATTGATACTACAGTAATTGTATTGATACTACAGTAATGGTATTCTTACTACAGTAATGGTATTGATACTACAGTAATGGTGTTTTGGTGTTAAAGAGTCTCCAGGCATATATTACAGCTTAGTGGATTAATTGCGCTAAATTATTATTATTCACATTTCAAATGCTGATACAGCCATTGGATATTTTAAGGCAAATATGAAAGTTTACTTGAGTATAGGATGGGTATGGGTGACCTGTGTAGTTTTGTTACTAACTGTAACCGACTTGAATAAGAAAGGACTATTTATTAATAGCCCAATAGCGATGGTAACTAAGGGACATATAGCTTTACGTGTCATCTGAATCACGTAGTAAAGATTGACCGATTGACAAGTCTGATACACAGTTCTTTTCCCTACATAACACCCAGACACAGACTACCACCGAACATGGACACCTCAGACTTCTCTAGTAGTGTTCACGTCGATGATGAAACCGTTGAGTGGACATCGTGTCGGTAGCAGAAGGAGCGCAATTGAACCTATGGTGTACAATCTCCATAAAGTTTTATCCCCAAGTAGCTGGGTTACAACACTGCGCCTCTAGTGCCAACATTAACGGTATATTCATGTAATCTTGGTTACTACTACAGCCTATTGGAGTGATGTACAATAATATACAGTTCGCTGAACACGTTGTCTCAACATACCCTTCAACCAGCACATTGGAACCGATGCATAGAGTATACATAGAGAATACACAAATATTATTCTATATTTAATATACTCTAAGGACGCCACGTTTTATTTGTTATTACCGTGATATTACTCAATAATGGTTTGTTCAACTGATTTAAAATACTACAAAAACCTATTTACATTAACATTAACAAACAGGGAATAATAGCCATTGAGTTTTCTGTTGGGCTGTTCAAGATTGATTTTTATTTTATATTTTGTGAGTATAAGAACTCCCTTCCACGCACAAGTCTTGGGCTTATATCGAAGGCATTTACATATTTTACAATAAAAATTTCATTTATTTAACTTTTGTCTAACACTTATGTGTCAATTTACATATCAATGTATTTATTTTTTTCATGTTACTATGTAATTTATGTAAAATGTACCTTTTCCTTTGTACATTTTTAGTAAACGAAAAAAGATTTTAATTTGATTTCCTAAACTACACATCTGTAATATCATACGGTGGGATTTTTATTGTTCAATGTAATTTCTCTTATTTATTTAAATTATATGATAAAAGAGCACTATTTTTCACACAAATGATAGTATTTGACACGAGTGGTGTTGACAGCCGCTTTGTATGCCAGGCTGATGATGACAGTTGTCTTTGTCTGAGGACAACACGTCACCACCCAGCCATCAGAATTATGACATCAGCAATATATTGCATTGTTGTGTCTTCACCAGAGAAGGCTTTGTCAGTCACGATAAAAATGTCCCATCTGGGTACTTTCAACTTTTCATATTTATTATATTTTTAATACATGTGAAGATGTGTAGGCAAACTCCTATTGTGTTCAAGTTAAATATTGAATTCAGTAATTATATATTTACAGTATAACATATATGAATGATTTTTTTCTAACACGAATTCGAATAAATGATTTGGTTGAAATACAGGCTTTTTACAAAAAAAAATGGAAATCTTTTTACATGAAAAACTACGCATATGACATTAATAGTTAGTAATTTATCCCCTAAACAAGAATATGACTTCCATTTATTCCTACAATAAATACAAAATGAGCTATTTAACAAAACAGGTTAGATCATGTCATATGGGTTAGGTTAGGTTAGCATCATACATTCATGAATGTAATATACTGACTTAACCTAATATAATCTACATTTATGTCAAATATTTCATTTATTATTCACGGTATGAATAATTTGATATCATACGATGAATAATATCTGAGATGTATGTACATTACAAAAATAATTTAATTCAAATTGTTTTTGGTGTAAGAATATTGTTCTATTTTTAAGTTTTTTGTCAGAAATCGGCACTTCTTCCGAAAATGTTCTATTATTCCTGTTTGTGGGGTTAATATTGACTAGGTTTGAAAAAAATCATGCACATCGAGTGATACCCCAATACTCTTTATTTTACGCATTATTTAATACTTATTTTGGGTTTTAAATATTTATTTTATAATTCTAATCCTAAAGTCTAAAATACTTTGAATAAATTTTTGTTTGTATGTACAGTAAGATTCTAGAGTATTTTTCATGAAGGCAAAAATAAATCTAGGTGTATTGATCTAAAATTAGTTAAAACAATACAAAATACATACTTAAGTATTTAAAATCTGAACTGATACGATTTTAAAGTCTAATATTCCACATAAATTATTAATTTCCACGTAGACATGTTCATTATAAAGTTAAAAGTTTGGGCCTATGATGTATTTGTGAGACATTAATATTTTACCTAGCATTAAGTAAGTTTAAAAAAGCTCTCGCTGAGCAAACCAAGGCTTAGAAATAAGGAATAAAATCCAGGGATCAAGTTAAACCAAACACGAGAGAGGTGGTCCAAATTAAAATGGAATCAGCATCTGAGCACAGCTCTAATGCTGGGATTATGTTTAAAATTAATAGTAGGACTTGCAGATTGTTTGTGATTCTCATATTTATTATGTTGTCAAACATTTTTGTAATAACTACAGAGTTTAAATGAAGTTAATATAGTATTGATTAACCGTAATTATAAACAAATTTAAAATGATTACTTTTTAACTAGAATCTATAAAGTTCCAGATCACGGCAGTCTCGGTGATACCACTTAGATGCCACATCACAGCATGGGCGAAACGTCTGGTTATCTTGTACATAATGTAGATAGTACCTTGACGCGGTTGTTACCGGAAAATATAGATTCTAGTTATTACACTGGCCGCTTGAGCCTAAGTTCTTAGATAGTTACTTTTTGTTCATCGGAAAGCAATAGAACTTGTAACTCGTTCTGTAGATGAAGACTTGAACATTCACATTTATACACACCTCAGGGGTAAAGAACACTCCTGGTCTTTGAAGAGTTCTTTGAATGTCCTAGCCTTCTAAGGACTTATGAAGAACTTACAAGAAACCGAGGATTACATCCCTCAGATCTATTCTTCATACACACACCATTAGGAAAAGGAATATTATCATGATCCCAACTTTACTGTTCGAGGGAATGACCACACTCCTTGGAGCCAAGTCTACAAAAACAACCCATCACATGTTGAACTTACTTAGGTATTGCCCAAATCAACGAATTAAGAATAATTTGATAGTCAATGATGTGTTCCGATCCTAAATGTCACAAAACACTCAACTTGCCTTCGTCCATACATTGGGCAATTGATGAATATATTAATAAATTTTTTTTTTTTTTTGAAGAAAGACCGATCCTCTATTCTTACTCTACCTAATCCCCATAGACTATTGATCTATGCGGGAAACTGTTTAGATAGAGTAAGGGGAAGAACCAGTACAGTACAAGGTGATTATTACTGCTAAAACAGTCAAGGCCATATAAAATTTAAATATCTAACTCAGATACAAAGTCCTGACAACTAGGACTGCTCAGCCACTGGCTCTTTCAGTTTCGCGGAAATACTCGTAGATAATACAAGTAAATGAAACCTCAAACAAGGCATGTTATATACAATATACGTACAAAAGGTTAGTAAACATGGTTTACTGAAACATCACCATAGCATTTGGACTTCTTTTACTTTTTATGGTTTTACTCCTTTGTTTGTGTTACGGTCCTCGTCATTTAATCAATACTTTGATCAAAAGAAATATATCAAGGAATTAACAAAGGTTTTCTAAAATCTTACGTCAATTACAACTAAGAAAATTAAGTTACGATATTACGTATTGTTAAATTTCGAAATTTTATATTTTTACTATTCGGACATGACTATCATTAATATGAATATTAGGAACGCACAGCAAATAAAAAGTAAAAAAAAAATATGAGTACAACCAGTGTATCAATAACAAAAGTTGTATTACCACTTAAATATTATCCACCTTAAAAAAAACTTATTAAATTTTAACCAACATATTCTTAAAACTGGAATACACTTATCGTTTGTGAAAATAATATTTCAGTTTAGTGCTATTCCCTAAATGTGTAGTTAATATGTTCGCTCAAAACTTAGATAGAATAAGTTGATTTAAAATGTGTTTTTGAATAAACAAACGTCAAATTGCTAAGCAACGGAAAATTGGTGATTAATCACAAACGGCATTGTTGTAAACTCGTTTTGGCGAAACAATCGACGATCCATCACCGAATGACAGAGTGTCAGCGGTGAAGTCATCCATCTGGGAAGTGTCACCTGTCAGGACCTACTGAAGGGAGTGTCGAGGGAGAGAGACGAGGGAAGGTTTGCCTGTTGGAGAATAAAAAGTTAAGGCGTTTACTTTTAAGATAATGAATTTAAGATACGTATATAATTTAGTCTTACCTGTCAAAAATAAAGTAGTTTAGCTTTATAAAAATAATTTTCATTAAAACACAAATATATGAAAATACTTATTTCATTTAATTCGAACTCGAGTCAATTTACACATTGACATATATCTCCTTGGTGATTTGTTTCTTACTTAAGGAAAACTACTAATTATTCTTGTTTCGTCACTGCTAACTAATGTGCCAGAAGGTTTTATGAATATTCAATAACAAGATACAATAAACTTAATTACATATACAAGATTAAAAAGACAATAATAATAAAATCTACAAATATGTTGTAATAAATTTAAGTTGTGTGACGTTTACTTGTATTTTATTTCTACTAACACGTTTTATACTGACTAAAAAGTATATTTCTCATCATATAATGGTATATCGTAGTCTCTTAAAAGATACGATTAAATAATCTTGTAAAAATTAAAAACATATCTTCTTAAATTATTTAAACATTGTTAAAGGTACATTTACCTACATTTTGAACTTGATTGTTATATTAAAAGTTCTATGGGTAAGTCCATTATTTATTTCACTCCAGTCTGTAGTTATCACATGGAGGAAAAAGTGTGATGGAAGATGACGGATGTAATATTAGAGTAATGAATAAGGGGGGCGTTGGCTGGGGGTGATAAGACATAGAGTAGATGAAGGGAGAGTAAACAACCTCACCCTGGATAAACAAGGGTGACGGCTCGGTTGGTCTGGCGTCGGCAGGATATGATTGATCGATTGTGATAGACTACATAGGGACTAGCTGGACGACCTAGTAATAGTTGGCTAGGGAGTTTAGTCATATAGTAGAGAAGGGGAAGCAAACAACCACACACTTGACGATCTTGGTGACGGCTAGGACTGGTCTAAAATCGGCAGGAAGTAAAAGGTTACACGTGGCTTAGACCACATAAACTCCATTGGCTAGAGGTGATAAGACATAAAGTAGAGGGAGGGGAACAATCAACCACACCCTGTACTAACAAGGCAGGCAGCTCGGCCTGGCCTGGTATTGGCAGAAAGTGATTGATCGATTGTGATAAGTTACATGTGGCCTAGACTAACTGGTCTCCATTGGCTTGAGGTGATAAGACATAAAGTAGAGGGAGGGGACAAACAACCACACTCCGGACAAACAAGGATGACGGCTCGGCCTTGTCAGGTGTCAATAGAAAGTGACTGATCGATTGTGATAAGCAAAATATGGTCTATACTAGACTCGTCTCTGTTGGTTTGAGGTGATAAGACATATAGTTGGGATAGGGGAACAATCCCCACACTCTCGACTAACAAGGGTGACGTCTCGGCCTGGTCTGGTGTCGGCAGAAAGTGACTGTGATAAGCTACATATGGTCTATACTAGCCTCGTCTCTATTGGTTTGAGGTGATAAGACATATAGTAGGGATAGGGGAACAATCAACCACACTCTCGACTAACAAGGGTGACGTCTCGGCCTGGTCTGGTGTCGGCAGAAAGTGACTGAGATAAGCTACATATGGTCTATACTAGCCTCGTCTCTATCGGTTTGAGGTGATAAGACATATAGTAGGGATAGGGGAACAATCAACCACACTCTCGACTAACAAGGGTGACGTCTCGGCCTGGTCTGGTGTGGGCAGAAAGTGACTGTGATAAGCTACATATGGTCTATACTAGCCTCGTCTCTATTGGTTTTAGGTGATAAAACATTGAGTAAAGGGAAGGGAACAAACAACCACACTAACAAGGGTGACGTCTCGGTCTTGTTTGGTGTCGGCAGAAAGTGATTGATCGATTGTGATAAGCTACACATGGTCTATACTACCTCGTCTCAGTTGGTTTGAGGTGATAAAACATTGAGTAAAGGGAGGGGAACAAACAACCACACTAACAAGGGTGAAGTCTCGGCCTTGTTTGGTGTCGGCAGAAAGTGATTGATCGATTGTGATAAGCAACATGTGGCCTAGATAATTTTCTCACCATGGGAAAATTGTTTTATAATTTACAAATTAAAACGTAATCATCTGTTAGTAAGGGCCCATTCAGGTTTGATTGTGGTATAGTTTGCTCTGAAAATTAAGTTTTTTTACTGAAATAGGCAGTCATTTGTGAGAATTTTCAGATTAACAATTTATAACTTGAAAACTGTAAATAATTTTAAGTATTTCTATTTTGTATGAATTACTTATAATTATTTATTAGAAAAATTATAGTCGTAAACTAATTATTTTGAGCATTTACTACACTATATATTGAAAAGAGTTGAAATTATAGATTTTACTAATGCAATAATGTGAGTATTTGGTTTGCATATTTGTATTAATGACTAAAATTGTCAATGTTATACATAATTACTATTCATTACGTTTATTTTTAATAATTAATAAATAGTTTACCATACTTATAGAGCTAATAACCTTCCTAAAAGTCACACGATTTATGTGCATGACATATAAAACACCATCATACGCCATTAGCCTCACTTAAAGCTTATGAATTGTCTTGTTAAAACTTTATTGAAAAAAATATTATAACAATGAAATGTGCAATAAAAGTCTCTTATATACAAATACAGCATTTGAAGTTAGGTTTATTAAACTACTTTAAGAAATAGTTAAATAATGTTTTGAAAAAGATATCTATATAGTATAACAAATAATTATTATCATATTCCCTATCCCTTATTATTTATGGATATACATAATGTAGGATGGAGAGACTAACAATTTATGGAGAGTTATTTTTTTTTTTTTTTTGTATCATTAGAGTTCCCAATTTGAAAAAGAAGCAATATATTTAGAAATATTAGTCTTCGTAATTAATTAATATTGCATTTGAAACAGTTTAACTTCACTATATACAAGGTGGCCTGAAAGTAATGTGCCAAACTTCAGGAAATAATTATATAGGTCAAAATAAAGAGAAAATCAAGAACCAATTTCTTTCTAAAAACACTTCGTTTACCAGATATCTGCCATTAGTTTTTTTTTTCAAAAAAACATTCTTATCTCCAAGTTGGCTTAACCAATCATGATAAAATTAATCATGCATGTTAAAATAATAAAGATCTATTCTACAAAAAATAATCAACTTGATCCAATTTTTTTATTTAAAAATGGCGTCCATTTTAAATATTTGAACGCGAATTGCTGGAAAACATCAAAAAGTAAACAATATTTCTTAGAACAAAATTTGTTATACAATTTTATTACCAAACTTTCAGTATCAAAAAAATTATAATCGGACGAAAAACAACTGAGACACCTTGACATGTATGTTGAGAGGCAGCAAAAAAGCCATTTGTTTTCAGCCTCTTTGCTGCCTCTCAACACAAATGCTGCTTTTTTATCGTTCAATTATAAGTTTTTGATACTGATATAATAGTAATAGAAATTTCTAAACAAATTTGTTCTTAGCAATATTTTTAATTGTTTTCCGTTTTCCCGCAATTTTCGTTTAAGTTTTTAAAATAGCCGCCATTTTAAATATAAAAATTGGATCGAGTTAATTATTTTTCTAGAACAGGACTTTATGATTTTAACATGCATATCGAGTATAATGAATACTGGTTAAGCTAACTTTCAGATTAAAATATTTTGTGAAAAAACAAAACGGCGTATATCTGGTACACAAAGTATTTTTGGAAAGAAATTGATTCTTGATTTTCTATTTATTTTGTCCTATATGACCATTTCCCGAAGTTTGACACTTTACTTATGGGACACCCTGAATATTAAATAATAAACTTTGTCATTAGGTTTTGTAAGTGTTAATCTTAAAAATGATTACCTAAAAATAAATGTTATAAAAAACAAACAAACGTTTTAAAAACTTGAATGAATTTAACAAATGAACATGGTTTAAAAAGAAGGTTAAGTACACCTGGGAGAGTACTTAAGTGCTCAGTGAAATGGGCACTTGTGTGATTAAAGGGGTAAAGAATGGTGGCTAAATTAAAATGTGTTAGATTTTCTTTAAATAAGTTACTATTTGGTTCATTATTTTTTATTTTAGTTTTGTTGTAACAACATAATTTAGTACAAAAACAAATTTCCCTTCAATGCAAATATTAAAGCATTGGTAGAATGACTTCAGTAATTCTCAAACTTCCATAATCATGATAAAGTGATAAAATATGTGTTTGTAAGATATATTTTATTTTTACATAAGGTATGCCATTAATGTAACATACGACAAAGAATAATGTGATATTTAATATAATATTATAGTAAAAAAACTTTCTAATTACGAGGAATCGTAATAAACTATCGTTCTATGGTCCTGCTAACGTGCCAAGGAAATGTACCCAACACATAGAACTTCATTGAGTTATTACAAAATTATGAAATTCCAACCCATTCTACCCGCATCCTCTTTATTTTAGTTTACTCATTTTTTAACTTTATTTTCAGCTGGTTGGGAAAATTTACTGACAGCGTACGATGGCTGCGCATATGAAGTAAAAATGTCTCTTTCAATGAGGCTACCTGGTATGATAAATTAATTAATGTAGATATATTGTTTGTGAAAAGTAAACCCTCAGAGTGCTTGTTAGAAAACTATAAATTGACTAGAAATATAGTTAGGAGTACTCATCCATAATCCATATATGTTTATTCAATCCCGATCAGAGTAAACAAAATTTAAAAGAGAATTAATTGTAACGACTATAGTTAGGCCAGTTAGATTACGACCTAATGAAAGCACTGACGCGAGAGAGATGCACTGAGTGAGAAGTGATAGATCTACTCTTCCCCTACTACGTCATTCCATTTAATGTTGTCATAGGCAACTTTCACGTAGAGTGATGCTGACTCACCCGCCCACCTATACACTTACGGTGACGTTGACACACCCATCCATGTCTTGGCTCTCCCACCGCCCTTACACGTATAGTTTTTTTTTACAGTGTTGTCGGCCATTCCCTACCGTTTTACGTAAAGTGGTGCTGACTCACCTGTCCACTCATATAGGTACAGTGATGTTGACCCACCCACCTTTACACGTACATTGGTATTGTTTCACCCGTCCACTCATACACGTACAGTGGCATTAACCCACCCATTTTTACACGAACAGTGTTGTTGACTCACCCACCCACTCGTACACGTACAGTGATGTTGACCAATCCACGTCATAAACACTCAAAACACATTGAAAATTTATCATAAAAACTGAAAACACCTTGAAAATTCATCATAAAAACTAACTTTAAGCTTTTTTACATTCCTCTGGCATACAATACGGTGTAGAGGTGTGAGTTTTTCCTTTGGAAATCTCGTAATTTTAAGGGATAGTGAGTATATTAAGAGCAGTATTTCATTTTTTTAGGAATACTGAACAATTCAAGAACAGCCTCTTGTGTTTGTAGTGTTAGAGGCGATATTATCGGCATACTCTTTAGTTCTCAACAACACAGAAGAAATCCTGTCCGAGAAAAGAAGATTTGATAAATTAGATTTAAATCATCATCTGTGATAAATATTATACAATTTTTTAAATGGAATTAAATAACAATGTGGTAATACACATACCTTTACTTCTGCCGGTGATTTTGTCCCGAAGAACGTTGATCTGGTGGACTCTCCCGAACTCTGAAAACATCTTGGTCAGGTCGCTCTCGTCCATTGTATGTGGAATTTGGCCCACAAACATTTTGATGAAGTCCGGGTCAGGCTGGTCCCCACCCATGCTCATACTTCTGGAACAAAACATACGAGTTACAGAGAACTGCAAGATACGAGCGATAATAGTGTTACTGAACAAGATAATTTGAAAACATATTTTGATAAAATACGCGATAGAATGTTTACAAAGTTTTGTAAATGACATTAAATTGCCTGACATAATAATGTGTCTTCCTATCGAGGAGATTAAAATCACTAAAATTGATTGTTTTGAACTAGCCATAAATTTATGTTATTTAAAAAGTTTTGTAACTTATTAAGTTATTTTTAAAAAATCGATATTATACCGGCACTTTATATACACAATTGACTCTTGGACTGGGATTAGATAACTAATTTACAATTGAACCAGTTTTCACATAATGAAACGTAAATAAAGCCGAGACATTTTCTGTTAACACACTACAACTACTTTGGTTAGGTTATGTTAGGTTTGTTTAGGTTATGTTAGGTTTGATTATGTTATTTTAGGTTTAGTCATAATATGTTAGTTTTGGTTAGGTTAGGTTACGTTAGGTTATAGTTAACTTAAATTATGGCTGTGTTAGTGAATTTACGGAAAAGATCTCAAAGGCATAGTTTTAACGTTAAATCCTGATATCAACAAGAATATTATGTTTATTTACCCCCCTCCCCCCAAAATTGCTTAAAACAAATATTAACTCTTTGTAAACAAACGTTCACTCATACCATTAAAATAAATAAAATCATTATAAATTTAGTATCTTAAAATTAAGTTCGTTTTTAGAACTTATTATTACTTATCTTATTTAACTAAATTTTAAAAGCCAATTTGATTACATTTAGTAAGTACTTACGTTCGTTAGGGCAATAATAACGTATAGGTGTGGCATGTTACTAGCTAAACCAAGCCACTATTTGTTGTGGGTTAGTCTGATACTTTTTAAGTTGTTATTATTGACTTTAGTTGTTAGAAAAATAAATGTTGACTGAATTTTACCTAGAACAGTAACTTACAGTTGTTTTCATAAATAAACAACAATCTGGTCACAGCAATAAACTTACAGGATATGATTTGGATATAATTTGCAAATAAAACTGCTAAATCTCTAGTCACAGTGGCACTTTTTTAGCACCGACTTATTTTCATTTGGGAAATGTATGTAGGACGGGAAAATCTTGATATGGTATGTTCCCATTTACAATTTTAGGAACTAAACACATAAAAACATTCTTATACATAATTAATGCAATAATATGTAAAACTTTCAAGTGAATTCATTCATAACTATTCTAGTATTGAGTACATAAACATAGGAAAGTTTGACTTTCATCAATATAGACGGGCTTCAAAAATGGAAAGAAAAAATACAATATATAAAATATAAATAAAGCTACACAATAAAATACAATACTTATACTTTAAATCATTGTGGAATTTCTGAAAGTTAGACCCGTATTTCAATAAGGGACTTATTAATATCCCTCAGAAAATCAGAAAAATAAAATATGCTTACCTAGGATATTATAGGGTTATTAACTTATAAATATGGCAAAACAGGAAAAAAAGTTTCGTAAAAACAAATTAAAAGTGCAGTTTTTAAAGATTTTATGAAACAATCTATTTTTCTACAGCCTTAACGGTAATTTCTACCGGCAGTTTATTTAAATCCACGGAGAAAACAAAAAACACAATTGGCAAAAGTACAAAATTGGATTCCTAGATCAGATAAGGAAGGCAAGAGAACTTGATCCTTATCCAGGACGTGACGAATCATCTCCGAGATCCTTGTGCGAGTTGCTCCAGGATCTCCAGTTTGTTGTCGAGTGTTATTGGGTTATAGGACGAAGAGGAGAGAGATGTTGGCTGTAGATATAGCGATCTTGAATTCTCGTCTTGGTGAAATGGTTCCGAGTTTACATATGCATTATTCGAGTACTGATACAGCTTTGTGAAATGAGTTATTTTCTTACATAATGGGAAATATTAATTTATTAATTGACTGTATTTTGAAACACTTTTTACTACAGATAAACTCACTATTTATTATTTGGAGCCACTGATATAAGATAAGATATTCTTCAGGTAAGATAAAAGTTTTTATTCACATAAAAATAAAAACATATAAGTTTAACAAGTTCAATATTGGATATTTTCTGCAAAAAGGGCCCTAATGAATTTAATAGAAAATCTGTTATACATACAGATCTTATGGACTATACGTGAGTTATAAGAATTTTAGTCTTGGTTTGAAAAATTAAAGACAATATTTTGATCTCAAGGACAAATCTATAACCATATTCAGGGTGTCCAAAAACTATTTTCGCAAACTTAAGAATATGAGTCCTAGGGTCAGAATAAGACAAAAATTTCCTTAAACCATGGGTCCAAAACATTCATAACCAGCCACCATTTTGCACTTATCATTAAAAACAATCTATTTAAAAAAACTGTTTAAACACAAACATAACATTTTCCACAACCATTAACTTATCGCTATGTCTAGTATGATAAAAATTCTATTTAACATGTTCATAATTTTCCAAGTGGTGGCTACAAGTTTAAAGTTTATCGGTCAATCCGTTTTTTAGATGGATTGTTCCTGATGAAAAATAGAAAATGGCTGCCAGCTGGTAAGTGAAGGGTTCAGACTCTTGCTTGGAAGAACTTATTTTCTTATTTTGGTCCAAGAAAAAATATGATAACATACTTTTCAACTGTCTATTGAATATTACATTCAACTGATTTACAATAATTAATTATTTTTGGAAGGCCTGTCATGAGGAGCCATAGTTATAGGCTCTTCTAGAATTACTTAGGCATCTCCTTTAACAGGCTATTCAATAAATATAAGAATCAAACAAATCAAAATACAAACATTTTTAGAATCTCTTTTTTTATTAATAACTTCACTCGCCAGTCCACATGGACACACATACATGCGTTTACTTTATTCGACCACTGAATTAACAGCTGTTAGCTCAGTTGGGAGTTCGAATCCTGGAAAAGCCTTCTCGATTGCCTGAAGCTTTAGCAAATGATCCACCCCTCCGGCAAGCAGGTGATGAATAATTCTAAAGAAAATTTAGGCCTAGATACGTTGCAGATATTGAAACCATTCTAAATATGAAATGAAAATGAACTGTGATACGTTTAAAATTATTAATTTGTTACCAATTTTTCATTACTGTACGGCTTCTCTAAGCAACAAAAGCCTGAACAAAGAAACAATATTATAATTGTTTGTATAGTCATGGAATATCGTGTTTTAACAGACGAATGGTTCTACTAAGAGGAAACTTGTAACTACTTAAACAAGGCAGTTCCAACTCTCATGGGCCATTTACTGTTTATTGTACTCTTAAGCTTCTCTCTTTTTTGAACTCAGATTTTAATCTCTTCTGATAACAATACATACACATTATTATGGAAACTTAAACCAAGTGTAAGTAGATTATTCTGTCAGGCAATTTTCTCATTGGCACATTTTTTATTTAATATACTATAGTTTTTATTTGAAAAAATAATTAATGCCATTATAGTTCGTGATTTTAAAGGATCATGTGATTTAAATTTTTATTTTATAACTATAACCTAAACATTTAAATAGTTTTATATAAATTTAATAGTATCTAAATAGACATTAAAAACTATCTAACTTACCATTAAACATTACAAATTCACAATACGTTTTTTTTTTATATAAAAAAATGATATTATTGGTCCTACACCTTATCCACTTTCCATTAAAATGTATACAATGTAAATATATTTTTAAATATAAACTTTTTCTTATAAAGTAATGGATTATTCTTGGTGGATCCAGATTAGCTTCTAATTACAAGTAGAATAAGAAACATCAAAATTGACACCCCTGAGCCAAAACTAGAATATTTATTCAACCGATTTTACTGTACACTGCTAATTTTGGGACAGCATTGTAGTTCACTCCTGATTACGCAATTTTTAGGCAGATCAAATGGGTCACTGTAGATGGCCAGTGTGTCGGTGTGTGAGGAAGTATCGTAACACCTTCTTCACAGGCAGTACGTGTGAACTACATCAGAGGTAAAGATGAGCGATAAACATTGGCGTTAGACCCTGACCTCTGGTACGTTACTGAAAGGTAAATGATATCTGTACATACAGAGCTGTAGGTAGATAGTGTGTCGGCATGTGAGGAAGTGTCCTAACACCTTCTTCTAAGGCAGTACGTGTGAACTATGATCAAAGTTAAAGGTAAGCGATAAACATTGGCGTTAAACCCTTACCTCTGGTACATTACTGAAAGGTAAATGATATCTGTAAATACAGAGCTGTAGGTAGACAGTGTGTCAGCATGTGAGGAAGTATCCTAACACCTTCCTCTAAGGCAGTATGTGTGAACTACGATCAAAGGTAAAGGTGAGCGATAAACATTGGCGTTAAACCCTTACCTGTCGTACGTTACTGAAAAGCAAAGAATATCTGTAAATACAGAGCTGTAGGTAGATAGTGTGTCGGTATGTGTGAAGTATCCTTCAAAGGCAGTACGTGTGAACTACGATCAAAGGTAAAGGTGAGCGTTAAACATTGGCGTTAAACCCTTACCTCTGGTACATTACTGAAAGGTAAATGATATCTGTAAATACAGAGCTGTAGGTAGACAATGAGTTGGTATGTGTGAAGTATCCTAACACCTTCCTCTAAGGCAGTATGTGTGAACTACGATCAAAGGTAAAGGTGAGCGATAAACATTGGCGTTAAACCCTTACCTGTCGTACGTTACTGAAAGGTAAATGATATCTGTAAATACAGAGCTGTAGGTAGACAGTGTGTCGGTATGTGAGGAAGTATCCTAACACCTTCCTCTAAGGCAGTATGTGTGAACTACGATCAAAGGTAAAGGTGAGCGATAAACACTTGCGTTAAACCCTTACCTGTCGTACGTTACTGAAAGGTAAAGAATATCTGTAAATACAGAGCTGTAGGTAGACAGTGTGTCGGTATGTGTGAAGTATCCTAACACCTTCTTCTAAGGCAGTAGGTGTGAACGAAATTCAAAAATAGTCTGAGAATTTATTTATGTTTCGTGGCATAGCATGTTTAAGCGCCCTATAAATATAACATTGTGGTTCATAAAATATTTTATGTCTCATTCCAAATAACATTAACTGCTATTTATACACTTGAATTGTGGTCCTATATATATATATATATATATATATATATATATATATATATATATATATAGCGGTTATGTTCCCACATAACTTATTATTTCTAAATTAAATCACATAGTATAAATTCGTTAATCGATGGCAGTAGGAAGAACAGTGGTTATGTATTAAAATAATGTATATAACTATTTATTGTATAATACAATCTGATATATCTATATATAAATGTACTGAATAACGTATTTAATTTTTTTAAATAATTGTATTAAGACATTAGTTGTTTTATAAATCAACATTGTTTGTTGAAAACCACTCCAAAAGAAACCCCTCATTTATTTATTAAATGGACGCATTCTATTTAACCTAATAGAGTCACTTTCTAAAGATTATGTGTTTAAGAGACATGCTAGATTAGTATAAATAAAATGGGACGAAGCTGATGCATTTTAAGCAGTTTAAAATAATCTAATACATCATTAATCGATTCCAGCAAAAATTGTCGTGATAGAATTCTGAATGTTAAGGATGGTAATCAAAGAATAGTATCTAAAATTTAACTTCAAGTTCTTAGCATATTATATAACACGCCAAACAGTCTTCTAAAACACCAACCTAAGTTTACAAAATCTTGAACGTACAGGTTCTCATGAAGTTCTTCCTTTACAAATGGCTTTGGTAGATTGAAATATTCTGAGATATAAGCCCCTTGCCCATCCACAACTATATGGTATTGCCATTCCTAACACGCACGCCGTTGACTTCCCCTTACCACACAAACGTATAAATGAAGTTGCTATCTCTAAAACCCACATATTTACAATTAAACTTTGATGACCTTCCCACCAACTATACGTACAACGTTGCGTACTAACAAACATATTTGCACAAGTGAGACGTTGATGGTCTCTACACCCACCTCCACACATAGGAATTTCACGTTCTTAACACCCCTTCAAACAAACGTACGACTTAGATGACTTTCCCACCAACTTACATAAATACAACGTTACGTACCTAACACACATATTTGCACAAGTGAGACGTTGATGGTCTCTAAACCCACCTCCACACATAGGAATTTCACGTTCTTAACACCCCTTCAAACAAACGTACGACTTAGATGACTTTCCCACCAACTTCCATAAATACAATGTTACGTACCTAACACACATATTTGCACAAGTGAGACGTTGATGGTCTCCACACCCACCTCCACACATAGGACTTTCAAGTCCTTAACACCCCTTCAAACAAACGTACGACTTAGATGACCGTCCCACCAACTTACATAAATACATCGTTACGTACCTAACACACATATTTGCACAAGTGTGACGTTGTTGGTCTCCACACCCACCTCCACACGACTTTCACGTCCTTAACACCCCCTCAAACAGACGTACGGCTTTGATGACCGTCCCACCAACTTACATAAATACAACGATACGTACCTAACACACATATTTGCACAAGTGTGACGTTGATGGTCTCCACACCCACCTCCACACGACTTTCACGTCCTTAGCACTCAATTAAACAAACGTACGACTTAGATGACTTTCCTACCAACTTACATAATGCGACATTGGGTCCCTAGCACACACATGCAAATCATGTAAATCTATCAAAGTTGTTTGTTATTTTTCATTTACGATTAATGCACGTCTACTTGAAAAAAACTCACTGGATATTACTAATTAATTGTGGTTAAATAAAAAATCGTTTTAAAATACATCAAACTTACATGATCAACTCATAAATCGAAAGAAATACGTATTGTTGCAAAAGTAATACATTGCGTCCGTATTGGCAATCTCCAGAATACAGTGCAGGCCTACAGCTTGATAAATGTATCAATCTATAGTCCCCGCTTTTCCTGGAGCATATACACAATGTTTGTTGGAAATACCTTTTATTTACCTCTGTAATTTATGGATGACATTGTTATCAATCCTCCATGGCTGAAATATTTCATTGTATTTCAAACTCCTCAAAGATATCCTTGGATTCAAGTTTGGCTTTAAGGTTTCACTAAAGCTGAATTTTAAAAAAATCAACATACAACATTTCTGGTTTTTTAATATTTTAGTAAAATTAAATATTTCAAGTTACTTAATGATTAAATTATGTTTATTCACCTAAAAATGAATTATATCATATTTATATGACTATACAAATAATATCGATTAAATAATTATTTTCGCATTACTGTTTACATTTGAACATATTTTAAATTATGCTATACGATACTTTATTAAATAAATGTCCCGACTTGACATGAACGCTTTTATTGGAATTTGAGTGTAGCTCTGACGTGCGGTGTTGCCAAGAGTACTCCGTTTGACATACAGCAGATACAACAGCAACTTATAGCTTGTTGAAATATAATTCCACTTGAATAGGCATTTATGATTAGTTCAAACAATAATACAATAGTAAAATTTATAAATAATGTGATAAGAAACATGTCTAAACGATATGAAACAATTATTCAAAGTACACAATCATAATTTTTTTTAATTGCACTCAAATTCAATTACGTTAAAACAGGCGCATTTAAATTACCTGAACGTGGCATCAATGCAAGAAGTAAAGGCATTACTATTATTGCAGTTGATTGACATCGTCACGCTACTGGCCATAGCATTCTCAAACTCCTCGTAGTTCCAGCATTTGCTGTACGAGAGCTCTGAAGTCGGGTCTTTCAATAAATAAAGAATCCGATAGATATTATAGAGTGAACTCCATAAACCTGTTTGGATCTGTTACATGAACTTTTTGGGTGACAAATTATAATAATAAATTCTGTAAACAATTATCTCTTATGGGTCTAGGACGGCTTTTATGGTCGGGTGACGTGTGGTAGCATGACGGGTCTCGTTTATTCCAGCTTTCTCGCCCAGGATTCGCTACAATTCGTAACTTCCCAATTGCCTCACGATGCTGGGTCAACACCGAGGTATACTTGAGGGGCAAATGTTCAAGCACCTACACCGGGAATCGAACCCGGGAACTCAAGCTCCGTAGGCGAGCGCGTTAACCACTCAGCCACCGGTATATGAAATATATAAATAATGGAATTATCCAATCTTACTTACAGAATATTAGTCGGTTAGTCTAATACCAGCAAAAAGAGCGTTAGTATGCAATGATACAAAACTTGGCTTGCTTTATCTATTCAAAGTCAGCTCTAAGATATCTGAAATGTTTACTAGGAATGAACAAGTATGATACCCCCGTTTAACAGCTGTGGAATCTCTATAAGTAAAACACTCTCTATTGGAAGTTATCTCAGCTGACTTTATGTACAACAGAGGTGAAATGTAGGGGTAAGATATACTAAAACAAAATTATATTTTACTTTAACTATTGTTCAGAAGTAAAATGGTGATAATTTTAAGTAAGCTTTAAAATCATAAACAGTCTAATAAATAAGGATAATATTAAGTCCGTAACAAACTCATTCAATTATTATTAATATAATATACATTATCAATTTGCTCAATTATTTTACAACTATATTATATCTTCAGTTGCTCAAGAATGTATAAAACAATTTAAACAATATAATGAAGTACCCTTTTATTAATTTTTATAAAAATACAGGACCGGTTTCGGCTCTAAGGCCATCTTCAGATTGTAAATAATATAACCTATAATAAATAAACAATTATAAAAATAAAACAGATGAAAATATAACATATGATTAATTTAGTGTGTGGGTGTTACATTTTATTTTTGATTCTTATGTTTTTTAACTTCTCTTATTTTTCTAACTTCTCTTATTTTTTCATATATAGGATTGTTCATGTTAATTTGTGTATTTAATGAAAATGTTACAGTTTTAGAATACGAGAAGAAAGGAGAAAAATGAATACCAAAGAAAATTTAAACATATACATAAACAATTATAATGAACCAAAGAACATATTAAATACACAAATTAACATGAACAATCCTATATATGAAAAAATAAGAGAAGTTAGAAAAATAAGAGAAGTTAAAAAACATAAGAATCAAAAATAAAATTCAACTTAACTACACTAAATTAATCATATGTTATGTTATTTTCATCTGTTTTATTTATATACTTGTTCATTTATTAAAGGTTATATTATTTACAATCTGAAGATAGCCTAAGAGCCGAAACCGGTCAGGTATTTTTATAAATATGAATAAAAGGGTACTTCACTATATTTATCATTCAATTGATTAAAATAGTAATTTTTTAAACAATATTTAGGTTAATAACTGCTTTGTCCGATATAGTGTTCACATTCATGAATTTTACTTATTTTACGCACGTCTAGATTAATCAAGAATATTCAATAGCATCACTTAAATATTTTATGTATATCCTCATGAGAATATTTTCTATTATGGAAAAAATTTAGTTGCACCTAATATTTTTTTCCATGCACTTTATTAATGAACACTATCAATATTTGATACTGGCTTTGTTCATATGATGGACTTTAGGGTAAGAAGTTTATTTTAAAATATTCCAAAATGGGAGATCTATGAAGAAAATGTTCTTTTTGTTTATATAATATGAGAGGCAAATAAGTGTGATGAGTGTTCATGAATGAGTGTAGTTATTGTTACTAATAAATTCAGAGATTCCTTAGAAAGAGCCATTTATTAGTAGCCCAAGATATAGAGCAACTAAGGGTCCTACAGCTTTACGTGGAACCCAAACCACATAGTATTGGTCTGCTTTTCAGCTGACAAGCTTCCATTCCCTTCCCTACACAACAACTGAACCTTGGCTACTCGAGACATGGACAATCCAAACTTCTCTAATAATAGTTTCCACGTCGATAGTGGACACCATTTAGTGGACACCATGTTGGTATTTAGAGGATTAAAATATTATATTTATATCTTATGAACACATAATACATAGAATACGTTTTAACACTAGCCTCTCAAAAGGAGTCGTTAACAATTACCATCTTATTTGAGATGTATTACCATCTTATTACACGTAAACGAGTAACTGTGCCTCAAACGATTTTAAAATATGTTACATATATTCTTGGTTATTCGTTGACAACATTTTTTTTTAAATTCATATTAATGTGTAAAAAACAGTATTTACTGTCGCGGCGCTTAAATTATGTGCATCCAAGTTTGAAGGTTGCAAGAAGCCTATAAAAACTCCAAACATACAATTTTTTATTTTGTTTTATTATAAGTTATAGTAATTTTGATCTTAGTTGACACAAAAAAAGTACCAGAATTGTAACTACTTTTCACTGTACATCACATTTACAGCGTTATTACTCAAAAGCCCGTTTATGTAGAGTATTTATATTTTAAAACGTTGTTGTTGACAGGAATGTTTGCTATAAGTTTCATAAATTTTAAAATGTTATCTTGTAAAGAAAAAAGTTATTATCAATTACTTGAAACATATTTTTTTTGTTTCTAGAGGTAGTAAAATTAATTATTTGGTCTTGTTGTAATCTTTATTACATATTTAGTTACGATAAATTATTTTCATATGTGTAAGTAAATGCAGTAATTTTAAATCGATTTAAAATAGCTTTTAATTGATGAATTTAAGTTTATTTAATTCAATATCAAGTCACTGCATTTACTTACACATATAAAAATAATTTATCGTAACTATACATCTAATAAGGATTACAAAAAGATCAAATAATTAATTTTACGACCTCAAGGAACCAAGAAATAATATTTCAGGTAATTGGTAAGAACATTTTTCTTGAAAAGATAAAATTCCAAAATTTATAAAACCTACAGGAAGCATTATTATCAACCACGTATCAAAATATAAATATTCTACATAAACGGGGTTTTCAGTAATAATAGTGTAAATGTGATGCACAGTGAAAACTAGATACAGTTCTGTGTTTTTTTGTGTGCCATCTAAGAAAAAAAAGTATTACAACTTAAAATAACATTTTGAAATTCATTTACTATAATAACGAAAAATTAAACAAGAAAAACAATTGTATGATTGGAGTTTTCATAGGACTCTTAGTTTCTTAGAAAACAACCTTCAAACTCGAGAGCACATTATTTCTGCGCCGACAGTATATTTATCTCTAAAAAAATATCTGGGAGCAAAGATTCTAAAATCTAAAATGTGTCCAACATTGTCAAACATTAACTGTCAAAGTGTTCCTTGCAGTAAGTGATCGGCATTGAGTGGAAAAACATTCAACACAAGTTTTATACAATACATTTCATACAATGTATTTTCCCAATATATGACTCACAGACATCAACTACATGTAATACATGCCCAGTAATCTGTCGACTCGGCATGTTACATGCTGCATTGTAGTCCATACGTAATGAGGTGGCAGTGTTTCTGCGGTGCACCACGCCAGACCATTTACCATCCCCAGTGTGGTGAAAACTATGAAACATGCTTGCTGATATGTCCATTTCAACCCCCGCCTTTATAAATATAATATTAATTTCCCTTGAAACAATGGGTCTGAATCGTGTTTGTGGTTTGCGTGCTCGCTGTATAATGACGTCAACAAATAAACGTATGTTTGAATATAATTTGTATTTCTAACGCACGACATTTGTTAGCATCATAAACTAAGAGTTGCAATACGATCAAATTATAGAGCATACGTGTAAAACTTATTTACAAAACATGTATTAGAAAATCCTTTTACTTGAGAATCGACGGACCTTCTAATCTTCCCAACACTCTTACCCCTTGACGGCTAACCCATCAATTCTACACACGTGTCTTATCAAACCACGCTCGACTCCCAGCGTGTGTTGTATTCCCAGTGGAGTTGATTTTAGGATTCCGAAGTTATCGCAAGATAACTTCGATGAGTCAAGCTACATCGAGCGTGGCTGTTTCTTGGTTGGGTGGCCAATGAGCGATCCTTATTACACTAAGTCTACCTTCGGTCACTGCCGATTGTTCGGTAGCCACCTCTAAGCTGTTGGCCCCGAAGCTTAGATATCAGAGAGGGCCTTCAATTTACCCGGCAAAATAAGACCTCCGAAACCGAGGGTGTATTTCCGACATTCTAATCAATCCATAACCATATCGACTAAACTAACCACTACGTCTATAGTCTATTTACCCTTTCTGACTCCAAATAGGTACTCAGAGAGCTGGTTGTGTTTATTAAAGAAATTTAGCATTCTAGTTAAAAAAAGTTTTCAAATTTTTTGCTCAAATTTTGCAGAATCGAGACAGGCCGATAGTTATTGAGTGAGCAGGGGTTACCCTTTTTAAATATATGCGTTACCTTAGCTATTTTAAGGAGTGAAGGAAAGACTCCAGTTTGAAAAGATAAGTTTATTAAGTGGGTCAGTGGCCTAAGCATTTCTTTAGAACTGCCATTGACATAAAATTTAGATCGTTGCATTTTTGGCAAGGAGGTCTAATAATTCGGATGATTTATTCCTCATTGGTAAGTTCCAACACCATAAAATATGTTGGGCTTTTACCTTTTTGAGGGCATTGATTCATGTAATGAAGGACAATGCATATATTGACCCGCTACGGAAGCACAATAATTACTAAATTCGTTTGACAGGATTGAAGCATCACTGTCGAAATCATTTACAATGTTTATCTTTATTTGTTTATGCTCATTATTTTACTGTTTATGATAGCCCAAGCTGTTTTAGAAACATGTTTGAATGAAGAAGTTTTTTCGTTACCTCATAAGCATTGGCTGCTAAAATTACATTTCTGTAAATAGTTTTATGTTGTTTGAAAAATATTTTAAATTTTATCTGTTGATTTATAAATTTCTGATAGGAACTTTATTCTATTCCTTGGCACTTTTATGATCCATTTGTTCATTAAATATTTGCTATTGAGTTTATTTGTTTTCATGGGGCAGTAGCTGTTCAGGTGGAAAGTCAAACAGTCATGAAACCTTTTCAACTTTCCCTCCACTGGCAAATTTGAGTTTAAGAGCAGCCACTCTTCCTTTGAAGGAGAGGCATCGAGAAGGATATTTTCCGGCCTTGTGTTTCTTATTATTTTTGTAATTTTTGGCTCCCTTTCAAATTGTATTCCACTTATAAGGGCCTCTTGGCCGTAGTGGTCAGATATGGCTGTATTGACTACTGACACCACATCAGGAATGTTTGTTATAACATTGTCGATAGTAGTTTGAATAGAGGCAGTCACTCTCGTAGGGCAAGTGATCTTTAAATTAAGATCATATAACCTTAATAAATCGACAAGTCGTTTAGTGGAGTGGTTGTCAATTTTTTGCTAGTCAATGCTCCAGACACCCATTATGATGAAATGTTGATATTTGTTTCTTAAGTCAGTTAGTACAGATTCAAATTTAGAGAATAAAATATCTTCATTGCCACACGGAGACCTGTAGATACTAATTATAATCAATTAATTTTTTTTGTTTTGGAGTTTAGTACCGGCCACATCAAATACCTTATCCACGGATAGATTGATCTCCAATGACTTACATACCAGATTTTTGTTTCGCGAGAATCGCAACACCTCCTCCTTTAGAGAGTTGTCGAGTAAATGAATGAGTTAATTTTTGTTTGGTAGCTGACGAAGTTCAATATAAAGCATTTTAAACCCATTTTTTGTAATAACAAGAATATATGTATTTAATTCTTCGCAAACAAGCTCATCCAACTTTTTGGTTGCAAATTGTGCATTTTGATGCAAGATTTTATTTTGAGAACGAAGTTGAAATTTTGAGAATGGTTGGTCTTGATTTGGGGTTCCTAATTTAGCCCGTCGCTGTGAGGTGAGTGCCCAAAAAATGTATATTTTTACTACAAGAGTGTTTTAACTGTTCGTCAGTTTGTTGGTATAATTGTGAAGTAACGATGGATGAGAAAGAAGTCTTGGCAGACGTCTGAAACCGAGTCATTGTTGAGGGTCGTCCAATGGCAGCAGCCGCATAGGTAATCTAGATAGACTAGAGATAAGGGAAGGGTTGTTTTAGGTGGTACTAGTAGATTAGCTGTGTAGTGAAGAGAATTCATCAAACATTGGATGTTGCCCTCATCACACCGACTAATCCTATCATGTAATTAAGAAGTAGACGCTCTACACAATAGAGCCAGCTGCTGGATTGCAGGTATGAGTGGGTAGGTTGGTATCAAACAGTGTTCATACCTACACTTGTCGAACATTATCCATTGTAATGCATTGGAGTGGGCCCTATCGAATGGAATTCATTTGTTGGATGATTAGGGATGGAGGGGAAGGTAAATTCGTCCTATGTGGAGGGTGGACTTGTCAAATGGAATTACAGTTTTAATCGTGTTATGAGTAAATTAACCTTTAGTTTTTCAAAAAGCATTATTGATTTTAGACTCTGTAAACTAGTTAGGCGTTTAACACCCATGTTTTTGGAATTAATTATTTAGTTGTTGTTTGAGCGATCATATTTATATGTGTTAGTATCTCAATTAATTGTGAACCTACCCTACTTTTTAGACAGAGAACTCGTATATATTCCGCTGTTACATATGCTGAAAAGGAAATTGATAAAATTTAATTCAACTACTCCATGAGAATCGAATTTAAAAATAGAGTATCTAAATTAAAAGATTTGGGTGTCTTGTTTTTGTAATAAATATGTTTAGATCGGCTTATTCAGTTTTGTTATTTGTCATGAGATCGAGCAGTATTTTACAAAGAGTCAAAACTTTGAAAACTTTATTATTTTGTTTGGTTAGATCCAGTCTTGAATTTTGATCTATCAAATGGCACCCTCATATATGAATTTTAATGAAATAATATTAATAATATATATAGACATCATAATGTTTTTACCATTATATATATATATATATATATATATATATATATATATATATATATATATATATATATATATATCATAATGTTTTTTCACCATTATTATACATATATTTTAATTGATTATAAAAAACGAACAATATAAAATGGCCACCTCATGTTAAGATTGACTTTTTAAATTATAAAGTTATAAATAATTGGACATGCCTTTTTCACGTTTGCAGATGATTAATTCTATTTATATTCTTTTTTTGATTTTTTGAAACGTCTTTTTATTGCTAGTTATTTTTGTAGCTTTAATATATTTGGTTGATTTTTATTGGTGATTATGTATAGATTATTACTGTTATTTATTGTTAACCTATTATTTCTTTTCAATCAGCTAGAAAATAATATAATTGTTAAAATAGAGTAATAAGTTATTGTTGAATAAATTTAATTTGAGTTAAATTATTTTATATTATGCATATAGTATAATTATATTTTATAGTTATCATTAAAACTTAGTTAATTGCGTGGACCAAACACTAGCTGATTTACACTATTTTCATGCAACGTTTATTGAATGTTATCGTAAAAAAATGTATTGAAATATTTTTAAATGCTGTATTTTAATTTGCATTGTTGCTGTTTTGTTCCATACATAAATAACAATAAATTAATGGGAAGGTAAAATACTAAGTTTTACTTTTAAATAATTTATAAATTACGAGTGTCAGCAACATTATTAGTTAAACTGACTCAGATAATGCTTTCTTTCCAATCTTGTATTCTTTTCTGAAAGTTAAAGGAAGAAATTAATTTTCTTATATATTAGCTGCTTTATACAACTTTATTTCAATTAGGTTCTTTAGTGTTTATAAATAAATTAAAGTTATTTCTCATAAGCATAACAAGTTTGTAATAAAATTAACAATACGTAATCTCTTTTTATTGGTTATAATTATAACCCAATTTCCATATTAAAATATATTAAATAAATATTTAGATTATATTGGGTGAGTATAGTTATTTAAATGAGGCTTCATAATAATATAATTAACTATTTTACAGGTTTAGTAAAACTGAATGTATGACAAACTATTTATTTAATTATCATTATAGTTATTTTCCAAATGTTATAAAATAGAAAAATGAAAAATTTACAAATAATCATTAAATGTTTTGGTTATTACACTTACGTATCCAGGTGGTTTTTGAATTGGAGGTTATGTTCAAGAGTGCTGTCATTGTTATTTTCTTGATGATGGTAATGTGCAAGAAGATACGATCATCGACACGTATAAAAATTAAAACGAAAACTATATCGTAGTAAAATATAGTAAAGTATTTTGCTAATAAATTGTTCGAACTTATTTTATTTTGTATTTCATTCAATAAGTTGATGTTTATTATATTAAAAAAATGTAAAGCCTACATTCATAAGTATAATTGTAGTTCTTCTACTTAGTTTATTAAAAAATAACTTTAATTCAAATAAATGTGGTCTTTTAGGTTATCTAATAGAAGTCCTATACAACACCGAAATAGAATACGTTTGACAGAACCACCAACCTAAAGATTTATCCTAACAAGTGTCAACCTCTTCAGCTACTTTCAATGTTATTCGAGTTTGTCGTTAGTCAATTTTTTTAATTTTGAATTCTAGTTTTTGAATCAGCTGATCACAAAATGCGTCTGGTCATTTACTTGGGGGGCAGGCTGTATTTCCCCCAAACAACCATGAATGCAGTAAGCGGCCACAAAACCTACTCAAGTGGAATGGAGCTGACAAGCAAACGAAATACGCTGATGTTTGAACTCTTTACAGTGGGATTTACATGTAAATAGCCTCACTTCTTCACCATCGCTTGATATATGTAGACATATTTTAAGCGTTTCTTGTTTACGCCAACTCCAGCTGAGCGGCAAATATATATTTAATAAACATATGTATTACTCAGATATTTTGCGAAAAAAATATATTTTCGTAAAATATGGCGTCCATTATATTTTATAAATCTGTGCTATTCAAACAATGTTTTTTATTTAAATTGTAATAATCACACAACAGTAAAATGAACGCTCGTTTGTTTACTGAACAAATTCAGATTATAATATTTCGAATCAGTTAGCATACATATATAGTTTCTTTTAAAAGAAAAGAACCTATGCGATACATGGTAATGTAATTTATTCCTTTTTTGAATCATACAGTATAAATTATAATTATAAAAAATCACTGACGCCTTCAAAACTGGCAGCGCATCGCTGTAACAAACTACTTGGGCATGTAGTGTTGTGGAGATTGTAGGTGATGAATTCTATGCTTGGTCCTGTTAATACTGAGATTGCGTCCGCTCAGTGGTTGCCATCGAATTGGACACTGCTAGAGAAGCCTGGGGAATCAATGTAGGGTGGATGTCAGGAATCGAATATTGTGTAGGCGAGATAACTGAGAATCAAGCCTGTCACAGCTGAAAATCAGACCAGTAATATGTGGTTCAGAGTCCATGTAAAGCTGTGGGTTTCTTAATAGCCCATGGAATACCCACAAGGGTAATGCACCAATAGAGTTATTAATAAATGGCTCTTTTAAAGAAACAGTAAAACTAAGTTAGTGACAATGACTACATTCATTAATCTACATTCATTATTAAACTTATTCGCCCTTCACCTACATCTCTATGACTGGCGGCTCAGGGATGAATAATGTTTAACAATAACGAAAACATAATAAATTCATATTATGAATAACATTTTTTAAGCCCTGATTTTGAGATTTATTATTTTTCATCTAGCTGAATACAATTTTATATTAAAATTTATATAAATATGAAAATGTGTAAATATTCAATCTTTAAAAACTTCCATTACTCAGTGTTTTAATTTTAATGTAATAGAATAATTGGTCTAAAATTTTAATTTATAATGCCTAATTATAGTTTTGACCTCATTATAGACTTCTGATTTTATTACTTTGTTATAATCTAAATAAGTTACAACATAGTAACAATTTTATTGTATTTACGGTTAAAAAGATATCTAATCTAAAACGAGTCATTGTCAGCAATAAAACGATGTTATTCTTAGAATATTTTATTGATTTCCAGTATTCCCTTCTTTCCCTCATAAAAACAACATACATTGAAAACGCTTGTTAAGCTAAAGGGCTGTTGTTTTAAAAACAAAATGTTGACATGGCATCAATATGGAGCAATAACAAAGTGTGTCAACTTTATGCTATCAAGGAAAAGCACTTGATTATAAGAAACAGTTGGTCTGGTACATCACGTGATTACTTCCCCTCCGGACATGTGGTTTTTTAACAGCACTCATAATAAACGTTTCCAAGAAACCATTTATGCATTTAAGAAAACATTTTTGTTACCATAAAAAATGTTTTCAAAAACTAGAGAATAGTACAGACCGAAACAAAGACTTTATGGATAATTGATTCGTATGGTTTTTTTGTGTATTCGTTTATTTCAGCAATAATTCTGTGTTTAGCTCTGCTTTATTATACTGACAGGCATAAAAGGAAAGACAGATAATTTATTTTCATTATATATTTAGACCCAAAGTTTTTGTGTACTTATTAATTAATGATTGCATATTTTGCACTACCACCATTACTGGAAACTGTGGCCAGTTTTATTCCTGAGTTTGTATTGCTTATTGTTCATTTTTTAAACATTATATGTAATAAATCATAATTTTAAATTTATTTAATTTACACTAATAGTATTCTTATCGTGATATTATTATGCACAATTAATGTATTTATATTTTGATATACACGAGCTAAACCGTGTATAAATAAAATGAATACACAATCAAACACTAATACAAAAATATATTTAAATTCAAGTAATTAGACACAAAAACTGATAGCAAACCTGTTGGAGTTAGTATAAATATGTTTCCTATGCGAAAAAGATACAGAATATAAAAGTCTACTTGGAATAAGACGCACACTATAAAACGTTTTAAATATTTTAGTACGCACAGTAATTACGTCGAATTTCTAAAAATATATACAAATCTTTAACAAATATCGTCAATAATTAGAAAATAAATAATCAATGCGACTGTGGTCATAATTGTTTAAACAAGTTAAGTAAAATGGTAATTTTTTCGGCTTATTTTATACATGAATGCTGTAAAGTAAAATCATCAAATGAAAGCACAAAAGTCCAGTTGTTTTTCCGTTGGTAAAACTGAATGTCGGTAAAGCGATAAGGGATGGTTTCGTTATGCAGGGGATACACCCTTATAGTTAGATCCTGAGGGTCTTGTTAGACAGTAACTAGTTCAGTCAACTTTTGACCAATCAATCCTGTAAAAGCTCTAATGAACACAGAGAGGAAATTTGTGATTCAGCAGCTCATCTTTGTTATACAACATTTTCCTAATTTTAGTAAACCGTGCTTTGTTCATAGAAGTCACTAATAAACTTCATGAAATTAAAAATTAAGTGTTTATAATTGTATACGCCTTTTTACTTGTCTTCATTTTTTTTAATATCGTTCCAACAATAATATGGATCGATAATTTTTAAAATGTCTTTTTTATTACCAATTCTAGTGGTATTTTTTTATCGTGTATTGATTTATTTATATAATTGCAGGACACAAAAATGTAATAGTTTCTTCAACTTTAAATCTTTTTCATTGATGTTTTTATCCCAGAAATAGTTTGGCCATAGTGATTCGTACAGCACTCGAGTGGCAAAACAAAACTAGTTTTATGTAATGTCAGTTCTTAAATAACGGAAAAGTTTATAAAACAGCACAGCATTTTTTTATTGGAAAATTGACGGTGAACTTCAACTAAAATTGTCTTATAATTGACAAATAATTAGTACAAAAATACTTATGGACAACTATTTTTGTAAATTAAGGAAACAATTCAAAAAATAAATACGAGTAAAATTATTTGTTTTAATAACAACTGTACATGAAATAACTATCTATAGATTAAATTCATACGAGTCTTGTTGTTCGTAAGAATGTTGCTATGCAGAATCTTCAATCTGATATATTTTCATAACTTAACTTAAAACTAGGGTACACCCCATCACTCGTTGCACTCCTTGTGTCCACTCAGCCTTCACTCTCAGTATTTGACTCTTGAGTGCAACTAGGATAAATCATTATTAAAAGCAACAGAAAGAACTATTCAGTAGGGATTTTGGTTAATAAATCTTTTCATCTTGTAAAAAAATCAGTAAACTTTAAATTCACTCTAAAAACACCTGATGTTTTACTACCAGGATAAAAATATCACGGAATCAGCTGTTGTTTTAGTAATTAGAAGCATACGTTCTATTAATAACACATACATTCTAGGGCTAGAATATCATCTTTCTGTGCCATTGGAATGGATCCTAAACTAATTTTTTTCATTTTTCTTATTTTCCTACTGTTCTAGGGCTTAATCTTTGAAATGAAATAAGTTCAAGAAATCTTATCTTTCTCCTACCTCGAAAAATTTCATAGAGACCTATTAAATAATGAAATTATATATACAGGGTGGAAGAAAATATGGAAATTCTTTCAAAGAACGTTATTTTTCCCATAGATAATTTGAAAACTTATTTTTTTTAATAATTGTGTTCCATAAAGTATAGTTTTTATCAGAATAATTTACTTAAAACCGTTAAATAGAAGAGAAATAATACTGTTCAAATTAGTTACTTTGAAATTCAAATGACCGCTACTCTGAATAAGTTAAACCTTTCGAAGTCCAGTTTGCGCCTAATAATTTCTTTTGAATAGGCATTTCGTTTTGTAACAAACTCGACATAGGCTTACGTTGAAGATTTTCGTTCAACTTCTCGTGGGCCGCCCCCTGAAAAGATGAAATGTCGCTCATGGCGTCAAAAAGTATGTTCTTTGTAACCATTTTCGTGAGCAAGATTAAATTTTTACAAGAGAGGTCATAAAAAAGTTTTGACAGCGTTTCCATATTTTTTCTACCCTGTATATAGAGTTATATCATGTACTTTAACTATAGAAACAAATGCATGCTATCCAGTGTTGTGATATTATTTATTCGAACAGTGGTCTATTCATTATTTCCTTAAAATATTTCAAACCATAAATGTTATTTACAAACAATACATTAAAAACATATGACTTGGATTAAACTCAGCATACTCTACATAGTTATATAGCACCTTTAAATAACCAGCTTCTTATGTATAAAGCACTACTGAACATCAGTTCGGTGGCAACGTGGGTTTTAATCCGTAGGAATATGTGACAATATCTCAGAGGTGGAAGCCCTCAGCAGCCAGCAGAAGTGAACCCATTTATATGTAAATTGAGCGTTTAACGCGAGAACCATTCTACCTCGGCGCCGTCAGGGAAATTGTGCACAATTTGTAAATAAGGGCACAAATTATTTGTCGATAAAATATTGTAAGAACTCATAACGGAGATGGTTAAACACATATTTTGACCATATTTATTAGGTTTTAAACAAAACAAAAACGCTACGAATATGCATAAAAAATATATGTAGAGTAGATGAACATTTAAAAGAAATAAATAGCAAACAGTTGGATTACAAAAGAAAAAATACGCAAAGAAACTAAAATTAGTTGAGAGACGAGGAGTTCTTGTAATGTTTTATTATAAAAGAAACTGCTTAGGGGTCAAATTTATGATATACAGTAGGTGAAAATAAAAGTAGTTTTTTTTTCAACTTCAAATATTCAGAATTTCCGATTCAATGGTTAATTATTACTAGGGGACGACCCTGAACACTTCACGTGCCACCCCTTGGTATTTGGTGACTGACAAAAAATAATATTACAAGGTACACTATGGAAAATCAATCCACAATATGTACAGTTGTTACTGTAGCTCATTTACTTCACTTTTGTTGCTAAAAACTTATTAAATATAAACACCCAATGTCATTATTTAGCATATTTATGATTTTTCACTTCATTTTTCTATACATACATTCCATCAGCTTTCGAACGTTTGAACACAGCTGTTACTTTTCAATTAAAGTAAATCTCTCTCTCTGTATTATTCTCATGGCTAAAAAACGTATTTTCAGGGGGCTTCCATGTCCTTTAGGGTGAAAATATTAAACAATACGGATCTTATTGCATAACTTTGAATAGGGGTGAATTGTTGACACCCCAGACGTAAAAATGATCCAAAGGTGTCGGAGGGGTTAGCGAAAAATAGCTTCAAATTATATATTATAAGTATCTTTAGACTTATAGCAATATCCTAGACGATTTAATAAAGCGTTGATGGTTGTCCAAATAATCATAATAATCAAGTATTTATTGCTAAAAATAATATAAAATTGCATTCGCAAATGTCATTTTCTAAACAATTTATAAAACTCTCATTCATACGTACATAAGTTACATTCTCACTCACATTCATTAAAAACTAACACAGTATCAATAATATTTTGTTGTTCTTATCTATTTTTCCCAGTGGCATGACATAAACTCGTCCACAGAGTAAAACGCTTTATTCACCAAAAGGCTTGTCAACCGGAATTTGAATTGGTTTTTTTTTTTTTTTTTTTTTTGTGAATTTTGTACACTTACTGGGAGCGAGTTAACTAAACTGACACCAGCTTTTGATGGCATGCGTTCGAATGCTGTTGTTCTGTGTAGTTGAACGCGGTAGCAGTCCTTGCCTCTTGTACTGTAATCATGGATGTCTGGACCACGCAATGAATTGCAATGGAATTTGCAATACAGAGCCACTTCGAGTACATAAAGGCAGGGCAGTCAGCAAATTAAGCTCCCTGACAGTGTCACGACACGACTCTTCATAATTCAATTTGAACATGATTCTTATGGCTTTTTTTTGAAGTCTAAAAACTCTTTCAAACCTCACTTTGGCACAACTGCTCCAAACACGTATTCCGTAGGATATATGTGGGTAGATAAGTGCAGAATATGCCATCTGTAAAACGTCATATGAACAGGACTGAGCCAGGTTGCTCGATGCATAAACACCAGATGCAGCCTGATCAGATAAACATACATGATCAACCTGATCCCCCCCAGGTCAAACCTCGGTCAAGGTATATTCCCAGGAACCGGGTAGAGTTTACTTCCTCTAGAAGAGAATCATCCACCACGACTAATGGGTGGATTTCATTGACTTGTTGTTGAAGGCAAACATTTATATAATTTGTTTTTGTTTTGTTTGTTTGTACGTTTATGTCTAGGAAATACTGAATGCATAAAGCCAGTTCAATGACTGTTTCTATTTCTAGGTTTTATTTTGTGAAATATTTAAAACAGAGAGTCGTATAATCTGCATATTGTACTATCTTTCCATTCTGGATTGATTTGTCCAAATCATTTACATAAATTAAAAATAAAACAGGACCTAGTATAGATCCCTGAGGACTCCCTTGGTTCGTGGCAAGTCTGGGTAACACGGCGTTGCCGATTTGAACACACTGACCCCTACCACTGAGATATGAACTCAGCCACATAAGAGGAAGACCACGAATGCCTTATGTTTCCAGCTTATGAACCAGTATTGAATGGTCCACATAGTCGAAAGCCTTGAGAAGATCAAGAAACACACTAATTGTTTGCTGTCGGTTCTGTAATCCCTCTATAATAGTTTCGACAAGAGTTGTAATCGCATCAGTTGTTGATATGTTTTTACGGAAACCAAACGGTTTTGACGGAATTATGTAAAACTTAGTTAAGAATTTTATCAGTCTTTCAAGAAAAACTTTTTTAAAAACTTGACTAAAAGGGAAAAATTGAAATTGGTCTGTAATTATTTGCAAGCAAATGATCACATTTCTTAAAAAGTGGGATCACCTTAGCTGTCTTTAATTCAGCTGGAAACGCTACCGATTCAAAAAAACCTGTTGACTAATTTCGTTAGTGGACTAGAAATATGTCTATACCATTCCTTGAGTAACCACACTGCCACAATTCTTTTTAGTACGAATTCTCCGTATGACAATCACCAGCTCCTCCTCGCTAACAGGAGAAAGGACCATGGAGAGTTTGGGGCCACTTAAGATCTCTCTACTCATGTGATTGCCTGAGGGAGATGAAATAGGCACAGCAACTGATATGAAGAAATTATTAAATTCCTCGGTCACCTCTGTAGGCGAATCAACAAGTTTCCCATTAACTATGATTAATTAAGTGTGATTAATTTAGAAGACTTGGATGATTCAGGTTTTACTCCATGTTGTTTCCGGCTTTTTTAATTCTCATGTTTGTATCGTAAGCCTTAGCGGCTTTAATGGCCCTTCTATAAATTCTGTTACAGTTTTTGAAAAAAAGATGTGAACTATTCATCTTCGGATTTTCTGAAAACTGAATAGTAAAATTTGAGTTTATTTCTTGACTTGTGACACCTTTGGTAAGCCAATCATTTTCCCCATACACTATTTTTCTTCAACGTATTTAAAAGGACAAGTATTATCAAGCTAAAATATAAAACAGTTACTGAATGCACTGAAGGCGTCTTTTACTAATTCATTATTATATAAAAAAGACCATGATTGATTTGAAAGAGACTGAAAAAAGACTTCACATTAATAGGCTGAAGAACCTTTTTAAAAATGTATGTTTGATAAGCCAACTCAGATCATACCCCACTTACTACCACCTCCTGTGCGCAATGATCAGATATGGCGGTATCTATTACAGAAACGGTGTTAGTATGTATTTTTGTAATGACATTGTCAATAGCGGTGCCTGATGTAGCGGTCACTCACAGACCATTCAAACCCAAATGAAGTGATAACGTCCCACAGCCGCTGGGTTAGAGGATGGGTGTGGTCTAAAACATTTATGTTAAAGTCACCAATAATTACAAATAGTTTTTGTTTTGACTGAAACGAAAATAGATTTTCTAAATATTCAAACATGTAATCACTGCAACCCCTGTACAGTCCGATTACAATTACTATCTCAGAAGAGTTTTGAAGTATGTGTATGCCACACATTTCTAAACCCAATTCACGACTGTAATCTACATGAAAACATTTGGATTTCATATAGTTTTTAGCAAATATTACCACACCACTCCCTTTACAAACATTTCTAGAAAAATTATTTACAAGTTGATAATTTTGAATTTTGAAGAATTCAATTTTATCACTTTTAAAACTATGCTCGGAAACTACCAAAATATCGGGGCTCAGCTCTTCACATAAAAGTGCAAGCTCATCAACTTTATTTGTTGCACATTGTGCATTTTGATGAAGGATTGAGATGGATGTATTGTTTGATTTAGACAGTCTGATTAATTTGTTGTTTGAAAATTTCGTAGTTTGCCAATTAGATCAAATTTTGTTTACTGATACTGTGGTGTCAATATTTCTTATTAAACTATTATAAAAAAAACAGGTTTTGGAACAAATAGTTAATTTGTAGGAAGAGACTTCATTAGAGATGGTGCTTGCATCACTACCTCTGCGAAGGAACTGTAGCGGAGACTGATAGGCTCAGATGCTGAGGGCAAAGTAAGAGAAGTGGGTTTCTAAGTGGGAGGCTCTTCGTTAAGTGGGGAGCCAGTAGAAGAGGGTGGACCATCAGCAAGTAGGGGTCCACCAGCAGATACGGACACGACCACAGACGAGGAGCCAGCTGTTGACGTAGGATGATAGGATATACTGAAGATTTTTTTGAACTAAATGACTCTCCCAGTCTAAATAGACCTCCAGTAACCACTATTGCAAGTATCGACTTCCCAGAGAGTTTCTGGTGCATTCCATGTACAGAGAAGCGACTGCGACCTAAGTTGTTGAAATTGACAATTTCAACTCCGACATACTTGTCCGCTATCGTCGAAATATGCCTGTTGGCAAGCTCGATCTGCCTGCTGATTGGATGGACCTGTCGATAGATCATAACGACGAGGAATGGTAGCCACCACCACCTTAGTTTGAGTGAGCTTGGTCGTGTTCGCTTCTTCAAGTGACGGTACAAGTTATGCTGTTCCCCGGCTGAGACGCAGACATGGAAGGCAGAGAAGACGTGGGCATAGAAACAGAGGTGGCTTTCACGCTAGAAGGCCTATTCGCTGAATCCATCTGCGAGCCTGGCGAGTGTGTACTTAGGCTTGTTGTCAAAAGCGAATAATTAAATAAACGAAAATAATTACTTCAATGAGGCACTCATGTAAGGCACGATGTAACACTCATATAGTTAGTGTTACATCTGTATACAACACATTTTTTATTTGTTCATACTAATTAGGACGAATATTTTTGATGAATTAGAAACCGTGTTCATTCACCTAAAAATTGATAACTGTAGGACTTAGTATTGTTGAAAGATATATTAGTTGTACATTATTATATTTATTTCTCAGAAATTAATGCTAGACAAAAATACATCTAAACTGAATACAATGTGTTCAGTCTATATAAGATAGTTCATACTAGTGCGTGACTAATTTCGGCATGGCTCCGACTATTCATTCTTCATTTAAAAGTAAATGTACTACAGTGTAAACAAAAAAACTTGCATTATATATTACATAACTTTATGGTGTTCATCCGACCGGCTGGATGGAGTTTGGTTCAACGTATCTCAGCCACTGTCACCACGAGTAGCAAAGTGAATGTGTTGCTGTTGGAATGGGAGAATAACAGCACTCTTGCTGCATTTCAAGAGTAAAAACGGGAATAACTCCCTAATTTATTGTAAACTTTATCAACAAAGCGTTGATGTATTATTAATCTACTTTTTCGGCCAAAGATAATAGTAAAAATGTCAGCTCTAAATTCCTACTGACGTCATTTATCAAATAATAATTGGTTACACAATAATAAAATATTCTTTTTATTATTAGATTAAATTTACTCTAGGTTGGTTAGTACAATTTTCCCACTATATTATCAAAATTTGAATAAAATACATCGCACAGTTTGTTAGGTGAGGGAATCAAAGGTAGTTGATATTTTTTAGTTATTCGTTAAACAATTTTTTAAAAGCTGTAAACGCCAGTATGCATTAATTTAGTATATTGTAAAATTAATTTATTGTAACATTTTTTATTGATCTAATTAACGGCATTGTAATTTATAATTTCAACATATTTTAATTGTACGTTTTTATTTGAGCATGTGCAGAATAATTGTCTTGTAATATCTTATTTAAATATTTATTAACCCACTTTTTATATGTTTAGTTTGTTGTAATGATTAAATAACCTAATAAATTTTGACCGAGCATAATCTCGTCTGTTTGCAATATTTAATATATTTATTATTTGTTGTTTGCTTTTCTGTAAGCTGTGACAAAGCTGTGCTTTTCTGATTCTTGAAAGACTACATTCTTCGATATTTATACACTGTATTATTTTAATGCAACATTGTAATTGGGTTTTAATGCCTGTAATGTATGCATTTTGTCAATAAATGAATTTGAATCTGAATTTGAATTGGCCATCATTACGTGAAAATTAACAATCACGACGTTTCGATTTGGTAAAACCCAAACCTTTTTCAAGTACTAAAAAATAATTACATCTACACAAACATGTTATAAAACTACGTTCTTAAACTAATAAACTTATCTACTTTAATAATTATCTACATTTTACCTAGATTAAATAATAGTGTTTTTCAGGTACCATATATTTATGATTAGTTAATGTAATATTATTTCAGTCTGATTTTGAATATTAATTTTAATTGTGTTTTGACATTTTTCGTTGATATCGTGACCTTGACAGCGCCTAATTGGTTATATTAATTTAACCCTGTTTATATTTTTTTATATTTAGTAGAAGTTCATTTTGTTGTACCCTATTCTAGGATCTAGGTTAAAATGTAGATAATTATTAAAGTAGATAAGTTTATTAGTTTAAGAACGTATTTTTATAACATGTTTGTGTAGATGTAATTTAGTTTTTAGCACTTGAAAAAGGTTTGGGTTTTACCAAATTGAAACGTCGTGATTGTTAATATTCACGGAATGATGGCAAATGTCCAACTACCTTTGTCTCCCTCATCTGATACTCCATCATTAACACATTTCAAAAACAAAGTTTGGTAGGGCTAGAAACCAAGAAAGGCCAAATTAGCCACTTTAGGTAACCATACATAATTCTTTTTGAATTTTTTCTCTCAACACATTTATTACTTGTAACAAAACAAACAATTTTATTCAAACAAATTTCAAAAATAATGTTCGATCGAACACCCTTAAACACAGTGTTTAGTTATATATAATCAGTTTAAGCCACAATCGATTGTAAGACTGTAGAGATTTCTGTACCATACTGAATTTTATTGCGTTTTAAACATTGAAACTAAAAAAATGGGTTTCTGTCCATTCGTTTATTTCAACTCTATATTTCAATGTGTCAGTATTTTTTATTTATATTTTCAAATTTATTCCTGTGCAACATATGTGATGCCTTTCGGCCGACCCTCCTGTCACCGAAGACAGATCGTGGGCTAATGGCAAGCCGTGACCGTTGGTAAAACATGCCCTTGTAAGAGGGTCGAACGCCCTTCTTAGACCTTGTCTGAGCTACCACTAAACATAAAAAAGCCGAATTTTCTTCACCCAGTACAGAAACGTGTAATTGATTTCTTACCATACGCTTGTCATTCTATATATATATATATATATTTATTTATTTATTTATTTATGTTAAATACAGAACAGCAATACAATTAAACACATTACAAGTGATTTGTTTTTATTAATATATCTTTTACGTACAATAAAAATAATGGATTCATGAAATAATACAATTAAACTTATAACATTATTCTTGAAACAACTATTAATTTGTATCTACAACTTTAATTTTATGGTGCAAAAGATCCATATTTGATATGGGGGACCACTTCTCGATGAAATAACAATTATCTAATTCAGTTACTAGAATAATATGTGGTTTGGGTTTTGTTTAATTTACTTAAACTAGTATAAAAATTATATACAAATGATAAATTATAATTTTTCATTATTTTATATTATTTTAATAGTGAACATTTGTAATATTCATTAGTTGATATTTTATATAATATACTGATAGTTTACTAAATTATAGGGTCCTTTTCCGTTAATTCACTACCCCTATTTTTTATCGCAATTACGGTTAGGTTAGGTCAGGTTAGGTTAGGTGGCTACTAAAGTTGATCACAACTGGTAAATCCAATTGACTTCCACCGAATGCGCTCTCCGTGAGTAAGTTCTTGGAAAGCGATAAGATAATGCCAGCGATATCGGATTCCTAGTGGATAAGGAATACCACAGTGGACGTAAAAATGAGTAGGGAAAGGTTTTTAGAGTAATAGAATATTTATCAAATGGTAGTGAATTAACGGTAAAGATCCAACTATAGTAATATCATTTGAACCATCGATGGTTGTTTTGAAGGACACTATCAAAATAATTTAGAATTCTGATAAAATAAAAAAATAAAAAATCAGAATGAAAATGTATTACTATGGAAAGCAATAAGCACTTTAATACTACAAATCTATTTAGTTATTTGTTTGGAAGTTCAAACATCACAAAGTTTACTTTTACGTTTGTAGTGAAACTTTTTTAAAACACATAAGTTAACAGACTCGCTTGGAAAAATTAATAAAATTCGTACACTTGTATCATATTTTAAATAAATCAATCGCATTTCCAATTTCTTGTTCAACAATCGCTCCAGAAAGCAATTAGGCGAACGAGGCAAAACCAAGCGAGTCGATGGCAAATAGTCTGAGGCAAACACCACTAAGCTTCTCTCAGGCAAAGTGGCCACTTTGTGAACTGTCTGAAGTAAGGCCGTCCCATTTCCATACGAACCACGTACTCAAACAGCTCCAGGGTAATTGCTGGAAGATTGGATTTGGATTTGCCTGCGTATCGACGTGGCTAATATTGGAGCTGCTGAATGCCAAGGCTTGAATGGGACTTCGTTAGGCGTCTATTGACTGTTGCTGCCACTGTTTTTGTTCTATTACTTGGATAATTTTCCGATCTACATCTAAATTGTGTTGAGAAATGTTAAACAAAGAATTGTTTTTATTAGTAAAAAAGCTACGTACATTCGAAAAGATAAACCACACTTTTCAACAAATTTAAACGAAATTAAATTGTTTTTCAAAGTCAAAAGTTAATAAACAACTAAATACTCTATATCCGTTATTCGATTATAACAAAACGAACAACGAAAAACGTATTGCCAGGTTTTGTATCTGTTGTAGTTTGCAATCATTTTTTCTATGACAAACCAAAAAGATGCTATAACATGCTCTGTAATCTACGGTATGTGATTTAATTATGTTAGTTTTACAGTAAAAGAATTAATTAATAACATTAATAGTCAAATGAACACTCTACAATGGCAAGGCTTAAGTTATTTAATTAAAAATGTATTTATATTATCACATAAGACTTGGCGAGAGATTGAGACAAGAGTAATCTTACCGTTATCGAAATATCAACTATAATTAATTATATACAGGGTGGTTTTTAATACAGTCCCCCCCACCTATTCTTCTTCTTAAAAGGAATTTTAACCATGCCAATCATTATACATATACAAATACTATCTTTTTATACATTCAAGACTTATGGGAATTATTTGAGATCCAAGTTGTGGAGGTCAACTTCAAAACTCTTAGTGAGAAGCTGGTCATGCGACATATTCTATAATAATGTCTTTTTTCCTTAATACAATAGTGCAATCAAAACTAAAAGGTATGTACAATTTTCGAGTTACTTACAATTTTAGTACTTAGAGGCAACTAGAATGTTTTTTTCATAATTCATAGCATCTACATACCATTTTATTTTAAGCAGTACAATAAAGATATCATTACTTTTTTTGTTTTGTAATAATTTATTAAAGTGTAAGTGTTGAAACCACTAACTAAACGTTTAAGCTAAAACTAAACGTACTTAAGCTACTAAACGTTAAATCCGTGGAGTGCAAATTATCAAAATTAAAATGTATTAATGATGTTCATTTAATCTTATTTAATAAACTGATATTACAAAAAGGTGCCTTACCTAAAGTATACAAATCCACCATCTACTTCCTGGCAGTAATGTAATATGTTCAAATCATTTTTAGTTTGTATTGTACCATTGTATTAAAAGAAAAAAGTTAATATTAAATGATATATCGTATGACCAGCTTCTTTTCACTACTTTCCATCTGCCTATTTCATCCTGAACGTGAGAATATCTCGAAAACGGTACAACCCTTTTTAGTTTTGATTGCACCATTGTATTCAGGGAGGAAAATTAATGTTAAACAATGTGTCACATTACCAGCTTCTCATTAAGTATTTTGAAGTTGACCCACACATCTTGAACCTCAAATGACTCCCAAAAGTCTTGAATGTCACAAAAGATAGTGTTTGTACATCTATAATTATTGGCATGGTTAAAAATCCTTTTAAATATACAACGAAGAAAAACGGGTGGGGAAACTGCATTAAAAACCACCCTGTATGTCAACCATATATTAATAAATAACATCGTACCTCTCACTTATTTACAAAATGGCCAACATCACTAGACATTTCAACCGAATATTCGACTAAAATAATGTATTTAATTAATTTAAATTGTCTTTCAGTATTTGCGAGGGTACAGTGTTCAAAGACAATATCCAGTGGTGATAAGACAACATGTAGTAGTGGGTCTTGCGCCAGTCAGCTGGCTTTGATTGGGACGAAGCTTTTGTCGTAAGCTGATATTGTTGTCAACAGTCGTGCATTCTACTCTCTCATTGGATATTGACAACAATTACGCCCCCCCGTCCTCCACCACGGTGTTACTGATTGGTTAGTTCACTCCAAACTGATTGAGAATTCAAATTGGACTATAATAATTGTAAGCCGCTATGAGGTAAGATTACTTTGGAAGAGTCATAATTGCGGTTTAATTTATGTAGTGTTTATTTTATTAAGCTCAGTTACTATATTATTTGTTTGATTAATAAATCATATGGTATTTTGTACTTCTGTTACCCAGTTATGTGGCAGTAAGTTAAATCATATAGTGTAAAAAAAATAATTTAAGATATATTAAAATACTGTAAATCATCATACATTATGTACATTATGATCAGATATACTAGGCAATTCTTTATTTTAAATTATTACAAAATTTATTTTTGTAATCACCGCTGTTAATTTTTTAATGTTAAAATATGTTGGCTTGTAATTGCAATACACTAAATGAGATATAATAATTTAAACCAAGAAGTTCTGGCAAATTAATGCAGAGGGTTTGATACATTTACTTTTATTTCTGTATTAAATGTATTGCTTTTAAGACACCTGATAGTAACATTTATCTTCTTAATTAGTATAAAATACAATAAATTATTGGTAGATATGCTATTATTTCTCCTTTACATATAAATTGAAATAACATAAATTCAGCAGAATTCAAGTTTAATCCTAAATCTAATATTTCTGGTTTAACTCACTTTTACATTGAATAAAAATACCTCCTCCTCAGCCATTAATAGTACAGTTTAATTACATAAATGGACATTATATTGCTAAATGATTTCCAACCTTAGACTAGAAGGATTCACATCAGATGATTCTTTTCTCAACCCCACAGGTCTGACGGTAGCGTGGTGTATAGAACTTGAGCATCATAATATTTGCATTTACTAGTATACGTAATAAATTTTAGTTGAGTGACAATTACCAGTTTTGTAAACATCTAAAAGTTTGTATTTTTTATAAAAGATTTTTCATAGTTATCATAAATAGTTACATTTTAAAAACTCTTACATTATCTGAATTTTTCGTCCAATTGTATTCTTAAACTGATTTTTCATAATTGCAAATATATGTTATAGTTCGAATACAAAACTCCTTTACAACCTTCAATTTTATAATTTAAAGAAATTAATAAATAAAATAAAGAAAAGAGTTTATTTAACTAGTGTACAAAACTACTCAGTCCTAAAGAAAAACATTCAAGTTTTTACATGAAATGATAACACAAAATACTATCATCGCTCAAACATTCCTCAATTGTTAACGTCAGGTAAAACAATACCAAAGAAAACAGAAATGTTGTTTTCTGTTCAAATCAATACTAATTTGTGTGCACAGATAACAATTTAGTTGTAATAAGGAAAACAGTGATAATATAAAAAACCACTTATATAATACACAAAAAACGCAATTAAATGAGGTAGTTGACAAAACTGCACAATACTTGAGTTAAAAACAGTATACAGGCGAAGTACCACATTTTGATGAAAATTACTTTAGGAAAAAGTACTGGAAAACCTACTTTGTAAGAAAAATGGAATATTTCTTAATCACACTGTTAGATTAACTGATCGTCAGACATGTTTAGAAATAATAAGGTTACCCCTAACTATAAGAGATCTGAAAAATCGAATAATGAAAATAATAAAGAGATAAATAGCAAACTGTGCGAAGAAAATACTATATCAGAGAACTTATAAAATTTACAATGCGGAAAAATGTATTTAATTTTTAGAACATAACGTAAATGGACATGTTAACCTAAAAACAATGTGTTATTATGATATGTTTGTTTTTATGTCTAAGTAGACAGTTGACACATCTATCGTTATTAGATTGTCTCTCCTTATCACATAGAAATTATTGATTGCCAGGGTATGTTCTATTGAAAAATCAGCTGTATAAAACTATCAGTATATGAATATGCGCCAAATACATATCACCGCCATATTGAATGAAAAGCCATACCACCCCTTGTTTTTTTTCAATATGACAGCTATTTGTTTCATTTATTTCAGCTATTTGTTGTTAAAGTATAATTCATAACAAGAGTGGAAAGTGGGGTTTTGCATGTTTGAGACCATATGTTTGAAGTGCGAGACTTGTCGAGCACTTCAATTGGTCGAGAACATACAAAACACTTTCACTCGAGTTTTGAACGATACTTTTCACTACACTACGGAATAAAAACAGGTGTTGTTGACTGTGAAAATTTTTCGGTTGTAAACAATGTTACTTTCGGTAGTAAACAATAGACAGCTGTTGAAAATATGATGTTTCGCAGGTTGTAAATACATAACGAAAACAGCTAAATTTATAGTAGTGTAGTGAAATAGTATATTTCATAACAAGAGTGAAAAGTGGGGTTTTGCATGTTCGAGACCATATGTTTGAAGTGCGAGACTTGTCGAGCACTTCAATTGGTCGAGAACATACAAAACACTTTCACTCGAGTTTTGAACGATACTTTTCACTACACTACGGAATAAAAACAGGTGTTGTTGACTGTGGAAAATTATCGGTTGTAAACAATGTTACTTTCGGTAGTAAACAATAGACAGCTGTTGAAAATATGTTTCGCAGGTTGTAAACACATAACGAAAACAGCTAAACTCATAGTAGTGTAGTGAACAAAAATTTTTTAATTTAAATAATATAGTTTTTCAAATTTCTTTTGATCATTTTATATAACAATGATTTTTTATACTCATTGTTGTCTGCGCTTCGTACGTCAGAGTAAATCTAATCGATATGTTACCGGACAAACCCGATTTTAGGATAAACTAGTTTGGACTAGGTTAGGTTAGGTTAGGAAACTAGTTTGTCCTAAAATCGAGGGCGGTCAGGAAAAACTAGATCATCCTAGTCCAAACTAGTTTGTCTTAAAATCGGGTTTGTCCGGTAACAGATATATGACACAATTCATCTGATCGTTCATAAAATCTAATGCAAAGATTTCTGAGACATATTTGTATTCAAGGTAAAACTTACAAATGTCTGCTATTATTTCACTAATATCGAAAACCAAAAACTACGCGAATGAACCATGTTAATATTTTACTAATAATCTGTAAAAACTTTATGAAAACAGTGAAACAATAAAAGAACGTAAAATAAATTAAATTAGGAAATTATTTAAATGTATTAAACATTTATATGATGGTTAATTACATATATAAAGGAACTATAACTGGTTGGAATTTAATAACTATTTTTGAGATCAAGTACTATATTTATTTATACAGTAAGAATCTGCCTATGATAACATATGTGAAAACAATAAAACAACTAACTGTCTGTAAAGAAGAAATCAGAACAGAGAGAAAATTCTATCGAACAGTAAAAAAAAAATATATAAAATTCAGTAATTCAGTATAATCCCAATAACTTAACGATCCAATAACATATATAAACAAATAATATGGAATGTTTATTAAATGTTTAGTTTATATGGGTATTTATACTTATTAATGCATTTGTTTGTCGTTAGCCGGTCTCCTAATGTTATCTATACAAAAACCTAAAAAAGTGCTATTATATTTCTTACAATAAAACTTTGATTACGTATACGTATAAAAGTAACCTTCACCACTTTACATTATGTAAGGAGTATTGGGTGTGGTTTGTTCACTGGATCCAATCTTAATAAAACAATGTTTGATATTTTATAATTGTAAATTATTTTTATTCAGGAGCTAAGTGTAAGCGTTGAACATTAAAATAAAATAAATGATGAAATTTATTTACGTACCCCTTATCCGCGTGGCGTAAAACCGGCCTGTTAACAGTAAAACAATGTTAGAACATTCACTTAGTTTGTAATACAGTGTAAATAAAACACCGAAACCAATAGCAAAATAAACATAGTTATAAAAATAAGAATGTTTTCAAAATCATACTATCTCCAAGCAACAGAACTGACAATAAAAAATTGTGTAGTATAGTTCATAACAAGAGTGGAGAGTGGAAATGTCCATGTTAGATAAATAATAGTCGAGAATATGCAAAACACTTCCACTTGAGTTTTGAACTATACTTTTCACTACACTACAAATATTAAATATCAATAATAAATAACTAATTTGTTTAAATAAAATATTAATAAGTATATTACATTTTTATTACGATTAGGAACAATTCAAAATTGTTTACATTTTTAAAAGCTAAGCATTTTATTTAAAATGCAAATTTACATTACGGTAGTCTTTTATTAAGAATTTTGTTTTAGAAAATCAAATTACTGTCCTTGGTTTGATGAGAACTTTAATCTTGATTTTCTTCACCACTTTCCTCAAAAATATTAATATTGAAAAATTATAGGCCTCATGTTCATATTTATCAACGGATGTCTAATGTTTACAGTGATAAGTTATGTTTGTTTAGTGTGGAACATTTTTCACTGCAAACATTAGAAATTTGTTTTTAAATATGAATTTTCGTAAGTGATAAACAAACGAAAACAGTTAATCTCAAAGTAGTGCAGTGAAAATTATATTTTTAATGACAACATTTGATATACAAAACAAGACACAAAGGACATGTAAACCTACATGAGAATGTGTCCACTAGCACAACAAAGAAGAAAACATATAAAGCACAATTAATAACGCAATGTGAGGTGAGAGATATATATTTTTAGCGTTATTATTGTGTTAGGTTTTGTGTTATGTTACGTTAAGAGTTAAGTTTATAGGATAAGTAAGGTTAAGTTAGATGTTAGACTAAGTTCAGGATAACCGGGTATCAAAACACAAGAAGACACCTTTCTAACATGATGAAAGAACCAGTGGTACTTGAACTTCATATAATTTGTTTGCCGATGCCCTATTTGTCCAATTATATTGTTTCTTGACCTAGGACCATATGAGTTTTAAAACAGCAGTGCATAGTGTACTTCATTCATTAATTGACAATCAATGTAAGTATTACATGTTTATGTAATGGTAAGAGTTTAAGCTATCAAACAAATCACACTCAACATTAAAAATAGTTCAAATAAAACAATAATGCTATAATTATATTATACAATTTCACAGAACATTAAAACATTTGTTAGGTAGTAAACATTTTCTTACATTACTTTAAAAAAATTAATCTATTTAAATATCGTTGGAAAGAAACTCATAAATATTTTGTGTTAACTAAAAATACTTAAAGAATAAAACTTATTGCAGTATAAAATAACAAAACACAAATAAGTGCAGGTACAAGAATACCAACAACTGTAACATATAATATTACGAAAATATACACTACATACCAATTTTGACTTAAAATTTTGGATTATTAATTTTTTTTAGTCAAATGTTTGTAAGTTAATTCTCATTATTTTCCTTTACTAGCTAACATAAAAATCAAAGCATCTTCACAGCCATTGCCTTTGACGCTTATATACCTAACCTAATGTACGCAATACCACAGTGCGTGTATGGGTAGGCGGGTGGGTCAATACCACAGTGCGTGTGGGTGGGCTGGTGGGTTAATACAGTAGTACGGAAATATATGCAAAAATTGACAAAAACAATTTTTTCTGAAATGCGACTTATAATGCTCATCGTTATGTAGAATTTCAAGCTAAATTCGAAGACATTTTGCTGAATTATTGATAACACGAAATTGACTCAGTAAAAGTTTATCTGTTACATGTTATTCCTGTACAGGAAACATAACCGATTGGACTTAAAATTAACTATTAAAAACAAAGTACATGCATTTAACAAGAAATCGAATATAAATATTAAAAATAGGTAAAGTAATTTATATTCGACTCTAAGTTTCTAAACCGTCATAAACGTTTGTAAGCTTACAAAGATGCTACTAAGTCTGAAAATTTCGAGTAACAGTTAAGAAGATTAGTAACGTTATAGAATAGTAGAGTAGTGCTGTAACCCTGCTACTTGGTAACAAAGTGCTGTGGAGATTGTAGGTGAAAGGTTCTATAATTGGTCCTCCTAATACCGGATATGGATTTCACACAATGGTTTCCAACACTGTGGACATTAATAGAGTACTCTGGAGTGCTCGTGTTGGATGGTAGTCAGAGTCCGTATGTTGTGCAAGAAAGGGAACTTAGTATCAGGCTTGTCAGTTACCTTAAACTGAAACCAATACTACGTAATTCACATTCCTCGTAAAACCGTATGTCCCATAGCTGCCCTGACTACTGGGATATTAATAAATTGCTATTTCTAAGGTCGATCTTATTTAGTAACAATGACTACGCTCGTTCATCTTTACTCATCACAATCATTCACCACACCGCCCCCACCCTATTATTTCTACGATAATCGTTTGAACAATGAGTAATGAACAAACAGCAAGTTGTATGTTGTAATTAAAGCACATAGCAGAAATAACATGTTGAAGCTAACTAGTAAATCTCTCCAGGTAATACAAATTAATTATCAGTCACTAGTCGTCAGCTCCTGACAGGTGAGTTGCCTCTTCACACAGAAACGTGTCACCTGGTTGGCTTGGAATTGGATGTGAGCACCTGCATTAATAATGAGAGTACTATAATCAGATGTGAATAAGTCACGTGCTGAAGATTGCCCTTGTGTCGAGTAGAGAGAATATTCTATTTTGGTTAGAGATTATAGCACAATTATTGTTGTTAGTGATTCTAAGTATTAAGCTACACTGGATGCTAAAAGTGATACGGGGTGGAAAAAAATATGGAAACGCTTTTAACGTTATTTTTTCCACAAATAATTTGGTAACTGAACTTTTGCACTGATTGTGTTCCATAAAGTATCGTTTTTGATCAGAATAATTTATTTGAAACCGTTAAATAGCGGAGTAATAATGATGTTCAAATTAGTTATAATTTGAAATTCAAATGACCGCTAATCTGGAAAAGATAAACCTTTCGAAGTCCAGTTCACGGCAATTAATTTATCTTGAATTCATTTGATATCAAACTCGACCGAGGATTACAATGAAGATTTCGTTAAACTCCTTGCAGGCCGTTCCCCTGAAAAGATGTTGTCGCTAATAGCGTCAAAAATGATCATGTACAATATTTCACTTTTACAAGTGAAGTCATACAAAAGTTGTGAAAGTGTTTCCATATTTTCCCCACCCTGTGTAGTAAATAGAAAAGTCTATAATCAGGGTTATTAAAATGTTGAGAGATGGCTTAGTAGTTTTATTACTAATAATTAATAATCCTAATTATTGGTACAGAAAATTAAAACTACAAATTTAATTGGGAGCTAAAAACCAATTTCTTACTGTTCTTAATGGCTTACTACCTCAGATGGGGGACGTTCTACAAGGAGCTGGTAGATCATTTTAAATGTAAGCATGGGTTGATATGCACATTGCTCTAAAGTGCCGGTCAAGAAGAGAAGAATGCCGCAACTGCACTCCAAAAGGATAATTCATAAAAGAATGACGTTTATGGAAAGATCTTTTTAAAAACCCAAAAATGCAACTGAAGAATATGGATGTTACTGTAGTTACTTTTATTTCACTTCATTTTAAACTGTTCTGAGTGGTTGGTAACCATATGAACATAAAATCACTTATTTAGAATGTTATAGCGTTATCCTGAAATTGTTATAAGGCAATAACCAACGACTTATTCATACAAGGATCTTTTTTGGATCAAGGTACCCAAATGCTTATCATTTTTATTGTTATTTAATTTGTGAATTCCAACCAAAAAAGCATTAGGACCGTTAAAAAAAGTGAAATCTAACTAATGATATTAACTTCCATGTTTTTTACACTAAATTCCATGGCTTATTTTAAAACCTCTTTCCATAACCGTCATTTTGTATGAATGATCCTTTTCAAGTGCAGTTTGTGGAATTTTCCTATGCTTGACCGACACTTTAGAATAATATGGATATAAACCCATGCTTGCATTAAAGTTTATCTACCAACTCATTGTGGGCATTGAACTGTTAATTCAATCATCGATATTTTGAATCGACTAATGGGATAATAGATTTTAAATGTTCACTGACGTATTTCAGACGTTCACTAAACAATATGTATATTTCTTTATATTATATAATATATTACTTGACATAAACATTATAATAAACAGGTTGATCTTGATAGAGATGAAATAAAAGCCTTTTACTGTTATTTCAATCGTATCTAACTGCTTAAATAAACATTTTATCTGAGGGAATCTAAATAAAAGAAATTTACGAAAAGAGCTCTGCTTGAGACTAAAAGACTTCAGCCCTTCTGCGTTGTCAATTATCGTTACCAATGGTGACAGTTGGTACCACTGGTGCAGTCCCAGAAGTGCGCTAATGGATATTCAGTGTTGCCAATGTTTGTCAGCAAACGACAGAACTCAACTGTCGCATGATACATATCAATTAAAGTCCATCAAAATTACAGGTTATTCAGCAGTGGTAACATATTCTCTATATGGGAAGATACGTATATCGTATGTTTTTTTTTGTCAACTACCATTTAGTATTTTTTTTAATCTGTGATATATATTTGGATTAAGATCCAAAATACATGCAATATATAATATAAAATAAAAGTGAACTCTTGTCTCAAAACTAAATCCAATCCATCAGCCATTTACGACTTGCCTCAATTATTCTGTTTTTACTAGCCAATCCCTCCGTAAAAGAACGTTGGGGACACTCTGTAATTATGTGATCCATTGTTTGGATTGACTCCCCGCAATCACATGACTGATCTCGTGTCAATCCCAATTTATACCTCCAGTAGTATGAGAAGATAGATAAATACCCATAAATAAATATCTAGTGAAGGTAAAAAGTTTTCATTTATTCTCATGTTAATTATATTACCATTGGTAAAAAAAAGTACCTTAAATCAAAGATTTAAGCTATTTTTATAGACGTCCATGTTAAGGAAAAACTGAAATAACAGAGCTATTGTTCTAATGTGCATTATATAAGTATAGCCCATTTGTTATGTTAAATGGACATCTATTTGTTGTAAAATTTGATAAAAACAAAATTTATATATATTTGTTAGTAATAATCTTTTATTATCAGTGGTTTGAAAATTAAGATGGACACAAAACATAGCCATTTCTGAATTGGTTTCTATTATTTTAAAATGCTAATAGTTGAACCGTTTTACATAATAAATAGTGTATAGTCAATTTGAAACTGTATTGAATGTTCTGTTGTCATGGCTCTGTACTTAATCTACGCAGCGCATAATCTTTATAGTCCTGGTAAGACACATAAATAAACATAAACAATATTCAGAAAATTGATTATGGACCTACAAGGCCATATAAAATGTGAAAATAAGTTGAACATAATCACATTTTCAGTTATCAACTTAAAATGTCCCTCTTTCCTTCGTAACAGTGAACGACGTATTAAAACTGGTATGCTACCCAATTTTATCAGGGGAGCTACCCAAGTTGATCACAGGGGCTACTCAAGTTGATCACGGGGGCTACCCAAGTATATCAAAGGGCCAATCAAGATGATCAATCTGTTACCCCAGTCAATCAAAAGTGCTATCCAAGTTGATAACGGTTGACTACTGATTTCATCACGAGGTCTACCCAACACATTCAAGATGCTACCCAAATCGAACAAGGGTGCTATCCAAGTTTATTTAGGTCTAAAGTGCCCTAATGGCTTGGTCTGTAGTTATTTCCTTTATTTACTGTTGTAGCTATGTTTTCAAACATGATTTCTGATACTTTTTCTGAATTTTTCACCATTTTTTAGTCATCTGACACTTGCATGTTTTTCTCAGATTTGATTTTCCCCAAGCGAAACTGATTCACAATGTCGCAGGCAATTTTTGACTTATTGCTTGTTAGTGAAATGGATCGTTGAGAAACTGCCCAATTTTATATAAAAAAATAAAGGGAAATTTTCCCTTGTTATTACTCTAAATTAGAGAAATGCCCTCTCTCCTGATTAGTTACCATTTGCTGCCTACCAAACTCGACCATGGTGGCTACCCAAAATAATCACGTGTGCTATCCAAGTTGTACACGGGAGCTACTCAAGATGATCAAAGTGCTACCTAATAAGGGTGGTTACTGACTATAAAGGCACGTTTATTGTAAATATTTAAAATTGATTTGTTGATATCATGAACCGTTTTACGTGTAATCCTCCATAAAAGTATAATTCAAGTAATATTCATAGTTAAAAATTGTCGATTCTTTTAGCAATAAAATCATTTAGAACATTCAAATTTTTATTTTATACAATAAAAATTATTTCCCCATTTATATTGTAATTTTTATTGGCAACTTATATAGTCAAGTACGAATTAAGTTTGTAATGAATGTGGATAAAAATTAAATAACAAGTATTCACCATGTACGATTAAAAGTACACATGTAGCAGTCACATAAATCAGTTACACTTGAGTGGAGTAGAGTGGAATATCCTTAGAATTTCTTTTCAATTCTTTAGATTATCCTGAAATATACCGGTAACATTTATAAATTTAAAAAGAAAAAGGAAAAAGTGCTTATACAAAAAAAGAAAAAAAGATTTCCGAAAAACATTCAGGATTGTTTTTTTACCATATTAATTTATATTCTAACACATGAGTTTTATAACTGCACACATTCGGAATAATTTAGTTCACTAAGCGTAGAATCGTAGCCATTGAAACTCGTCAAGTGTAAGAATGACTATTCCCTTCCTTTAAATGAGACAACTTATCCCCTTTTAGCTTACAATTTAGCTCATTACTCTTGTTCTTTTGTTCTCTTGTCATTTCATTAAATAGCATCATGAAAATGTCATATTTATATACTATAATATGTGCATGTAATTTACTTATTTAATCTATAAAATGGAAACCTTTTTTATTATAAGTCGGGGTTTTATTCGTGTTCACTTTAATATTTCACCATACAAAATGGAGAAAAGTTCAGAGTAAGTATATCAACATATTTAAATTAAAAATATTTAGTTTAAAGCAAAGTTATAACATATAAATGAGTACTTTAATTATTGTAAATGCCATATCACATTCCAAAAATCCAGATTCAATACACAGTTCCAGATCTGGAGTTAGAACATATTTTCCTTTTGACGAATTCATTTTTATGTCAATTTTTTCTACCATTTAGAGTGTTTAATTTTAAAACTTAATGAAGAGAATAAGTTTGGTTTTTAGTAGCTCAGTTTCTTAAAATGTCAATCTCAGATTATTCCGTTGGTTTTATAACTAATCAAAGGTATTTTGATTTTATGTACTAAAGTACGCAAGACATGTTATCATATACCAAACAGATATTCCTTATTTACTGTCAGCGCAGAGATTATTTGCACCTGAGTTTGAAGGTTCTTTTCTAGGGACCTAAGAAGTCTACGAAAACGTTAATCACAACATTGTTTTCATTATTTAATTGTACGTTATGACATATGAATTTTCAAATTAAAAAAATGTTTAATAAATATTATCCTAGTTGGAAAGAAAGTACCAGAATTTTCACTGTACATCAAATGTGTATTGTTATTACTTAAAAAACCGTTAATTTATAGTATTAATATTTTGATACGTGGCTGATAGGAATGTTTTATATCATTTTTATCAATTTTCTGAAACATTGTTTTCTTGGATTCCAGAGGTCGTAAAATTAAACAATTTGTCTTGTTGCAACGTCTATGTCATGTAAAGTTACGATAAATTACTTTCTTAAGTGTAAATAAATTCATTGATTTTGATATATTAATTTTAATCCATTTAAATTTATACATATTAAGTTATTTTAAATTGATTTAAATAAATTTAAAATCACTGCTTTTACTTTCACATATGAAAGTAATGTACCTTAATAATAGCATAAGCATTACAACAAGGCAAAGTAATTAATTTTAAGACCTCTAGAAGTGGAAAAACCAGTGTTTCAGAAATTTTATAAAAAATGTTTTCTCGAACAGTTAAAATTGTAAAATACATAAAACTTATGCAAAACATTCTTATCAACCATGAATTAAAATATTAATGCTATAAATTGACTAGTTTTTCAGTAATAACTGTGTAAATTTTACATACAGTGAAAACTAGTTAAAATTTCGATACTTGTTTTATTAAAACATAATAAAAATTATTAAAACTTAAAATAATTAATTTTTAAGTAATACAGGAAAACAATAGTGTGATTAGATTTTTCGTAGGCCTCATAGGTCTTAGAAAATAACCTTCAAACTCGGGTGCACATAATTTCTGCACCGACAGTAGTTGCTATGTTGAACTGTAATGCATTCTATATTGTAGCATTCTGGGATTCGTATACAGAATATCCTGAAAATCCTCTTTTATTTTTAAACACTCACAAACTGACAATACTATTCGATGTACATTATAGAACATAAAATGTTACTTTTGTCGTGGTATAATTAGTAATACCTTTGCCAAACCATTTTACAAGTAAGTTATTGACGTAAAGTTTGATTTTCTTTGTATAATTGTATTCCATACTGAAGAGGGTGCTATTTTGGACTGTATCGAGTCTAGTCAACTCGTAGAGATCTCTCGTTACAGGAATTTTTCATCTTTTGAAAATACCTTTGCCTTGCCATGTCATTTGATAGAGTCCCCATTACATCATTTTTTTACTCAACACTGCAACCCCTTATTTTCGTTGTAAGGGACATTTTTATACAAGTAATGATTTCCAAATATATTATTCGTCAATATATTGGTATTTTTAGCGACATTAAACACTTTAAAATGGCGTGAAATTTTTCGGATCCCTTGTTTTTAAGTGTATTGCAGTTATTGTCATTAAGTTGTTTGTTAAATACTTTAGAATAAAATCTTGCTAATATTTAAAAATTCAAATGAATCAATTTTAAATTTTAAAAACTATTTTGGCTATTTATATCAAAATCAAAGTCAAATTAATTGTTTTGTTGGTTATATAAAACAGTTATCTAAAACTATAATGATACATGTAGAACACTCAAATCCATGCATGAATCAATTTCGACTGAATAGTCTATCCGGCAGTGCTCAGTGGAGCATGAATGATACACTGCTTCTCTCACGTGAACGCTTTAACAAAATGTACTCCAGTTTACAACGTTACACTGGTACTTAAAACGAACCTACTGAACATAAAATAAGTTTAAACCAGACATTAGTATTGAGAAAGTCACAATTTCATTAATTTAACAATTAAAATAAAAATAAATATCAAGACAACGTTTCTAATACTTTAGTTTATACTTGGCCTGCGTTATGAACAATCACAAAACGTCTACGTCGGCACTGGTGGCGCAGTGCTGTAACCCAGCTACTCGGGGACAAAGTGTTTGGGAGATTGTAGGCGATAGGTTCCATGCTCGGTACTATTAATACCGACACGGCGTCCGCTCAATGGTTGCCATCAACGCAGACACTACTAGAGAAATCTGGAGTGTCCGTGTTGAATGGTAGTCAAGGTTCAGATGTTGTGTAGTGAAGAGAACTGAGTGTCAGACTTGTCAGTTAGCTGAAAATCAGACCAACACTACGTGGTTCGGATTCCACGTAAAGCTGTAGGTCCCATAATTGCCCTGGCTATTGGGCTATTAATAAATAGTCCTTTCTGAGCTAAGTCGAACTCAGATAGTAACAATGACTACACTCGTTCATCTACACTCATCACACTCATTCACTCCTCATATTCGCCCATATCTCTACGATCGGCGTCTTACAGATGAATAATGAATAATGAAATGAATGAATAATGATACAGATATAAATTTAATTTAAAGGCCTGGATGTTTTTTAAAAGAAATTGTGATTATTACTTTTAAATTCTTACTCTTGCAAAAAGTTACCTTGTGAAAAATTCCAACATTACTTTATGTTAATATTTTAGTCAAACGAATATTAAAATCGTTATTCATTCATCAAATGCAACAACAGAAAGAACCCAATAACAGTAACAGCACTGAAGTATGTATTATCTGAAATAAATTGAGATAAAGATTCCGGTAATATTTTACATGAATCTAGTGATATACAATATAGAGAACCACTGGTCATCACAAAATGTGTATGAACTAACTAATAATTGCTATACTTTAACTAATTGTTGCTATAAGCTAACTAATTATTGCTATAAGCTAACTAATTATTGCTATAAGCTAACTAATTATTGATATAAGCTAACTAACAATTGTTATAAGCTAACTAATTGTTGCTATAAGTTAACTAATAATTGCTATAAGCTAACTAATTCTTGCTATAAATTAACTAATGGTTGCTATATGTTAACTAACTATTGTTATAAACTAACTAATTGTTGCTATAAGTTAATTAATTGTTGCTATAAGCTAACTAATTGTTGCTATAAGCTAACTAATTGTTGCTATAAGCTAACTATTTGTTGCTATAAGTTAAATAATGGTTGCTATAAGATATCTAATTATTGCTAATTAGCTCTTTCATTGTACAATAGAAATTAACTGTTATAAACCAAATTTAAAAAAGTTCTTTTATACTCGTAGTATAACATTTCTTATACTAATGCAGTAATAAAATAATTTAAAGTCGTATATTAATACTAATTATTAAATTTGATTTCACATAGTAAATGGGTAGTTTAAGTAAACTTTTGAATAATAATTTTTTATCATAATATAAAAAGGGGTTTTTTAAGGTATTTAGGTAGAAAAGGTAAATGTTATGCTACAGGATGTCTAATCAAAGAAAATGAATAAACTTACGCATGAACAAAAAAATCATGGACTCTGCGTCTTAGGGGTAATACATGTTGTTGATAATTATTTTTTCCACTACGCAACTTTTTGTCACATTCAAAACACCTGTAATATCTTTTTAAACCATTCAAATTGAAGTAGCCTGACAGTCATTTCTTTTTCTCGCAGAATTGACAGTTGGTAATAATGATAAAGTGGCGTAAATGCTCTAATGGATTTTCAGTGTTGCCAATGTTTGTCAAGTTAATGATATGACGTCAGCTGTTATGCCTCGACACCACTAGATTATGGATCGAATTGTCTCATCAATAATTTTATAAAGTACGCTAAAATGATATTTTGCGTACTATAAAAATGTTCAAAAAATGTTTTGTATTTTTTTTACTTCTTTTGTGTATTTTTGTATATGGCACTGTGTTACTTCTCTTATTTTATTTTTTGTAAACTTATTTTAATGCTCATGGACAAAAGTAAATAGTTTGAATGGTTTTTTTTTAAGAAAACTTTTAAAGCAATATTTACACCATATGTAGGCCTAAATAATATACTTCAATATAAAATAAGAGTATGGCAATATATTTAATAATCAATAAAATAGATATTACATAAGTTAAGGATCTACTTTATTATTAGTAAATAAACTCTTTTGTCAAATATTTTTAAACACGTGTGATTCGTCTCTCGTCAATCTATGTTGTATTTGCTACTCAATAAAATGTCACAGTTGTCAAAGGCATAAATCACTAGTTCAAAATATAATTTCGATTCGTTCGATTTTCCCCGTTTTCTCTTGAGATATAAAGTAACTCGTATTTATTGAATGGTTAAGGAACTGTAATCATCGATTTTGATTATAAATAGCGTTACAATTTATGTTATTTTAATAAAGAGGTGAATTATATTTTTAATACAAAATCCAACAAATTCACTAAAATACGAATCATCAAGCAATGATTTTTGTACTTAAGTAAAACGGATTTTTAAACCTGTAATAAGAATCATTTTTCTAAGATGAATGATTGTAATAGGAAAGTAAGAGTATACATGAGTATGACAGATATAATAAACAAGGCACAATAATTATCTCCAAATAATATAGGAATGGCCACAAAATTAAGTAGTTTGGTACAAAATTATATCCTAAATACGTGGATCTTTCATTTTGAATATTTATAGTATAGTATCTTAATTGGGTGGCAGAAATATTTAAAAATTTAAAGAGTAACTGTTTATTACAAAAACACTGGTACTCTTCACTTTGCTGACAAAAAAAGTGAACTGGATGCACAGCTGCTGTTGTGTACGAACCTCCCAATATGAAAGTCAAACCATGTGGCTGGTAAATTGTTTTATGGAATTGTCGAAATATTCTTACTGAGAAGATGAATATATAATACGATTTCTAGTGTTATATAGTGTTATAGTGATGATTACGACTTCGAAATAGTGGTAGTAAAGAAATAATATCAATACTGTGTTATTTAAATATATAAATAAATAACGTGGACAATTTATTATGCACTATTATAATAATTGAAGCTTTATAAAAAAACTTAAATAATTAAGATATTATATGTTATACTAATTAATATATATTAAAGTTGTAAAAGATAATTGTTGCCACTCCATTCACTATAATGGTATTAATAATTCAATAAACCAATGAAAAATGTAAACTTTTTAAAACAGGGCTAAAACTTCCTTACTTTTAAAGGCAATTAATTAAAAATGAAAATAAATAAATAAAAGATAATTCTGGAAATACATGATAATATATTTAATATTCCAAATATTTTACGTCAGTAACAGTTTTAATGGTTTAAAAAATAAACTGAGAACTATAAAAAAACTTATTAAAAAATTATGCACTGCAAAAAATAGCAATTACTCGTATAATCACCCGTTTTGTAAAATTAATAAAACAATTCAATAAAGCAGACAAAAATCTCCTGCAGTTTATAAAATATGGCCCTTATATTTAAGGCTGTTAACATTTAAATGTACTGTTTAATAAATGCCCAAAATGAAACAACCCAGAATAAAAAATATTTTTAATTCTTGAAAATGCATGAAATAGAGGAGATATTTATCATTTCTGCTTGATACACTATTCTGTGAATATATACAGTACAATGTTTTGTCATTAGGAAGGTTTATGAACATATAATGAACGTCTGCACTACAGTATGTTAAAATAAAATTTTCATAGAAAAGAGAAGAAGCTATGCCCTACCAACATATCCATTTAGGTTGATTGAATAAATTTAAACTTAGCACCCTCTTACTGAAGGCATTCTGTGATAGAATACAAAACTCTCTGCCCCTAAAGTGAGTCTGTATCCGGGGAATTCCCTAGGCTGTAGTAGTGGCCCCGCTCCTCCCCCTTCATCACGTAGGCCTACCCCCCCTTACACGCCTGAAGGGTGCATTCAAATGCAGAAGCCTCGTGCACGTGAAACACGTATTTAATTCCCACAATACAGAGAACACGGAAAGGAATCAATTGGAGTTATTCATAATACTTTTCGTGTATTAGTCGCATATGTTTTATAAATATGATTAAACTAGGGGATACCCTTGCACGCTTCACATGCCAGCCCCCAACTCTCGATACACCTCAGTCTTCGGCCTCGGTATGTGACTTTTAACCACAAATATCAGTAGATTAACTGTATAACATAAAATCACGTATTAAATTTATTTACAGAAGTATTGTTTGATATTTTAAAACTATTTGAAAATCATTTTACCCTATTTTAGGCCAATAAGTGCCTCACTTTAGTATCCAATTAAAATAATCTTAATAGACAACTGTTCAAAAATATTCATTAATATGTAAAAATATTTACACTCAAAAATACTATTAAAATGTATACACCGTAATGTAAGCTGTGTGTGTATGGACAATATATTTAAACTGCAAATAGTACGCGCACCAAAAACTAATTACAACCATATATACAAGTAACCTTCTATAAGCAAAATCTCACAAATAAAAGTTAGAACATGGTGCACAATGTGTAATATAATTAATTTATTGTCCTGTATAATTTGCACCATTTGCAAGCAAGAAGACAATTTAAGTCTTAATGCTTAAAATCATATATTTCAACAGTGACGAAGGTGACATTTTGTGCTAAGAGTGAATAAGTTGACACATCTGGAATACTCCTAAAACTGCATGCCGCTTTATAAGAATAAAAAAGTATGGACTAGCAACACTTGAAAATCCTGCATCCTACGAACAGTTTATAAACACGTAAATATATATTTAAGGATAAGTAGCGAAAACATATAACTGGAAAATGTTTTGCGTTTATTTAAATTCATGGAATATGTAGTTTAATTCTCTAAGTAAAAATTGCCAATTTTTACTTAGAGAATTGGGTGGGTGGGTCATCACCACTATACGTGTATGGGTGGACGTACCAGTCTCAGAGATGCCACATCACAGCATGGCCAAAACGTTTGCTGATGTAAATAGTGTACCTTGACGCTGTCCTTACTCTAGATTTTAGATTTTAGTAATGACACCGGCCGCTTAAGCCTGCGAATTAAGATATCATAAATTATACTAATCGTCAAACAATTACAAATAAAATTAATATTAGAATAAAATATTAGTATAAAATTAAAATATGTTGCTTACAATAGCTCTATAGGGTGAAGACAGACTAACTAAATACTACATTCTTAATGTTTAAATGAGGATAAATTATCTAAATAGTTTCTTATCATTTTCCTAAAGAACTTTACTGCAGAAATATCATATTGTACACCTCAAAACACATTTAGAAACTCATTGTGAAAATACGATGAAGCTGCTTAATAATTTAACTGATATAAATATTATTAGATTACACCCATAATCTTTTTACAGAAAAGCATTTGTTGCTGGAAAATAGCAATGCAAGACGTAAAACAATACAAACTAGGCAAAATTATAATATGTGTATTGTTTTCAGTAATATTTTGTTCTATAAATAAGTTTGTTTTATCAAATATATTATTCACCTGTTATCTAGTGATGATATATTATTGGCGTTGATTGATAAACAATTAATTAAACTAAAATAAAGTACCGCACAAGCGAATATTGAAAAATATAGGTCATACCCACTTATTACCTCTGTTGCAGGTGGACCGCATGAATTATATTGGATATATCCAGGATATTGGATGCATAAATTACAAGGTTTTTTGTACTGTCACATAATATCTATGTTAAAATCGCCAATTGTTAAAAAAAAAAGATAAATATCCCTACTATCGTAAAGGTAAAGTTGACAAAAACCATAACTGAAAACAAATAAACTCTGTAATTTTTATGCAATCTGTCATAAATCAGTTGACAACTATTACCGTAATATTTACAAAAAATAACAAAACTATAAGAAATATACATTCACGTACAGTGGTACTGGCCCACCCACCCTTCCACACACGTACAGTGGTACTGACCCACCCACTCTCACATATACGTTCAGTGGTACTGGCCCACTCGCTCTCACATATACATTCAGTGGTAGTGGCCCACCCGCCCTCCCACACACGTAGTCTACAGTGGTATTGACCCACCCACTCTCACATATACGTTCAGTGGTACTGGCCCACTCGCTCTCACATATACATTCAGTGGTAGTGGCCCACCCACCCTTCCACACACGTACAGTGGTACTGACCCACCCACTCTCACATATACGTTCAGTGGTACTGGCCCACTCGCTCTCACATATACATTCAGTGGTAGTGGCCCACCCGCCCTCCCACACACGTACAGTGGTATTGACCCACCCACTCTCACATATACGTTCAGTGGTACTGGCCCACTCGCTCTCACATACACGTTCAGTGGTACTGGATTTGTATACTATTTATAAAAAGTATAAATAGAGTTTTATTTACATCTATGTTAAAATCACCATTTGTTAAAAAAATCCTACTATCTTAAAGGTAAAGTTGACAAAAATAATAACTGAAAACAGATAAACTCTGTCATTTTTTATGCAATCTGTCATAAATCAGCTGTTAATGGCACCTTTTACCGTAATATTAAAAAAAAAAAAAAAAAAACTAAGAAATGTACGTGTACAATAAATATTATAGAAAAAATTTTGTTTTATTAGAACACATTACGACAATCATATCTCAGTATTTATTACTAAGTATTCATATTTATTACTAAAACGCCGATCGTAGAGATATGACCGAATATGAAGGACGAATGAGTGTGATGAATTTAGATGAACGAATGTAGTCATTGTTACTAACCAAGGTCAACTGTTATTGAGAAAAAGCTATTTATTAATAGCAAAATAACCAGGGCAACTAAGGAACTTACAGCATTACGTGAAATCCGAACCACGTAGAATTGGTTTGATTTTCAGCCGTATAATCACTTATGTTCCCTAAACAACAACTGGGCCCTAACTACGACCCAACTTTGAGAACCTAGACATCCCTAGTTTTGTACAAGGCAATGGTAACCATTAAGCGGATTCCATATTGGAAAGAGAACTCAGCACAGAACATATCACGTGCCACAACGCTTTGTCGCCAAGTAGCTGGGTTACAGCATTGCGCCACAGTACCGATAATCAAATCTGGAATTTAAGCAGCCTAATATATAACATTAATGTTAGATTGTTATAGATCATTATTTAAACAATTGTTGGTAAATTAAACTACTATTTACCATTATTGTGTGTGAAGAACGTATTTCCCAAGTGGAGCTACCTTTTTTTTTACTTATTTCATAAAATTCCATATGTCTACAGCCAATTACAATATAGTAATAAAGGAAAATAACTATATTATTTGGTAGTATGAATATAATACACGATAATTTTATATGAAAATTATAACCTTTTAACACTTATCCATCAAACACAACGTATTTTAGTTCATGACGAATCCCAGACAGCACAATTAACATAATATATAGTGCGACAACAGTTGATGAAATAAAATCGATAATTATTTCATATTTAGTGGAAAATATTTGTGATATATATTTAACTATTTTTTAATTATACTTCCAATAAGAAAAGAGAAACGAGGAGAGTGTTTCATCATTTCCAATTGATCGCTTTAATGAAAACATGTTTTGATCAGTAGAGTATTAACGCTTATAAATGAATAGACTATGATAAAATATTAAGGCTCTGGTATGAATTTTATTGTAAATTTAGACAACTAATTTGCAACCAAACTTGCAAATATTTGGTCAATTTTAAGTTCAGCGATGTTCAATATTATCTTATAACAATTACTTATTACTTATATAAAACATTGAATTTTTTTATCCCATAACATATATTTCCTTCACTCTCTTCCATAAAAGTCTGCCAAAGTCTGCCAGTTAAAAACGGACTCGACGTATGTTGGCCGAAATAGTATTTTTTTTCACCTATACCTATAAAAGGCAAGCCATCACTAACTGACTCACTCACTAATTCTCCAATTTTCCATGTAGGTAGAGAGCTAACATTTTGTACACTGTTTCTTTAGGTCTTAAACATGACAACTAAAGCATTTTTATCTTGATAAAGTACTCCTAAGGAGTAGAAACCACCCCTTAAAATTTTTTCCCTAAGGATAACATTTGGTTGATTTTAGTAAATTAATTACAACTGTTTTGTAAATAAATAAAAATGTTTATTTTATATGTTTGACATTGTACTATATATCCCACATAACAAAGCTGCTCTGTGATTATTGCAACTATACTATGAGTTTTGTCTTCAGCTGTTAAACAAGAACAAATAAATTCAACAAGTTTAAAAAAGGCTAAGTAATACCCCAGGATATTATTTATACTAATAAATAGGTCCAACGCAAGTAGTGTGAGTGAGATTCTGTAAATACATTTAATATTGAGATTTTACGTCAAACTGTTAATCTATTTATTTGCTGGCACAGCGAGCGTCGGGGTTGGCACGCGAAGCGTGCAGGAGTGTTCCCTAGTATAAAATAAATGTAAGTGTGATATATTTTTTTTCCAGGGCATATTATATATCTAGTCAAATTTTTGTTCAAATAGAAGACATAATAAAATATGTAATAACTCATTTTGATATAAAATTGAATTGACATGTTTTCATATATAATATCATAAATAATCATAATTATGAATAGGTATTTATGATTTATTAAAAATAAATTGATGCAAACTACACAATTCTCAAAATAGTACTATACTGACAAAAGAGAATTTATATTAATTGTTTTAAATAACGTTTTCTACTTTAAGTAGCTTATAGATTTGCAATATTTTCCTTTCATTTACGATAATAATTAAAGACGCAGAGGAAACTATAAAATAATATATTAGAAACAAATTAAGAATGCTTATAACTCATCACATAAATATATGTTCAGTAAGTGAAGTAAGTTCGAGTACCCAAAGTGAAAGCTTGTCAAACCTCCAGGAAACCATTCAAATTAGAAGTGGCGTATCGGTGATTTCTTTCTCTGCAAAATTGAGAGTTGGTAACAATGATAAAGTGGCGGAAATGCTCTAATGGATATTCAGTGTTGCCAATGTTTGTCAAGTTAATGATATAGCGTCAGCTGTTATGCCTTGACACCATCCGATAACGAATCGAATGCCATGTTGCAAATTTTTTTTTGCAAAAAAAATAATAATAGCACTGTAGGGCTATTATTTTCTAATGATGTTTTTTATAATAATCGAATACATTACTAAAGTTATGAATTTTAAAATGAACTATTTTTATATCAAGGAGTGCAAAATTCTTATTTATCTCTGGTTTAAAGAAAACATGTTTAATTTTTCAAACATTAGTAAATACGAATTCAGTAAATAGCAAGTAAATATTTTTGACTTATCAGCTTTCTTTTAAGAGTGATATAAGTACTAAACCAAAAACTCTAAAATGATAAATTAATAAAACTCATGATAAAGGTATATTTTTAGTGCTTCTACTACCATGGAAATGTAAAATTTTCAATAAAAATTTAAATATTTATATTCTTCAAAAATATTATTATTAAATATCACTGTTGGTAATTACGTGGCAATTATAATAAATTTAATTTTTATTTATAGTAATGTATTATAATCAATTGCTTTTTAAAATATTACAAAAGAAAAAAATGATAGGGAAAAGTCAAATAACACTCAATTAACTATACAAATATGTATAGTTAAAAACTCTGCATTATCTTTATTACCATCCCTAAGATGTATAAATATAAAATTAAAAACGAGCTTTTTATAGTAAAAAAAAGTTAAATTACATCACGTTATGGTTTTTATCATGAATCTCACATACATACATACATTTGAGGTGTTTATCAACATTTAGTTTGATCTATTATTTTTGAGTTTACAGTATCGTTTATATTCCATAAGTTTCATTAAGTTCTTCCACTAATTCATTAACTTTTACACTAGCCTCAATTATCTTTGTGTTAAGGAACATGCTTTACTTTTTAATATTGTATATATCGGGTAAAATTGCCTATTATGACGTTTATTGGGCTTTTGTTGAGTTTTTTAGCTTTTAGTTTGCACTCACATTTTTTAGTTTACAATATCATTTTGTTTATCTTTTTCTCGTCGGAATTATTAATTTTCATGGTACTAAACATATTAATCGTGTACTCTTGCGATTGTTAAAACAGATAATTATCCTAATATGTACTACTTTACATGTTATTTGCAAGAAATTATGTCCATTATAAGACAAGTAAAGAGACCAAAGCAAAAAGTGAAGTATATGCTTGATAGATAGGCCACGCGAACAATGTTTTTATGAAAGACTAGTTCCTTGGTTACATGATAAAATGGAAGGAGAATCATAAGAAGGCAGACTTGTGTGCATTAAGGAGAAGATAATAATACCAAAAGAGCTCATGTCCAGGTGCAAATGAGTAGAAGGAAAATAAGAAGTCATGTCTGGGTGTAGACAGATAGAATGAACATAAGAAGTCATGTCTAGGTGTACACAGATAGAAGGAATTTAAGAAGTCATGTCTGGGTGTAGACAGAAAGATGAAACATAAGAAGTTATGTCTGGGTGTAGACAGATAGAAGGAACATAAGAAGTCATGTCTGGGGGTAGACGGATAGAAAGCACATAAGAAGTTATGTCTGGGGGTAGACGGATAAAAGGAACATAAGAAGTCATGTCTAGGTGTAAACGAATAGAAAGAACATAAGAAATCATGGCTGTGTGTAGACGAGTAGAATGGACAAAAGAAGTCATGTCTGGGTGTAGACGGATAGAAGGAGCAAAAGAAGTGATTTCTTTGTGTTGACGGGTAGAAGGAATAAAATAAGTAATTTCTGGGTGAAGACTGGTAGAAGGAGCAAAAGAAGTAATTTCTTTGTGTAGACGGTAGAAGGAATAAACGAAGTCATGTCTGGGTGAAAACAATTACAAGTAACAAAAGTCATGGTCGTGAACAATGTGGATGATGAGGCTTCATGGAATCATGTTATTCTAAATGTTTTGCTATTAGTTATTAGTATTCAATTTGAAGAAATACAAACGTCGTAAATTATATAAACCAATGATAAATATCTCTGATACTTACCACTAAAGGGCTTAATAAATATTATGTAAACAAATCAAAATTTCTAGTCAATTAAAAAGATAATATTTATTTATGGCGTATTCGAACAAAATTTCATATAAGAAAATTTAAGAGCAATTTACCCAGAAAGTCAGATTGTGCCATCTTAGCACAGTAATATCTCATACCAGCTAAGCTCCTCTCTCCTCAGACAATTACATTGTCAACTATCAATGTTGACTTGATTAGATTCCTGGTCTTACACTGAAATCACCACAATATGTGCTACTGAGAGATATTATAATTGCCTTTAGGGATCAAATCATAATAGTTTGTCAATCAATATACCGGATTTATTTATTATATATTATAACTGTAAAATAATTTAAATCTTAATTTGTAAAGGGCTTTGCTATAAGTCTTCTTCTGACTTTCTTTCTCTTACGTTTTGCTTTTCACTTTACTGCATACTTTTCCAAGTGTTTTTTTTCTTAGTAACTCTAAGCTAAAATTTTTAATTTTTTTAAATATTGTTTTGAATTTGTTATGATTTATTTAATTTTATGTAATTACTATAATTAATTTAACTGTGTATTTTATTCAATTTGCACATTTAATTTAATCGTAACTAAGAGTAGTCCATTAATATTTAACTTTAATGAGATATTTCCTGATTCATTTATGTTCGATTTTTCAATTTTACATTAAAATAATAAGTCTTAACTGTTCACTGTGCTGTTCAAGATTGAGCTTTTTTATCTTTTTTATTTTGTAAATTTAAGAACTCTCTTCCACTTGGGCTTATATGGATGGCATTCACTTATTTAACAATAACAATTTCGTATTCATTTAATGTTTGTCTAACACTTAATGTATGAATTTATATATCAATATATTTATTTTTTTCATGTAACTGTGTAATTTACGTAACATGTACATTTTTGCTTTTTATTTTTTTAGTGAAGAATACAGATTTTTATTTTTGACTTTTATATGTTTCACTCTTTTTGTTGGTATGGCATATTAATACACAACTTTCATAGTACATCTATTGATATATTTTATTTAGTTTACTATCAGTTATTTTTTACCTAACAACTTAAGTTTTGGCACAGATAAAAAGGAAACAGAAGTCGCTTTGTTGGGCCGCATCGAACACCTCTGTGGTAGATTATAATTAGTGAACACCTTCTTATAGATTATAAGTAGTGTACATCTTTACACAGACGTAGTAATAATTTACGTTTATCTTGGAGGATTTTGGGGTCTACAGGGAGGGACTGATGTTGGTAATACTATACGCATGGAAATCTGGAGATATACATGGTGTTTCAGAACTCTCCACCAACCTTATGAGATATTGTTTCTAGGCTAAGAGTGAATCTTACATTCTCATTTAAATTGTCTAAAAAAGTTATTTTTGTAAAATTTTTATTCAATTATAATTTTAAAAGTTATTGTTAGTTTCAATTTTTAATTCCCACCTTTTTGAATTCCTACTTCAGAAAATTTAGAAACTTTTGTCTCAGGGTTTTGTTACTATTATTAGGGAGTGTACAACATTTCAAAAATTTACATTGTACGGTTTTTGTGAAAGAAAATCTTTTAAAAAAATAAAAAAGCTGCTCTGTGAGTAACCGATGACCTTGTTATGATTTAAATGAGATATTTAGATTCCCTCCTAGCCCAGAAACAATACCTCAAAATATTGGTAGAGAGTTCTGAAACACCCTGTATCTACTTGACAAAAGGGTCGTTATAAATTCAGCGCACTATTGGATGTGGCTGTGGCCTCTTTTTCTTTTTCTCTGTGGTTTTTGTAATATAAATTAGGTTGTAAAAACTATACATACATTTTAAATATTTTCTAAAAATACACCATTGTCAATCTTATTAAATAAAACGTGATATTACATAAATAATACAATTTAAAACACTCTGGAAACTATACTAAGAGAGAATAATAGAGAAAAATGATGCCACTAATTAGGAAGCTCAAATAAAAGTTGAGAGATGCACTTCAATGTTTCCCTTGTGGGATTACCACCCTTTATGTTTATGTTCACTCTGGTCAAAGGGATACAACTCAACTCTTTTAATTAAACATGTGGTCGGTCACGGTAATTCTTTTGTGGGAGGGGAGGTCCCGTTACACTCTATCACTCTCAAGTGAAAATATGTATGAAATAAAAACTCAATGATTACATTGACCACCAGAAGGTATGCATTGAAAATTTAAAAAACGAACAATTTATACTATCTAATTTCTTTTTGTACAAAATAGCATGATTTTGATTAAATTCTGTGGAACACATATTCTGTTATATACTCGCTGTTCAAGGTATGTTACTTAATGTATCAAACCGTAAAACCCCATTTAGTACTTCTAAATAAACTTAATAATTCAGCATATTATTTTTTATTTTATAACTTATCGATTTTATGTTTTCATTGTTTTACATATTTTGTAAATAATGTTCTCTTGTTAGTACTTAGTTAATTAAATAATTGTTTAACGTTTTTTAATATATTCAAATCAGCTGTATTTTTAAATCAGCTGAATCGAACAAATCTAAAATCTTCGTCATTATTATTGTTTATTCCATCATTACAAACAGTCAGTTTTCAGTTCAGTTCATATTTTGTTTTTATCAAGTTTCTCAGCTTACACTCAGTGTTTAATAAAATTAATTTAGAGGCACTGAATAAAGATAAATCGTTCAAAAGCCTTTTACAACAGTATTTCTGTGTAATAAATTCACTTGGACTGGACAGGCTGCAAGGTAACAAATTCATATTTGAATAGTTTTATAAATGGTCATCAGCAACCCTTCTAATTCAATTTTCTTTACATTACATCAAGAGTCATCAATATTCCGCATTTTTACTTTATCTTCTGCACATACCCAAGTTTTCATCTAGTCACCTTCAATTGTTTTGTCATAAGTAAAAAAATAATCATAGTTAAAAATAACTCTCTTTTAAACCATGCTAAATCAAATAAGAAACTTGTCAACACAAATAGTTTGAACAAACAACCATATCAATTAGAGTGATGTCCATTCATTATCAAGCAGGAGACTTGGAAGTTTAATATTATTTTTAGTTTTCATATTACGTTCAGAAAATCCCTTCGTGAATTTTAAGGATGAGCTTATTAAATTAACTTTAAATATATTGAGTTCATTATAAATAATCAGTTTTACCGTTACTGTCATTATATGGTAAAGTGATCCTTATTTTTTAATCTAATTGATTTTTTCTGTAACATTTGTTCATTTTTTATCAACCGATAACATGAGCCGTAATTTATAATGAGAAACTTATTACTTTTATCACAGTGTAGTTATCACTAACGTCTAGTTAAACAACTCTGCATAGTTAATTAGATATTTATAAATTCCAGTGTATACTTCTGGTGAATTGCCTAAGAATCCTCTCTAGTTTTAGTTATAGAAATAATTTTTATTGTAATTGAAAATCAACATGGAATTCATGTTTTATTGGCTGTTCTGACAATCGATAAACGAGTAATTTTCTTTAGAGTAATTCGGTTTTTTTAGAGTTGAAAGGATATTTTCAGCTTTGTAGAGCTATATTGCATAGTGATCAGATTTATATTTATTTTTAAATTGTACTTATATAGTAATTTTAAATGTAAATATTTAAATATAATGTATGTTTTTCTAAATAAAATTATTCTAAATAAATAGATTACAGATAGAAAAGTATTATGTACAGAATGAAGTTTAAATAACCTATTTATAAAGTAAATATAAAATGACATATACAACAATTGTAAAATTATATGTACAATATCTAAAAAAAAGAGCTTCTAAGTATAAAATTATATGTACTGTAATGTCTTAAAATGTTCTAATATTCCAACAGCAAGACAAAAACTCCCATAAATTAGGTAATTTTTAAACATAAGGTGATCTACTATTTGTGAAATTAGTTAAATTACAAATCACCGAAATATGAGGACGAAGCCAGGCATCTAAGATAAGGGGCTTACAATCCTCGGAGTGTCTCCAGAAATGGAAACTTTTAATTAAAAGGAGGCTTTACTACAAATGTCCAGACAAATGAAACTATGATACTAAGAATTGTGGTAAATGAATGATGAACTTGTCAATGGAAATGAAATATCTCTTTACTAAATAGGCAATAGAGTATAGTAACAAATGACTAAGCTTATATTACAAAGTCCTTTTTTACGCCTAAAAGAATGTAAGCTTTGACTGTGGTATAGATTTGAGGGCTTAAATATATAATTTCTAATTGGGAAAATAAAATAATTATCTTTTTACTATCCAATGGCTGAAATATATTCCAATGCAAATACTTTTTGATAAGCCTATTCTAACCTGTCTTCATAAAATTTAAATATGTGTTATTTATGTATATGACTTTTCCTATACTAAAATACTGTTCATACAAGACAAGGTTTTTAATTTTTTTTTTTCAAATTAAAACAGCTTATGACATGCTTTGATTATCTGGGTGATGGACCTAGCGTGCTAGACTAGCAGTAACTGATGTAAATATAAAATTTAAAAGTCATTGAATTGTAAAAGGAACTGAGGTGTAAAAGTTCTCTCGAACACAAGCCTGGGTTGTATGAAGAAAAAGTTAAAAGTTAAAGGATGTCTTTTAAGACAGGTGAGGTTAGGGTTAAGAAGTCCTCACTTTAATTTAACCTGGGGACTAACGGCTTAAGGGTGACACTTCAGATTCACGTAAGGACGGGATCGCTCACCAGAGAAGGAACAGCCACACTCGTTGTTATTGACGCAGTTATCTTTCGATTACGTTGTAACCCTCCAATCAAGGCAACTGTAAATTATTTTGGTAGTGTTACTGGTTTCTAGTTTTTGTTGCTTTATGCTCAATTCCCAATGCCTTCAATTATTGTGTGTTTTCTTTGTGAATATATATATATATATATATATATATATATATATATATATATATATATAGGATGTAATAAAATTAAAAACTAAGTAATCTTAACATTTTTTATTAAAATTGAACACACAACATGTTTCAGCTTTATGGTCATTTTCAATTGTTAATTAAATAACTAAATTAAGTATACTGTATAATAATTCTTTAAATAAAATTGTAAAACATGTGGTTTTATAAATATTGATAAATATGGATACATTTTTGATTCTTTTTATTATAATTTTTAATGTTTCGAATCTTATCAAAAATTGGGTTTGTATAATTGATTTGTGTGTTCAATATGTTCACTGGATTTTTGTTGTTGTTCTAAATATATATGTAATACTTCTGTTGGAATTATTTTCTTACCCTTTTTCATAAAATTTAATATTTTCATCTTTTCTTCCATTTTTGTGTACGTGTGGTCTGTAGAGAGAAAGTGTTCTGCGAATGTGGATTTCATTGTAGTTGTGTTATTGCTTCTAAGAGCTTGTATGTGTTCTTGAAAGCGTGTTCTGAATGGTCTTCCAGTTTGACCAATGTAAAATTTATCACAGTCTGTACAATTGATTTTGTAAATACCTGATTTGTTGTAAATGTTGTCATTATTGTGTCCTTGTTGAGATTTTTTATCAAAAATTTTGAATGTGTTGTTGCGTGTTGAGAAACTTAATCTGTAATTTGTATTTTGAAAGGTTTCTCGAATAGATTTGTTTAGGCTTGTGTTATATAGTAAGTTTATAAATTTTACCTTGTATGGGTCTTGATTTGTTGAGCTGTTATTTCTTTTCTTCTTTTTGTTTCTTATTAGTTTGTCAATCATGTTAGTTATATAACAAGATAGTTATTTCGTGTGAAATTTGTAATCAAAATACTATTTACAATGTGCTATATTTACTCTGGATTCCTCCTAGCCACCCACATCTAGAATCTTTATTAGAAACAATTGAACCAGTTTTTTTCTGAATACTGTGACATTCCTTTCGTATTTTTCAAATGTAATTTAAATAATTGCTTTTTATTGCCATTTACTTTCATGGTCAATAACTCTGTAAGATATAGAGGGTGAAACATATAGTTAAACTATATTGAATACTATTGTAGTAACATATCTAGTAAATGATTAAATTAAAAAAAAAATTACTTCAACGCTGAATTTCATTTATTTATTGTTATTAATTTTTTTATTTATTTATTTTTAGGAGAGCATATGAAATGAAATGAAATGAAAAACGTCTTTATTTATATTCAAGAGGCGAAGTTAGGGCTGCAAAGCCCTCTCTACCACTTAACCTCATCATACATAATAAGATATTTTCAAATATAAATAACAATTTACAAGTAAATACAAATTAGAAATTGCAATGTACGAAGTAAAACATATAAAGTCAAAAAATGTGAAACATTGTATTTAACCTTAAAAATATTTCGACTATCTCAAACAAAACTACAGTTATTCATAACATTTATTCAAAACTACATTCATTCGGCACAATCACTCATTACCGCCGCCACCAAGCCACAGCGACACCAACCACTACATCATATCAAGGTCTGTAGTATTGATTAGCCCTTACGTGATTATACGAATCAGTGAAACGCAAATTTTATGGTCACATAAATTACAAAATTAAAAATCTATAACTAGATGAAACGTTATAATAACCTTTACTAAAGTACCTATTTTTACGAGTATTAGTAAATTAATTTACAAATATTTAAAATGTACCGAATGTAAAATTAAATGTCATATAGAAGTACATTACAATAATTTTACCTAAAATGAGTATTATTTAATACAAAACCTAATTTACTTACATTAAAAATACTTAATTGGTTACAAAAATACACTGGACAAAAATAAAGTTTCAAAACTTTCATCTCCACGTAATTAAGTTAAGAGATTGAAACAATAATAATCTCTTTGCTATTGTTATTGGTAGTTGAAATTAACTACCGGATAGAAAATGAAATAAAATTAATCTAGAAAAAACAATTAGGTGATGTGAACTGGAAAATTTCCAACTATTAATATGAAAGCCTGTTTTTACGCTCTGCGTAAAATAATATGTTTACTTTTTTTTTTTTATTAAGTTGGCAAATACTGCTATAATTGATTTTATAATATACTCGCCGGCCCAGACCAGTCATGTTAAACTCAAGGCTAGAATAAATTATTGTCTAAGACATCATTCAGAACAGTAACAACATTTTTTTAAAAGTATTCTAAGAGTTTTAGTTTAAATCTTGTTTGTCTAAGTTATTTTTATAATTTTTATTGGATATCAAGGTTTTTAAAAAGTGAACATTTTGTAGTTTACTCTCGCTAGATGTGTGTAAAAAATTGAAATAAAAATTCCAGCATAATTTTTACCAATTTTCATTCCTTATTTCTCGTAATGGCCCGATTCGTGTTGAAGCTATTTTGGTCCTAATCATACAACTGTCAATGATTGATTATTATAATATGTACGTGGTATTAAACTGTTATTATATTATGAACTCGAATTTATATCGTACCCATATTATTTTCAGTTTGCTTCATTTGTGTATTTCTTTAAATATAAAATATACTTTTTACCTGTTATCTTATTTTTAAGATACCATATTTAAAATAATTGTCTATGTCAACGTTAATCAAACCATCACTTACGGTTAAGACTTTTAGCTCTTTCCAAAATATTCCTAAAAGTATATACGTTTTTATGCAAATTAAACACATGCCTAAGGGTTTGATATCGATTGTTAAGGCTTTGCTCATATTACATGGCACACAGTAGCCTTGCACTATCTATTTTACTTAGGTCCTTAGCTGAGGGCTGTAGGTGGGATGAACCTCCATCGTAGGGAGTGGACAGTGTTGAATCAGTTTCGAACTGGATTGGGCAGATGTAACTACTAGAAATACAAATGTGGATTGACACTAGATCAGTCATGTGATTGCGGGGAGTATATCCAAATAATGGATCACATTATTACAGAATGATCCCTGCGCTCTTTTATGGAGGAATCAGCCAGAATAAATAGATTCAATGAGGAAGGTCTTAAATTACTTAAAGGTTTGTTTTTAGCTTTGAAAAAAATATTACTTTATTATTTCTATATTCAAATAAAATGACTTTTGGATTTTGTTCCAAATGTACATACATTTTAAAAAACATATTGTATTGATATTTTACACCTTACGCAAAGCATACGATTTAGTTACTTTATCTATTCGAAATGGTTTCAGCATTCTTTTAGAAATTTCGATCAGTTACAAATTTTACAAACTTTCCTACGTAATAGAATTTCAGTTCATGGTTCAATATTATTTCCAATCTAATAATTGCAATTGCCATATTCGGGTATTATTATAGTTTTATCGATGCCTATTTATTTATTTATGAAATATAGTTTGTTTAGGCACTAATATTGTTTTTAAGGGTTTTAATGGTATTAATGTCATAATTATTTTTTTGAAATTGCATGGTGTTACAGATTAAATAAAATAATTGAAGCAAGCTACTAAATTATATTTATGTATGAAATTGTCATTAACAACAACAAAAATCAATTTTTTATTTATTAAAATGTACTATTACAAATCAGGTTAAATTACTATTAATCTTCTATTTAAGCCAAAAAAACTCTTTATGCCACCTTTCGTAAACTTTTTTTACTATGTACATAATTTTAGGTTAAAAATGGCAAAAATGTAATTTTGAAATAATGTCCCAAGCTCATTATTTTCACTTCTTCCAATATTTGCATATGCTTTAGTCCTTGCCCTCTGTGGCATTCTCAGTTAGCATGACTTTTCCTTATTATAAATAAATTATTTACACATATATTATATGCAAATAGTAAATATATCAGAGTTGTAAGTGATAAATATTCAGTACGACTAAAAAATGATAATTCCAGCCACATAATCTCATCAATTTATATCTTGTGATAAAATATAAATTTTAATTAATTAAAGTATATTATTTCTCAAAATTAACTGAATATGTCGTTCAATTGGAAAATGCCTTAACAAAGATGTTGAAAGTACTATTTTGTAATATTCCTTTGGAGTGGCTAGGAATAATAAAATTTGATTGTTTGGCTACATATACTGATTTGAGTAAACATTATTTCAATGAATATTAAAGATATAGAATTCAACATGATGTGCAATGTAATTTGAGACATAGACAATATAAAGTGCAGTCATTATGATACTTAAGGTAGGCGAGTGCCTGAATATAGAATTCCATCACTGATAAACTCATTGCCTACAACATTTATATAACTAAAACCAGATGAAAGCACGTCTTAAACATTATTTCATTAGTTTACAAGCATAATAAAATATTATGCTTACTCACCAAGATGGATTAATTAAAATTAAACATCAAACAAAAACAACTAATTATTACACACATGTAGACACACATTTTTACAAATAATAGGAAAATAAAATCATATAGAACGATTCACACATTAACTCATTTATTTGTTAACATAACCCAAACCAATATGTTGCAAATAAAAACAGCTCTTTCAAGATATTTTTTATTTTTTTTTATTTCACCTCTTTTGGTGTACATTCAGTTTCGTCCATAATAGACCTTTCGTATAGTGACATTCTGTACTTTTTGCGCCTTAATTTTCTTTTGTGACATTTTATCAATAATACTTCATCAAAGATTAATTTATTGTTTATTGTTGATTTACTGTTTTGTTGTTGTTGATGTCAATGATAAATAAGACACTCCTATTTTATTTCATACATACAGATTTTTATTGACTATTGAATGCTAATAAGTGAAAATTATCTTGATTACTAATAATAGTGATAACATTCATAAATATTATTTAACTAAAGTTTGTATGTCATGATGAAATAGTATACACTTCATTATTTCAATATCTGTCACAGATCAGAACTCTTGTCATTTTTTAATAATTATTTGTGTTTAATTATGACAAGTGTAATCAGATTACAACGTTGAGATTAATGTCGCGATGAATTCCCTTTCTGTACATTACTTACGCGACGTAACTAGGGACTAACACAAGCCTAAAACCCCTCCTTTCTTAATAAAGGGAATTTCAAAGACCTAAGAGGCTTACCTCATTTTGTCTTTCATGTTTTGTAGAGAAAATTGCTAATTAGGTTGATGAATATAATTTTTTATCCATAAAATATTTAATTTCAAATAAATATGTACACTTTATTTATATATATATATATATACATATATACATACATACATACATATATATATCTAAGCTTAAGAAATAAGTTGCACAACACAAAAAAAATTACTATACCTTTAATTTGATATTTTATATTAGTATGTGTATAACTTATAAAACGTTTTGTCATAATTGTTTCTGTGTGCATAAATTCATAAATGTTCCAATTGTTTCTGTGTGCAATTTACTGTATATTCATATGCATTACTTACACATTCTATTAAATTATTATGTATTGAAATTAATTATAATATGTAACTTTAGGACATTTTCCATTAATTTACTACCATAAACATAATTTAGGTTAACTTAATTTAACCAAACTAAACCTATTATAACCTAACCCAACCTAACCAAAATTTAGGTTAACCTAACGTAACCAAACCAAACCTAACCAAACTTAAATAACATAGCCAAACCTAACATAACCCAATCAAAGTAGTGATAGCGGCGGAAAATTTCCTAACTTCATTTTTCAAGAGTACGTAAAGGAATCAGGCATGCAACCTACGTAATATTCATACTTTCAACAGAGGAAAATCTTCTATTTAAACTGTTAAGGTCGATTGATAATGAAAGTAAATGATGTTTTATGTTAATCTCGCCATAAATAACTACAATACGTATTAACTATAGTTATTTACAATATACAACAAATAATTAAAACACACTGCAGGAGCTTATATAGAGCAGTCTGTATAGGCTACGCATTGCAAATGGATGACAATTATTGTACCAGTGCATTGGTGACAGTTGGTACCCCTGTCGCAGTCCCAGGAGTGCTTTAATGGCTATATAGTCTTGCCAATGTATGTTAGCCAATCAAACTGAATCAGACGACAATGGTAATATTACTTATTTTGAAACCCTTCTAAATAACTATATTAGCAATGTAATTTTAACAATCATTTTTGCTTTTTTATATGTTTTAATAACAAGAGATATTTTGGATTTCTATAGATAAAACATTTATCAATATCCACACTTCCCTCTAAAAAGCTAAATCAGTAATGATTTTTTTGTAAATAAGCATATTTTAATTATTTTTCTTATAAGATTAAAATATTAATACATTCATGTATTCTACCAGTTTATTGACAAATCATTCGATCGAAATATTTTGTATTATTTAGTATATTTAAAAAAATATCCAATTGCTCCAACATTTTCAACACAAAAACTTAAAAACACATATATATATATATATATATATATATATAAAGTAGTTTATGTAGCATATGAAAATATTTATTAATTAGGAAATAGTTTTTTCTTTATTTTTATAGCAAGTTAACTAACCATAGTGGTAACGGAACATTTAAATGTATTAAGTATTTGGAAGAAAAATATGCTTTCTTATTCCATTTTTGCTAGGATGTGACATTAATTAATACAAATTTTAACTTTAATATCATAACTTGTGGAAACGTAAATTCGCACATGAATAAATTTACATGGGATATCAGGGCAAGTTCAGTGAAGTATACAGAATCGATGTCTATTCACACACGAACGGACCGACAAAATCCACCCCAATTCTACAGACTGGACTGCATACCGGAATTTACTCTATAGAACTATGTTCAATTAATAGTACAAACTATACTTAATATAGATTTTCTAAATTGACTGAAAATATTTTAGCTGGATATCGCACTAAAGTAAGTAAAACAAACAAACGTTTTATTTCCTTCATATTAGAATGTCAACAGGATCAGTTAATTTCTTTTCTTTCTTAAAAATTTAAATTCACTTACCAATTCACATGGGTCTGCAGGCCAGTGTGTGAACTTTATTCAACGAGTGAGGTACCGACCGTTGGCTCAGTGTGGATTCGAAACTTAGGCCTTGCCCTCCGAAACTGTAGCCACTGAGCCACCACGCCGGCAAGTTCAGATATATAAACTATTTGATCCAGTTTTATAAATCTATTTTTATTTAAAGAAGAGGTAAATCTACTTTTTAATTTACTTTACCCATTTCCCATAGATTACACACTGTGTGGGGAACTCATCAGACAGAGTAAGGGGAAAAATCAGTACAGTACAAGGTGAATATTATTGAAAAAACTAACAGTCATGGCCAAGATTCGAACCTGCGCACTTTTTAATTCGAGAACTAAGTCCTGACGCCTTAAACCGGTCGACCTCTGGTTCTCCCAAACGCCGGATTTATAAAGGATGCATCTTTTTATATCCCTTATTTAATACCACTTTATTGTGTTAGGGATCTACACAATCTAAATCGGAATTGCGTTTCGTAAATTACTAAATTATGAAGTGTTCCAAATAGGCATACATTTTACTCAAAATAATCAAGGAAGTAGCTTCCTGTTTCATTATAGATTTACACCATTACCTACTAAGATAATTATTTTAAACTCAGTCGATTTTAGTATTAATTAATTTTTCCTTCAATTATTATTCTATTTGCAATTTTTAAATTGTTCTAAATGAATTTCGAAGTCTGGCCTCCACCGTTGAAGACTGTTAAATTAAATTTGTCAGCATTCTCATTAATTCAGATCTTAGAAATGTAACCGATTGTGGGGTTTTTTTGTTAATTCACCACCACTACTTTTTCCTTTACTTCACTAGCACTACTTATTTTATCGTAATTACGAATAGGTTTATACTAAATTTGATCACAAACTGGTAAACCCAATGATTGACATACATCCGAATGTGCTCTTCGTGTGTAACTTCTTGGACAGCAATAAGATAAGGCCAGTGATATCGGATTACTAGCGGAAAAGGAATTCGTTAACAGTGGACGTAAAAATAATTGGAGAACAGTTTTTAGAGCTGTTTATTTTCAGTTTTAGAATATTTATCAAGTGGTAGAGAATTAATGGAAACAAAAAAAGTAGTAGTAGTGAATTAAAGGAAAGGATCCCGATTGTATTCTGTAGCCACCTTGTTGTGATATGTCATGATAATTTCCACATATCAATTGAATTATTTATTATAACGTATTCTTTTATACACAATGTATGTAACAAATAACTTGTATTATCAGCTGAACACTATCAGTCATTATAAAAGTACCATATTTCCAAACAGACTTATAGTAATAATAAAGTAAATTTTAGCTCCACACTACCACCAATGGAACAATACCTCAGTAATAATGTCTAAATATCTCCCTTCTGTTGCATGAATCATATTAATTTTCCCTCACTGCAGGTATTCATAATGAAATAGGGAAATTCGAAGCTTCTAAAAGTGTTCTGATATTGCGGAAATTCCCCTGCCAGCTGTTAAGAGCCGTTCCCCAACCTTGCATATTTGGAGGGTGCATTTTAATACAGGTTCCACGGAAATGTACGAATTAAAAATGCATTTTTATTGAATTATGAGAAAGAAGAACATTTTTAGTAACCGGCTTATTTATTAGACAATTTGTTTTGAATATTAAGTTACGTAACATTTTGGTTTATATTTTACACTTATGATAGTAGATATGAAAAACAAATGTATTGTATTGTAGTTGGTCTCAAAATCCATTTTAGGGCCCTCTAAATCCAAAAAAGTGTGTCCGTATGTGTGTGCATATGTGGTGTCTGTCGACCAAACGGATGGATTGATTTTTATGAAATTTGGTACGTAGGTATAATAATCTAATATCTCCAAACTGTTTTTTTCACTTTTTCAAAATTAATTGTAGTTTTTTATGGGCCAAAAACATACAGAAATTGAATTTTCTGAAAAAACAGCTCTGCCGATTTTGATTAAATTTTCAGGAAATGTGTTAATTACAATTTTAAATATTGTAATAAAAACCGAATGTCCCTAACGTGAATAGTTTTTGAGTTATAAAATTTTTTTGTAACAGCTATCTGGCACTATCTATTTTTAATAAATAATAAACCCGATTTTCTCATTTAATATGCATTAAGATGAAAGTAGAGTTCTCTTAGTTTAGTACTATTTTCAGAATATCCTCACATGATGAAGACCCCCATTATCCACTCGTCAACCAATATTAGTGAAGATCCTATCATACTTTGACATTTTGACATGGTACGTTAATTGGCCCTAACGGCTCCTTAGGGCCAAAAAGGCATTATAACGTCTCCCCACTCTCGTCACCATAGACCCTAACCTGGCAATTTTGATGGGTTTTATTAGGATAGATTTACATGTTTTAAGCCGTAAGGGTAAAAGTCCTTCCTTTAGACTTGATCTCTCAGCACGCACAAAAGTACCACTTGCGAGGATTGCGAGAACAACTGTTTTACTGGCAAGGAATTTTTTTTAAAGATATTACCAGTTCAGAAAATAACTTTGCGAACGCTCAACGTTAGAGTATGCTTGTCTGCGTAAATCTGATACTTGATACTCCGTAGCCACCATTTGAACCACCTGTTGAACATTGTATCTGTCTTTTTAGATTTAATATATTCCATCATAGCTCGTTGTGATAAAATGAATAGTTGTAAAAGGTGCGTTATAATCCTCGATTCTGAAGAAAATTAGCTTCTAAATAAATGCAAGGGTAAAAATTATAAAGAAATTAAGAACCGACTAAATAACGAATGCACACAAAAGCTTAAAGATATGAACAGAGAATTAGAGAAAGACAAAAAAATATACAAATTAACATTTTAAAATAAAAGTGAACTGGCGAAATATCAACTCGGGTAATTCAAATTTGATTTGCAACACATAATTATACCTTATATGTGTAAACATGTACACGCATGGAAGTATAATTTGCAAGAACTTTCACGTCCTATTTACGTAATCACTTTAGTTTAGTGTTACCGTGGGTGGTTTCGGAGCGTAATTCTAACGTCATAGTCAAGGCAGATATTGCTAACCAGAGCAATACACATCCTCAAACGTCACTTTTGTGATTCAGTCTATAAAACCTTCACATAATCTGCGTGGGAATTCGTTGAAAGTATTTGAAAAAATACAATGAAAACTACTAAGTGCATTATAACAGACAACCACGCTGATGTTAGAAATATGCATACAAATAACTCCATAGTCTAAATAGACATTAAAAAAGATAATTAGTAAGGTTATAAGAGATAGAAAGGTATTGTTAGACAATTATAGATACAGATATCATTTCAGACAGAAACCAGACAGAATCAACAAAGACGACTCACAAACCCGCCGCTAAAACAAGACAGAACTTTCAAGACAGCTCTAAAAATATTTATCGCCATCTTATCTTTGAAGTATGTTCTTCATTGTTATAAAATAAACAATCTGCACATCTAATTTGCTATGTTACTATTTTACTTACGCTGAGTAAAAACTACGCGCAAATTTAAGCAATAATATCTAATAAATATGATGATTGTAATTTGTAATATATACAGTATCTTGCATGTAAGTTCCCCTCATTTTATGAGAGAAGGAGGTAATGGTTCAGGATGATACAACTACTAATATACTGAAGCCTAAAAATGTATTATTAGGATTAATTTTATACTTTTATATTAGATTAATTCATCAAAAATATTCATATGTACGTAAGGTTAATAAGAATATGTTCAATATAATTCAACAACCTGATGACTATTGTAGCATCTAATGTTATTGAAATGGCTAGTAGAAGGTGAGGGGAGACTTGAAGAGGCAAACGTACCCTTGAAAGACAATGCTTAACCCCTCACCCCAAACTGACGTCTCCACTCACAATAGTAAGTGTATAACTGCTTAATTGCTTCCCCACTTAACAGTATGCTATACCTACCACCATATTGGATTTGATTCTCCATAAGGCAAATGCTAGATTCAAAATAAGATTACAGCTTTATTTATAAAAGCACAATTTTAAACGTAGTTTTTTTCGAAAGGAGACACAATTGTTTAGTGCACCCTGAGACAGATTGTTTGGAACTGTTATGATTCTTTTTTTTTTTCAATAATCCAAACAGTTAGATAAAATATCTCCTCAGGAGGTACTATTCACACTTGTACTATATACCATGTTAAAATGTCAAATACATATGTTGAAAACTGTAAAAGTGAACGTTTTTAAGTGATGTAATGTTCCTCTGCAAAACGCGGGCGTCAGCTACTGGCCACGCTGCCTGGTAGCCAAGTGGGAAGGAGAGTCGACTGCCATGACTGTTAAAATCACACAATGGGTTGGAGACGGGCGGACCGATGACAACCAGTCTTCTGATAGTACACGGAGTTGCAAGTAAGTTTCGAAGTCAGCACCGGTAGAAGGTTGGAGTTTTTAATGAAAAAAAATCATCTAGTATGCTTTTTACTAAAGACATCCAAAGGCATCAGCGCTGGCTATCACAAGAAGTAGTGAAAGGAAAAGTTCGTTAGTGTGGGAATAGAGGTTGTTGAAGAGAAGGTGTCAACCCTCCGTCACCTCCCTTGACACCCCTTTAATTGTTACACACGGCCACTGCACTTCCTCGATTGTTCCATTACTGACTCGACAGGCCAAACTCACAGTCACAATGAGTGAAAGGGAAAGATTTTTGTGGGGCAGAAGGGGTTGTGGGAAAGAATTACAGTGTCAAAATTTCTTCACCGCCACTTAGACCCCTTTCATATTTACACGTAGCCGCTGCACCTCCTTGATTGTTCTATCACTATCTCGACGGGCGAAACTCACAGTCACAAGGAGTGAGAGGGAATGTTTGTTGGGGTGGCATAAGGGGTTGTATGAGAGAAGTAAAGTGTCAAACTTACTTCACCGCCCCTTACACCCCTTTAATATTTACACGTGGCCACTGCACTTCCTCGATTGTTCCTTAACTGGCTCTACAGGCCAAACTCACAGTTACAAGGAGTGAAAGGGAAAGATTTTTTGGGGCAGAAGAGGTTGTGGGAGAGAACTACAGTGTCAAACTTACTTCACCGCCCCTTACACCCCTTTAATATTTACACGTGGCCACTACACTTCCTTGATTGTTCTATCACTATCTCGACGGGCGAAACTCACAGTCACAAGGAGTGAGAGGGAATGTTTGTTGGGGTGGCATTAGGGGTTGTGAGGGAGAAGTGAAGTGTCAACCCTCCGTCACCTTCCCTGACACCCCTTTCATCTTTACACATAGCCACTGCACTTCCTTGATTGTTCCACCACTGACTCGACAGGGCAAACTCACAGTTACAAGGAGTGAAAGGAAAGATTTTTGTGAGGCAGAAGGGGTTGTGGGAGAGAATTACAGTTTCAGCCTTTCGGCACCGCCCCTTACACCCCTCCCATATTTACATGTGGCTGCTGCACTTCCTTGATTGTTCTATCACTGTCTCGACGGATGAAACTCACAGTCACAAGGAGTGAGAGAAGAATTTTGTTGTGGTGGCATAAGGGGATTGTGGGAGAAAAGTTAAGAGTCAACTCTCCGTCACCTTCCCTGACACCACTTTCATAAAGGAAGTAAAGACACGTGGCCGCTGCACTTCCTTGATTGTTCTATCACTATCTCGATGAGCAAACCTCGCAGTCAGAAGTGAGAGGAGAAGTTTGTTGGGGTGGCAAAAGGTCGTGGGAGAGAAGTTAGGTCACCTTTCGTCACCTCCCCTTACATCCCTTTATTCTTTACACGTAGCCACTGTACTTCCTCGATTGTTCCATGACTGTCTCGACGGGCAAACCTTGCAGTCAGACGTCAGAAGGAAAGTTTGTTGGGGTGGCATTAGGGGTTGTGAGGGAGAAGTAAAGTGTCAACCCTCCATCACCTCCCCTAGCACCCCTTTCATCTTTACACGTGGCCTCTGCAATTCTTGATTGTTCTATCACTAACTCGACAGGTAAACCTTGCAAATAGAAATGAAAGGAGAAATTTGCTGGAGTGGCATAAGAGGTGGGAGAATTTGCTGGGTGGGAGAGAAGTAACGTGTTAAACCTCCATCACCTACCCTGACACTCTTTTAATCTTTACACGTGGCCATTGGACTTTATTGATCATTCCATCACTATCTCACAGGCCAAACGCACAGTCACAAGGAGTGAAAGGTTGTTGGCGTGGTATAAAGGGTTGTAGGAGAGAAGTAATATGTCAACCCTCCGTCACCTACCCTTTAATCTTTACACATAGCCACTGATTGCACCATCACTTTCTAGACAGTCCAAGGTCAAGCCTTCTAAAACTGCATTTACCATTCTTCTTCTTCTTGTTTATTTATTTTATTCTTATATTTTTATTTATCTATGTGTAAGACGCCGATCTTCAAGGTATGGGTGAATATGGATTTAAAAAAGTGTGATAAGTGTAGATGGATGAATATTGTTGCAAACTAAGGCCGGCTATTCCTTAGAAAGTGTCAATGATTATTAGCCCAATAAAAAATGAACAGCCGATAGGTATCAGCTGATCCCTTTTAAATTTTGTTATGACTCGAACTGAGAACTTTTAGCTTAAGAAGCTGAGATTTTAACCAATTACGATCCAGATAAATTTATCTAAATCTATTTTTTTTTCATAAGGAACTTGATAATTAGGTTGATTTATTTTCGATTAAACTCATTCATATAATATTAAATTTTTTAGTCACGGTAACTTTAAATTTATCCTCTCGTTTTATACGGAACAGGTCAAACTGTATAAGCGTTCTAAGGACATAAACAACTATGCGACAACGTTGTACATAATGTACATTGACTGTTCTATTTATTTACACTAACCACAAAATGTTTTATAATTAGTATTTAGTACTATAAATAAATTACCAAACTACATACGCAATTTAATTAGTAGTAGTTTTAAAATACGTTATTAAATTTGTTTGATAACTAGTTTGTTTTAAGCTTATTCAAATCTTAATTTCAGTATAGTATAGATATAATTCATGACAAAAATCTTGATATGGTCAGTTGAAATAAACATAAATGATTCATAAACTATTAAATTACATTCTTATTCATTTGCTTACGAAATTTGATACACATTTGGAATATGTTTAAACTATAAAAGCAAATGTCACTTCCAAACCAAAAGGATTTAATCATCTCATTAATTAAAGCTATTAATCTGCATCTTGAAATTGTCTTTAGTTACTTAATTGCCAGCAGCTTCTTTGAAAAGTAATTTCAATAAATAGTCTTTATAATTCCAAAGTATATAAATATAAATATATATATAACAATTCGAAGAAAAAATAAGCATTAACAAATACTGGTATTTTTAACACTCAATAATTATTTTGAAAAATGCTCGTCTTAACTCATCATGAAATGCTAAGTTATACGTAGTGTTACAACTTTAAAGACATAATATTGTTTTATTTATAAAATTGTATTCAATAGAGAGGTTAATAGAATGGAAAATCTCAAAATGCCAAACAATACGTTATGTTAACCAGAATAATTTCAAAACATCGATAAATGAAATTATTCTAATCCCTCAACAAACACTGATGCGACCCACCCCGGATGGATTATGGATTACGTTCACAAATACGATTTTAATTAATATCGTCACTCGTGCAGACTGAAAATAGTAGAATAAGGCCTCAACAAATTTATTTTTTCGTAAAATAAAACAAGATGAGTCCTCTACGTTGTAAATATAAGAGTTATTTTTTTTCGCTTACTTGAAACTTCTTCAACATATGACTAATATGTAGTTATATTCTATTTTCGACAGCTAAATGTTTTTAATATTCAGTATTATTCTTCATTAATAATTCGCCGATCGTAGGCATTGGAAAATATAAGGGGTGAATGAATATGATAAATGTAGATGAACGAGCGTTGTTTTCGTTACTAACTATTGTCGAATTTTCAATAGAAAGGTCTATTTAATAGAAGTGCAATAGGCAGGAAAACTAAGGGACCTACAATTTTACTTGGAATCCAAACCACGTACTGTTGGCCTGATTTTCCGCTAATTGACAAGCCAGATACTCAATTCACTTTCCTACACAACATCCAGGCCCTGACTACCACCCAACATGGACACCCCAAACTTCTGTAGTAGTGTCCAATTTGATTGTAACCATTGAGTGGACGATACATCCGTATTAAAACAACAGAGCATAGTTCATATGACCTATAATATTCACAACACTTTATCCCCAAGTAGCTGGGTTACAGCACTACGCCACTAGTGCCGACGGTATAATACTCATTTTGGTACAGCAATATATTTCGTTACATAATAGATGACGCTTCTACGACCTAATTATCTGCCCACAGGTATATATGCGGAAATAACATGTATTCATTATTTATTATTAAAAAGCCGGAAACTTAAGCTAAACACAAATAAATATCTTCAAGACTAAATATTATTTCACCAATATTAGCCAGTTACTGGCAGTATCCGATTTAATATCAAATACATAATTTTATCACTATTACATCCTTTCTGGCAGTTAAGTTGCCTGAAAGTCAGTTGAGAATAATTTTATAGAAACCCTTGGATTGAACCTAATTACTGAACAAGATCACTTGAAATTGTGACAGACTATCAGATATTTTATTGATAACATCAAAACTTACTTAAATAGGCAAGAAGAATATAAAAACATAACCTCATGGACTGTTAGGTACATGAGTATAGGGATAGACCATATTTGAGTATTACAAACAAGGACATATTTTGCATCGTGAAACCTTGCATAATTTTATGTTAAAGATGTCTTATTTTACAAGTGAAGTTAAGGTTAAGAAGCCCTCTCTAACACTTAGCCTGTGACAACGACTTAAAGCCATGCCCAAATTGACGCGGTACGCGTTAAGGATAAACCGCTATGTATTTTAGTGCAACGGATGAGAATGGGAGGGCCTACTCTGACGCGGTATACCGCTTCCGGCGCGTTCACTATTACCCTCGTACCGCGTAAATGATGCATGCTCTATTTTACCGCGAGATATTTCTACCACGGTCAGCCTGAAAATGGTCAGGATGAACTGATTGAAGGGAGAGAAACACAGACAAATTATGTAGCAACTAGTAAAACAACAATCAGTAGATCAACATCAGCAATGAAGAGGAAACGTGATTTTCTAAGTAATACAAAGTAATAAATTACTTTAACAATAAACAAAAATCATCAGGCGTAGTAATGGACGATATAGATCACGTAATAGTGGGATATACGAAAACCATTAAAAAGTTTTCTCGCAAAAGGCAAATTAATGCTAAGAGTAAAATTGGACAAATTATTTTAGGCTTAGAGGTGGAAGAAGTTGAAGAAATCAATGTGCCACAATCCCTGTTTGTATCATCAACTTATTGTTTGCAACACACTCCCTGCCAGTAACAACTTATTGGGTTATTCAAGCAGCTCCATAGACTTTAACACCCCTGATTTTTCTCTGGGGCCTCTACAGTCTTTAGTGGAACAACAAATATCAGACGAGGTAGAAAATTATCTCAATGTCACCAAAGACCTCGCATTTTTGTTAACTTTTAACATGTATTTAAATACTTCGTTAATATAATACTTTACTATAATAATGATAAATATAGTTATAATCAATTGTTGTCATTTAATTTATTTTCTTTTTTCGTAAACATACCTTAATGTAACAGCAAGACGTTCCTCAGGAGTAGGCCTAATTGCACCTATAAAATGTGTGTCTTCCTTCCTGATTATTTCACCAATTCATAAAAACATTCTATGGTCATTCGAAAATATATGTAGACACGTTTTTCGTCTCTTCTAAGACCATGGTATGGTAAGAGTGTAGGTATTCACCTAGCTCCGATCTCCTTTCGTTGATAGGATGTACCAAATTTCTCGATCTTCAGTGGTGGACAGCAAAAAGAAAATATCTACTTCATCGTACGTTGATCTCATGTTGATTGACGAACAACAACTGAACCTCTTGCCAAGTAATGAGGTAAGCACCCGTACCGCGCCAATGTGCCCGCCTTTCAGTACCACCCATTTACAAACAAACCAACAACCGCGTATGGCAAACCGCGTCAGTTTGGGCATGGTTTAAATCCACGTTTTCACTAAAGTCTTCCATTAAGTTTTCCAACAATTTCGGTAATTTGTATCTATAAAATACAGCATCTTTTTCTGTCTTCCACTTGTGAAGAGACAATTCTTCCACTAAATTTTGGTTTCCCACGGAGTGTCGCTAAAGATCAAAGAAAGTTGACAACAAAAAGTGGAAGATTATTTGCTGCGCGCTTTGTGCAAGCAACTTGTAGGAAACTAGTGGAAAACTGTTCACCCTCCACGCGCTCCGAACGTGACAAACTTCACCTACAAACAGTTGATTTTGATATTTTAAACAGATAACTCAGACTAGCGTACGAATCATCAGTAGCAAAAACGTAATGTAATAGTTATCTTTTGTTGGACAGGTACAACCTTCCTCTAGTTTGTGTAACATTTCTTTATTTTATGTCAAATCGTTAAAATCAAACACACAAAGTTATTACTGGTCATTATCAGAAAGTTTTTGGCACTCCCGTCGCACCTCAGCTCACCACCAACGAATCGACGTCACCTACTCGGAGATAAGCTATCATATCACTGCCACTGTGTCTATCCCTAGCTTATCCATACGCCAATTCTTTGGCAACAAGTTTTCCACTTGTTTCTCTAAATTTGAGAACAGCAACTATTAGTTTTCTACAAAAGTTTTTTATCAACTTTGGTGTAAACGCGGCTGACTTTCAAACAGCCACTTGTGACTGGCCAGGCGAGCTGCTCACCTGTGAGATCGCTCAGGTGGTCACCTTTCCAAGGAACAGCCACAATAATTTATGTTGATTGACGTGGTTACCTTGCGATAACATTGGAACCCTCAGGTCAAGACCACTGTATACTACATTATAGTGATAAGATTTTTAACCAATAGATCCACTTTTAAAGTGGGATTCCTGAGTTCATGAATGGGATTCCTTTTCTCGTAATGACCTGAGTGCACTATAATACTGCTATTTTGTCTGATAAAATGATACAGAACTATATGCATTGTATAGACTTAAATATACGGTGCTATATTAAGAAATTTGTAAATGTGTGCAGTGAGAAAACAAAACTAAAATAGACAATTTTTCATTAATAAATTATAATAATTGCACAACGTACGTACAGTGGCTAATTGCTACCCCTATAAATTAGTCTGATGAAATCAGCAATACCGGTATTCCCCATGTAATGTACTGGTTCTTCCCTTTAATCTATCTGATAAGTTCCCACACAATAGTTTATGAGGAATAGGCAAAGTTAGGTTCAGAAGGAGTTTGGCCTACCTTTTTATATAACTTTAAATAACTCAAACTTAACTTCCTAATATTACTTTGGAATTTTCTTTTCGGGATTATTATGTTTTGGTTTTTTTTTAGACACCATTATTAAATATTTGATCCACATTTCTTTAACATTTAAAAGTAATTTATAAGGCCATTCTTATATGTTAGTCAACAAAACATATTTAAAACTGAACAGAATGTATTCCTTTAAGGAAATCTTAGTTAATGTTTGAATGTACGAAGAAAACCCAACATTTAAAATCATGGGCAAATATCAACAGATATTCTCTTTCACTTTAAATAGGTAAATCAATTTAAACCCAGCCACCCACACTGCAGGAGGTCTGTGATAGAATAATACACTCTTTGTCCCTGAAGTGAGTCTACATTCACGGAATTCCCCAGACTGTCGTCCAAACTCCCTCCCCCCTTCACGTACGCCCTTACATGCTTGAAGGGTGCATTCAGTCGCAGAGACGTCGAGTAATTGAAACACACATTCAATGCAGACATTTCAATGAACACTAGTTGGTGTTTAATTTGCAGTTATCATGGTAGCTTATACATTTTTAAACATTTCAAGTATCATTATTTATTTTAAATTTAAAATGTCTATGATAATTAAATTTTTTAAGTCTAGGTACTCTTTGATTATTATATAAGTATTCCAATTCATTACAATAATTTGATATGTTATGAAATATATGTTATCCTTAATAAAGGGATACACAAATTTAAAAATGTAAAGTAACATTTTAATACTAAATAAACATTTGTAATGAAATATTCTGAATCAAAAATATACAATATTAAGTTATTAGTATATTTGATAATTTTGAGAATTGTTAGGAAATTAGTATACATTTAGGATTTAAATTATTCTGTTCTATTTGCAAATATAGTTTATATTAGATAAAATAATAGTTATAAACATTACTTTTTAATAACATAAACATATCAGATAAATTAGTAACTAAATTTTTGACAAAACGAAAAAAATAGTCCGTACGTTATTGATTATACTGTTAAATTAAGTCCAGACATCTACTACGCACTACAAATTGGGAAGTATTTAGAAGATATAATTATACTGATTACTATTTAATTAAACTTAGTATTTCCCATACAGCATCTTACTACCACATAAAAATAAAAAAACAAAACAATATACTAAGGATTAAAAAAAATAACGATTTAAATTGAGACTAAGAGTCAAATAATTGCACTAAATGACACTAACGGTGTCAACTAAATTCAAAATTAAAGTCACTTTAAACACACTAAACCCAAATTAATGAACCAAGAGTAGCAAAGAAAACAATGATGCTGCTAATTAGCAAGCTCAAAAAAAGTTGAGAGATGTACTTAAATGTTTTTCCTGCGGGATTACTACCCTTCATGTTTTTGTTTCCCCAGGTAAAAGGGATGCAGCTAAGCTTTTCAACTGAAAATGTGGTTTGTCACAGTCAATCTTTTGTAAACAGGGTGGGAAGAGTTTTGGAGGAAGGTTTCGTTTCATGGTAGCTTTCAGAACATACTATTAAGAAATCATAATGACTTATATCTACTCGTATAACACAAATATTTTGTTACTTTAAAAGTTAATTTTAATATTTTCTTTTTGTGTTAAGTGGTCAAAAAAACTATTTTAAGTAAGTAAGAAATCAGTTAGTTATATATTTACTGCATCACTTCTACTTTAACTGGAAAACATCTTTATAAACTGTACCAGGAATTATGAAAAACTTAATTATTAGTTTTTATATATAGAGTTTAGAGTAAGATATCCTTATCATAAAAGTTTGTTCTTTTTATTATTATCATTATTATTTTTTTTATTCAAGGATTTGTTTGTAGAATTATGTGGTATTTTCTTAGACTGATATATACAGGGTGTCACAAAAAAGTGTCTTGGCTCTTAATCTTTTAATCTACGCTTATTAGAGCAACAAAAAGAAGGATACGTGCTTTTTTAGTGTTCATCTATCTTTCAGTGTTTTTTACAAAATTATTAACTCATGAACGGTTTGACGAACTGATATAAAATGTTGCACCCTTATTTATTTTAAGAATAGTAAATAGCAACAAGGGTAGTTGATTTGTCTTTACCTATTTGAAATATAAATTGATTTTCAGTTTATAAGATATTTGGAGCTAAATAATTTAAATGGCCAATATTTAAAAGTTTAAATATAACTCAAGAGATATTTTTGCTTATTATTAATGTTAACAATAAGACGCGTGTGAAGTTTTAAGTCATTTGGTCAACCAGTTCTTGAGTTATTATTTTTGTAAAAAAAACAAAAAACAGTTATTTTTGTGCTCAAAAATATGTGTATATTCTATAGATTAGGAAACCTTTGTGTGACACCCAGTATAGATATTTGGGCGGGCATCACTTGCGCAGAATGCAGAAAGCCAGGTAGAGGCTTTCCATCTTTTGCGCGGAGAGCTATAGAGGACCCCCCGATAGGTTCCATCATTTGCGCTAAACGGCGGTCTCTTTGAAATATATATCCTATTGTTTTCTGTAGTGTGGAATTTAGTTATAAACAGTGAATGGAGCTACGAGATGAAAACTCAATTCATTTTTAAGTCGATAGGCAATCATGATACCTTTAACACTTGAAATATAATCCATGCATCATTAGTGGGGCAATAAATATCCATTGTAAATTAGGTTAGGTTAGGTTAGGTTAGGTTAGGTTAGGTTAGGTTAGGCATGATGGAATTACCGCTCTCAGGCTTACCTGGACTGGACCCTGCGCAAGTGATGGAAGGGGATTAGGATACCCTTGCAAACCTTTTTTGGAGGTCAGAAATTCTGCGCAAGTGATGGACGACCAGATATTTGACTAAGACGACAAACTGACGGACTCCTTGGAGATGCAATAAAGGGACAACTAAAGTAGTAGCGGGAGGCTTTTAATAGCTAGAATCACTATAAACTATCTGATTTGCAAGTTGAAACAGGAACTCTATCATGTTTGAACCTATAGATTACGTAATGGTATTTTAAACTACCCTTGAATCAGTGTATGGATTTACAAAATGGCACAAAAAGCTGTTTGCGGGTATATTTTCAGAGTCTAACAACCTTATAATGGTGAGGTCTCATCCCCCCCACAACACACACACACACACACACACACATATGGGACACTTTGTAAAATCCCTTTATTGGAGTTTATACAGCAGAAGGCTATTAATTGAAGAAAACAATCCCTAACAAGAGGAAATACATGTAGACTTTCACCAATATAAATCTCCCCATAATCTACCTTATTATAATCAATTAAATCAGAAAAGTTAGGAAAATTATAATAACAAAACATTGTAGTTGGCATTATTATAGGCAGTGAAAAGTCTATCCTTAATTAATACAAGTTAAACAATTTTCTTATCAAGAAATATTCAACATGTAATTTAAATCGATGACAAACATTTAAATTATTTAATTTTAGAGGAAGGATTGTATTAATTCTGTATTACAAACGCTTACCTAATTTAATTGTGCATTTCTAATAACAACGAGCCAAATTCTAACGGATTTACTAAAATAATATATTTCCCTGAATAGTGGGAAAACAATGAATATGTTCAGCTTCCCCGCTCCCTTATATTACCTCCCACCCCACCGAATCTGCAGTGAAATCGCCTTTCCCCGAACATATGCTGGGCTGGCTGCCAATATATTAGCAATATTTTAGCGTCCTTATTGGTTGGTACGCTTGTTTACGCCATCTTCTTCGGAAACATGTCCAGTATTTTTTTTCTTTAAATAAAATAATTTCATTTATAAAAATCAGAGAAACTCAAGTTTTATAAAACAATTTAATTTATATAATTAAATTAAGACAAATTATTTGGTTATAAAAGGATATGAACATAATTTTAATTTGAAAATTTTAAAAAATATGTAAATATGTTTTTTCTAAAATGTACTCTCATCCGACCTACACCTGTTAAAATACTTTTTGTTTTACTGTTTACACCAGTGGCATTTTTAACACGGTATTCAAACGTTGTTGAGGGAGAATGGTCCAAACCCCTGTGGCAAATTGAGATGACATTTTTGGGATCTGAACCCGTGACCATCTGCATTGGAAGCAGATGTATAACTATTATGTTAGCAAAGTACTTAAATTCTTAAAAAATAAAAATTTGTTTAAGAATTATATTTTTAATTCTTTAAAAAATCATTATTGAAGCTTGTCCTACTGGAAGTAATTGTAATTAAAGACTGTGAAATAAAAAAACACATTTCTAAGTATTTTTATTTTGAGAGTATTTTGGAAAACAAGGTTTATACAGGGTGGAAAAAATATGGAAATACTTTCACAACAGCGTTTGGTATATAGTAGAGAAATAATATTGTTCAAATTAGTTACATTGAAATTTAAATGACCACTACTCTTGAAATGATAAAGCTTTTGAAGTCCAGTTTGCGGCAATTAATTTCTCTTGAATAGATATTTTATTTGATACCAAAATCAACATTGGCTTATATTGAATATTTTCATTCAACTCCACCCGTCCCACTGAAAAGATGATATGTTGCTAATGGGGTCAAAAAAATGTTTTCTTTGTAACCGTGATGATGCACAAGATTTCACTTTTACAAGTGAAATCATATATAAGCTGTGAAAGAGTTAGTATATTTTTTCCACCTTGTATGCAGACAATATTCATTTTCGAACAACAACTCGATTTTAAAGAAAATATATTTAATAACTCCACAAATTTAACTACTGTTAACTCCACTGTTGGTAACTAACAAGCGTTATTAAATATTAGTGCAGTCACTGCATGTTGTTTAATTGGTTTGGGAGTACGTGCCTTCATTACACTCCCTCCCGGTCTGCTTCGCTCTATTAATCATTGAAGATAATCTCCCTTCAATGGCATGTAGTCGTGCAGCAGTTCTGTGTATTACCATTGTCGCTTCACTGCTTTTACTACTTAACTATTTTTTTTCTTCTTCAGGTAACTCACCTCAAGTCTCATTATTGCTTTTACTCGCCTATAATTTATGCTGGCCCTTATGATCAGATTAATATAGATACATACTATGAAACATAAATTATTTACTTCGCACAAATAAAAATAACAATTAATAATTGTTATGCTAAAAATTATTATTGACTTTCAATCCAATATATTTGTTATGTTGAATCACGGCAATCACCTGACTGTAACCCAGGTAATTTCAGTTCCATCTTATTTGGTAGAAATTTCTGTCTCTGGGCCATTCCGGTTACTTCTAGGATGTGCTAGAATAACAGATGATTTGCCTATAGGCGGAACAAGAACTTTCCCGAATTGGCGTTCAGAACGGTCTAGATGTCTTCCAGAACAATCTCAACCACAGCTCTAGAACCTTTCAGACTTGCACCGGCGCCTTATATAAAGGCACTTAGCCAACGAGTCAGTCCTAGTGGAAGTGTGTCTTTGGTGTTCAGCCTGCAGTGGAAGTAGCAGTCAAATGGCACTTTTAGGTAGTGACAGTTCACAAATTGTGGGAATTAGTGTGAACACAAATTCGATTATAATAAGGTACATTAAACATAGTAAATAATAGTGGTTTAATTTCAAGTGTTTGATAGCGTTGTCTGGTGATAACAATCTTTAAAATAGTTATTTGTCAGTATAAATAAAAGTAATAATTATTATCCATGGAGTGGAATTGCATCATTATTTCACCTGACAATAACAATAGGATACATACATTACAACCCTATTTTCCATAAAAAATATAAATATATCAAACTATAATGTAAACACTTTTTACAGAGTACAATATGTTCCATTCCGTGTTATTATAAATTTAGCACTATATAACGAAGCCTTATATTTAAGCCCGTGTGGTGCAGCTCAAGTTGTCTCCTTCCTACGGAAACGTGTCACCTTGAAATTGAAATGTATGATTTCACCTGAATGCATGATGAGGAAACTATAGTCAGAAATGATTACTCCACGTGATACAGTCAGGCTTGCAGATTGTCTCTGTGCTAAATAGCGAAAATATTGAAGATATTATATTTTGATAAGTATTTACATTTTATTTTGATATATCTCATGTTTTTTATTCTGTAATTAACGTTATACTCTTTTAAACATTTTTGAAATACTGTAAACTGGAAAAAATATTGTGGGATGCTTTATAAATATTGGTATCAACTGTAGAGACAGAAAACTATTTACTTTATGTACCGTTGCAGGTGAGGAATGATAAAAAAAAAACAAAAACAAATATAAACATCAAAAGACGAGTGAGGTAAGAATAATCACTGTTATCTTTATATATGCATTCAATCTTTACCTCAATAGAAAAGTCTATTGGTGAGTAAGTGATAAAGTTCAGTATGGCTTAATTGTTCAGGGTAAACAGCGTGCATAATTTGATTTGCAGAGAACATGTATAAACTATATTTATGAAGAGCAAACAGTACCCTCGTAGAATGCTAACATTAGTCTGCAACTAAATAATTGAATAGAACCAAGATAGGATCCTTATATGTAATAAGTGAACCCGTTTTTTTTTTCAATGCAACTCCTCCCTTATTTCTTGACCGTTTTAACGGATGAGGTCTCAAAACATTTTCCTCTGATTTTAGTTTGCAATAAGATCTTCATTTTGTAATATTTTAACCCTCAAAGTACGTTTTTTTATTTTTGCATTTTTTATAATAACATGGGGAGATATTTAAATGAATCGAAAAGTAACAGCTGTTCAAATGTAAATGATAATTTTGAAATAGTTTTAACAACCGTTGGAATGTAAATAATGGTTGTAATATGGAGGAGGTTAGATCTATCATAATGATATGGGGAGTTTGTAAGCATGGTTTTATTCACATTCGATTGTAGGTTTCCGCTCTACTGGACTTGAAGGTTTTTATGGTAATCTAACGCAATTATTTTATTTATTTAATTAATCTTCAGCTGTTAAAAAATACAAATGAAATGGACACGTTTGAAATAAGCTAAGTAATACCATTGGGTGTTTATACTAATAAATAGGTAGCAACGCAAGTAATGTGAGTAAGATACTGTTAGAAAATAAATGGGTTATTTTGATTTGACGTTATACAGTTAACCTTACTTTTATTTTTAGTCAAAAATCACAGGCTAAGGTGTAACGAGCGCAGCAAGTGACGGGATCGAGATGTGAAGCACGCAGGAGTGTCCCTTAGTAAGGTACTATTAAAATATGAAAAGGAACTATTGTAGCCAGAAAAATTATAAATTTAAATCTGTGGCTAGTTTTCCTACAACAAATGGGAGACATAAAACGGAAGTAAAAATGTAGATTATTCTGAGGAAAAATGGCTTTACATATGAAATGAACTGTCACAGTAATCTATGTTATTCTTGACAGAAGAATAGCCGAACATTTCTATGGAACACTGAATGAGTGTATCATGTATGATGATAAAGGAATAGTCAAGAAGATTAGAAGCATGGAGTTACAAAAGGATGTTAAGGATAATCTTAAGAAATGGAAAATACTAATACATTTTTGGAAGGATGGAGAGAGAGTAAATAATTTTAATGAGGAATTTGAAATAATATTTTTGGGTTATTGATTCTTCATGAAAAATAGGCGGGGAGAATCATAAAGGAACAAATAAAGAGAATAAACAGCAGGAGACGGTCTCATCTAGGAAATATCGGACAAATATTTTGTGATATAGGATTTACTTTTTACGTCCAATAAAAGAGGAAAGCAGAATGAGGGAAGTGAAGAGGAGCTGCTAACCTGGGTGAAAATATTAGTTACAAAGCAGAATCCAATAAAATCATGGTTGGTGAGTGATAATTCAACTGTGCAGCTCAACAATAAGTTTTTTAATTGAACAGTATGTGTCACTAACTGTCTCATTCTTAAAGAATCGTTTAATTATACTGAGAACATAACATCAGGTTGGGGCAGCCAGTGGTCAAGTGTCTAAGGCAGCAGGACTTTGAGCCAGATTTATATACAGCGCAGGGTCAAATGATGGTCTTGGCTGGAAATATTTATCAGTAATAATATCCTTTTACAATGGAACCCCCCCCCTTTCTCTTCCAGAATAAGTTCCTCCCACTAATCAATAATATGCGAAATGAGCAGAGTAAGGTTAAAAAGGAGACCAGCCAATCCTTATAAATAAAAAAGGAATATAGCATAAGCACGTTAATTATTTGAAACCTCTATAAAAGAAACTATTTAAAACCGTGCATGCCATTGATGTAATTCAATTTTATAGAAAACATTGGCAGCACTGTAAATGCATTAGCGCACGTCTGGGACTGCGACAGGGCTGCCAACCATCACCAATACGCTAGTAACGATAACTGACATACTTGTGTTGATTGTATATTCTACCTCACTCAAAATGTCTTTGGTTTGATGATATCGACGTTCATTTAGTTTCTTCCTGGCAAACAAATAAAAATTTATAAAAATATAAGTTTATCGTGTCAGTTATATTATTTGAATTTTGAAAAATAACAGTTAATGTTATATAATTTAATTTTTTATTTACATAGTTAAGGATTTAAATGGATTAACGTGAATTTAGGAATTAATATTTTATGTAATTTTAAATGTGTAGTATTTTATCTTTTCTACAAGTTACTCTAGTTAACATCAAAAGTCCAAATTGAGAACAATTTTATATTGGGCTTTTTATAATCTAAATTATTTGAAAATAAAAAAATGTTGGTTGTTTATATAACAGCTGTCCGACTATACAAGAAATGAGGAGTGAGAGTTAGTTAACAATTTAATCTAAAAAAACTATTAACACCATCTTGTCTTAACATTCTGTAGATTATTAGAAGATGGAAGTTTATCATTTGTGGCAAATCATAAATTAAGAAACAAGCGTGCTTGGAGCTAATAAATACAATTTAAGAATGTTCTGTGCCAATTAGAAAATTAAATTCATCTATGCACTGTTCACATTATTCACATAAGAGATATATGATACTAATAACTAATTTAATTGACATTATACGATATTTATATATAAATAAGTTGAAGTATATAAGATATACTTTCCCAGATATTTTAATAGTAAAATAATTATTATTTTGCTTAACAATAACTTGTCTTAAATTAATTATAACAAAATTGTTATTAATTGTTCTGAGTTATTTTGAACAAACAATAATTAATATTCATATTTTACAATACAATTTTCTATACAATTACAGCGATATTCTATACTATACATGTAATAAAATATTCTCTGTGTTCACATTTCCATGACGTATCGTAGCAATAAACAAACACTTGGACATTTGTAGTAGTTTTAATGGTTTAAAAGCTTAGATAAAACATTGAATTAAATAAAATATATTAATAATATTATCTCGAAAAAAAAATTAAAATAATATCTCGAAATTTGTAACACAAAGACAAATGTTTACTAGGAATAATAAAGTATTGTTTAAAACTAAAGTAACAACATCACTAAAAAAAGACCCACCCACCCACCCAAACATTTAAAGTACAGTGGGCGATAACCCACCTGTCCACACATCTACAGTGGTCATGACTCACCTACACCAACCCACATCTACAGTGGTGATAGCCCACCCACCTACCAACACACATACAGTGTTGATTAGGTTACATGATGCCTAGCCTTTCGAATTAAAGATAAATTCCGTTGGTGGTTAATCATTTTCAAAATACAACTCAGTGCACAAATAATATTTAAATAAAAACTTCCGCATATAATAATACTAAAAAAAAATAAAAATAATAAAACTATTTTGTAATGATAAGCTAGAATATTTTTACTATTAATAATAATTTCAAATTATAATGTGATCCTTAACTTTACTATATATACCTAATATTTTCTTGCAAAATTTAAGCTACATATATTGGGATAGCAATCATGGTTAAATCAATACATTTTAATACAGAAATGGAGTAGTTATTTTAATACATGGATAAGTTTACATGGGATTTCCGGCTGTGGTTATTGAAGTATGAAAATCGATTTTGTTCACGGACGAATGGTCCATCAAAATGCAACTCAATTCTGCAGATTGGACGGGGTACTCACATCTATAATACTCCCCAGTACTGGTTGCTCATGGCATTCAAACGAAGGGGTAGTTTTCAATATTAACAACACGTTATATACTAGTTTTAATCATAAAAAAATGTATTATTATTCATATTCTAAATAAATCTAATAATTTATTTACATTATAAATTATTAGACACATCTTAGGATTGAAAAAAATAAATAACCAAACAACTTGAAAACGTGGAAATTGTTTATTAAATCGTAATTTTAAACAGTTTTTTTTATATAAATTGAAAAAGCATTATTCTAACTTATTATTTTCATAAGTAAAGTAAACCATTTCCACGTGCTCTCCGTGGTTTGCACACAGTTTGTAGTCTGAGTTCAACCTCAAGTCACATTTTTTCTAACCATTGCTGTAGTTGTGATTCCAATAACCTCTCTGAAGTTCCTCAATGTCTTGAACCTTCTTCACCTACACTCTGTCCTTGACATATCCCAAAAAAGAAGTGTAAGGCATTGGATCATCTCGACCAATCCAACGGCCAGGAAATTTCATTTTACATCCTTAGTGATTGTCGATTACATATGTTAAAAAAAGGTCCTATAACTTCATCTATAGCCAATGCACGCCAAACATTTCTTTTAGACTGTCTCTTTCTTGTTCTCGAACATTATTACGATTTTCAGTACCACAAATTCTATAATTGTGTCTATTTAACTTTCCAAAATCGTGGAAGGCTGCTTCATCAGAATAAATAACCTTTTTTAAAAAATTGCCTTCTTCATTGTTTACTATTTATTCTTCCATTTCAAGTACGCTGATATTAAAATTGTAGCGTGGTTTATCATTAGGTTTAATTTCATGTAGCAATTGGATTTTTTACGCATGAAGCTTGTATGCATTTGGTGTTTATGCAAAATGTTCAAGATAGTTGATTGTGATAATCCTAATTCAAAATTTTCTCGCTAGGGCTCATTGTAAACGATTCTTTTGTTCAACAACAACTTCAGAAACTTGAGGTCTATCAGCACCCTTTTTATGCTGGACACTTCCTGTATGCTCAAAACTGCCTGTACCGACGTTTTATGAAATTTTTACTTGGAGAGTTGTGGCCATACTCTAAATGAAACCTTCTTTGAACAGTTATTAAAGATCAGCTTTCGAGAAACCAAAGTACACAATTTGCTTTTTCTTGCACAGTAGCTAACTATTTTGATTTTGAGGTTAGGTTAATGTTTGTTTAGTGAACTGTAATTAACAGCTGGTGTAGAAAGGTCCATTGTTGACAAGCTAACTATGCCACATCATGAGTCATTAAGAAGAAAACATACCTAACACTAACATTTTAGATGATATTTTACTTTTTATAAGAATTTTTTATAATTCTTAACATTTTTATAATTGTTATTTTTCAGTTTGTATATAAAACTATTTCAAATTTACTATTTAATAAAACTATTGCCATGTTTAAAAGTTGATTGGTTATTTATTCATTCTTAAAATGTGTACGATAATTTATAATTACCCTGTACATTTATTATTTTTAAGTCTTTTAAGAATATGATAACAGATAATTTCTTTCTAAAACTAACTGTGTTATGTAGTTTAAAAAATATATGTTTGTGATTATGAATATAATTTTATTAGTATTTGGTCTAAAATATAAGCAAAAACATGATTCATCTATACGCCTCAAAAACAACTGTCAAAGAACACATACTGTGAAATATTGTGATTATTTTGCCATTTCTAGCAATTGGAAAAATGAATCTGTTTAATATAATTAATATTTTACATAAATAACAAGTTAGCAACAATTTGATTTTTACGTATCGAAAAATAACAAATGAACATAATTACTTCTATCACATATAGTTTTTAGTATACAAAATTAAACAGAATCACTACTTGATAGAAAATATATGTATACGTCTATATACTCGGTAAAATGTATCTGCTGTGCTTAATTGGTAAACATATAACCTGCGTTCAATACTTAAGCAACAACGTCATCTAAATCATCGATGTTGATGAAAAATACTAACTGAAATTATTGTTTACAAATATTAATAATGTTAGTTGTGTAATAATACTACTTTATCAATAAATGTAAGTTAACTTTTTCATGTAAAATAAATCAAATAGGTAGTATAATAAATCAATCTTAAATCATAAAACCCCAAATATACAACGTGTTTCAGGATCATTCAATTCTTGAAATAAAGTTATTTCAAAACTTGAAATGGTTGCAATGCTTAAAGTTAGCCATTTTTGTTTTTGATAAACAGTTGACGTGAAACGTAGTGAGTGCTCAAATGAAGGGTGACTGTTTATTATACACTTGACTGGGGCACTTCCACTTTGCTGTTGGCAACACTGTCACTGTTTGCAGTACTGCTAACCACAGCGACCAAAATATATTCACATTGCCGTCAAAAACACTGTCAGTTAAAAATAATGATTATTTTACAAGTTTTTACCTTTTATTTTGTTGGTAATACATAACAAAGTAAGTTGGTAAACATTGTTTTACTTACTACAGAATACAATTGTTGTTTTATTTCATTGTTACATGTTTTAAATGTTGTAAAACTATGTGTCCATTTTAAAAAATATTTCAAATTAGTGAAATAAAATTTTAAAATGCAAATATACAAACCAACGGAATTTCTTTTCTCAATTTAAATCGGGGTATTTTAACTGTTCCTGTATAAAACTACCCAACATATGTTATAATGACCCAACATATATTATAATAACCCAACATATGTTATAATGACCCAACATATATTATAATAACCCAACACATGTTATAATGACCCAACATATGTTATAATGACCCAACATATATTATAATGACCCAACACATGTTATAATGACCCAACATATGTTATAATGACCCAACATATGTTATAATGACCCAACATATATTATAATAACCCAACACATGTTATAATGACCCAACATATATTATAATAACCCAACACATGTTATAATGACCCAACATATGTTATAATGACCCAACATATGTTATAATGACCCATCATATATTATAATAACCCAACACATGTTATAATGACCCAACATATATTATAATAACCCAACATATATTATAATAACCCAACACATGTTATAATGACCCAAAATATGTTATAATGACCCAACATATGTTATAATGACCCAACATATATTATAATAACCCAACACATGTTATAATGACCCAACATATATTATAATAACCCAACACATGTTATAATGACCCAAAATATGTTATAATAACCCAACACATGTTATAATGACCCAACATATATTATAATAACCCAACACATGTTATAATGACCCAAAATATGTTATAATGACCCAACATATATTATAATAACCCAACACATGTTATAATGACCCAAAATATGTTATAATGACCCAACACATGTTATAATGACCCAAAATATGTTATAATGACCCAACATATGTTATATTGACCCAACATATATTATAATAACCCAACACATATTATAATGACCCAACATATATTATAATAAACCAACACATGTTATAATGACCCAAAATATGTTATAATGACCCAACATATGTTATAATGACCCAACATATATTATAATAACCCAACACATGTTATAATGACCCAAAATATGTTATAATGACCCAACATATATTATAATAACCCAACACATGTTATAATGACCCAAAATATGTTATAATGACCCAACACATGTTATAATGACCCAAAATATGTTATAATGACCCAACATATGTTATATTGACCCAACATATGTTATAATGACCCAACACATGTTATAATGACCCAACATATGTTATAATGACCCAACATATATTATAATGACCCAACACATGTTATAATGACCCAACATATGTTATAATGACCCAACATATGTTATAATGACCCAACATATATTATAATAACCCAACACATGTTATAATGACCCAACATATATTATAATAACCCAACACATGTTATAATGACCCAACATATGTTATAATGACCCAACATATGTTATAATGACCCAACATATATTATAATAACCCAACACATGTTATAATGACCCAACATATATTATAATAACCCAACACATGTTATAATGACCCAACATATGTTATAATGTCCCAACATATGTTATAATGACCCAACATATGTTATAATGACCCAACATATATTATAATGACCCAACACATGTTATAATGACCCAACATATGTTATAATGACCCAACATATGTTATAATGACCCAACATATATTATAATAACCCAACACATGTTATAATGACCCAACATATATTATAATAACCCAACACATGTTATAATGACCCAACATATGTTATAATGACCCAACACATGTTATAATGACCCAACATATGTTATAATGACCCAACATATGTTATAATGACCCAACATATGTTATAATGACCCAACATATGTTATAATGACCCAACATATATTATAATAACCCAACACATGTTATAATGACCCAACATATATTATAATAACCCAACACATGTTATAATGACCCAACATATATTATAATAACCCAACACATGTTATAATGACCCAACATATATTATAATAACCCAACACATGTTATAATGACCCAAAATATGTTATAATAACCCAACACATGTTATAATGACCCAACATATATTATAATAACCCAACATATATTATAATAACCCAACACATGTTATAATGACCCAAAATATGTTATAATGACCCAACATATGTTATAATGACCCAACATATATTATAATAACCCAACACATGTTATAATGACCTAACATATATTATAATAACCCAACACATGTTATAATGACCCAAAATATGTTATAATAACCCAACACATGTTATAATGACCCAACATATATTATAATAACCCAACACATGTTATAATGACCCAAAATATGTTATAATGACCCAACATATATTATAATAACCCAACACATGTTATAATGACCCAAAATATGTTATAATGACCCAACACATGTTATAATGACCCAAAATATGTTATAATGACCCAACATATGTTATAATGACCCAACATATATTATAATAACCCAACACATGTTATAATGACCCAACATATATTATAATAACCCAACACATGTTATAATGACCCAAAATATGTTATAATAACCCAACACATGTTATAATGACCCAACATATATTATAATAACCCAACACATGTTATAATGACCCAAAATATGTTATAATGACCCAACATATATTATAATAACCCAACACATGTTATAATGACCCAAAATATGTTATAATGACCCAACACATGTTATAATGACCCAAAATATGTTATAATGACCCAACATATGTTATATTGACCCAACACATATTATAATGACCCAACATATATTATAATAACCCAACACATGTTATAATGACCCAAAATATGTTATAATGACCCAACATATGTTATAATGACCCAACATATATTATAATAACCCAACACATGTTATAATGACCCAACATATATTATAATAACCCAACACATGTTATAATGACCCAAAATATGTTATAATGACCCAACATATGTTATAATGACCCAAAATATGTTATAATGACCCAAAACATGTTATATTGACCCAAAATATGTTATAATGACCCAACATATGTTATAATGACCCAACAAATGTTATAATGATCCAACACATGTTATAATAACCCAACATATGTTATAATGACCCAACATATGTTATAATGACCCAACATATGTTATAATGATCTAACATACGTTATAATGATCCAACATACGTTATAATGAGCCAACATGCGTTATAATGACCCAACATATGCTAAAATGACCCAACATGTGTTATAATGACCCAACGTATGTTATTTTTCAGTTTTACAAACAACGAGGATGCACGCACTGTATATTTTTAGTAAAAACTTTAAATTTGTAGTTAGAAAACGTCCTCATGTTAATGATTTATTTTCAGCCGAACATGACATAATTGTGTTCTACTCATAATTAAATAAACCAAACTATTTTGGTTTCTGCCCTAAGAATGGGTTTAGATATATTTTGGGAAGGGTATATTCTCAAATGTGTGCTTAAAATCTGCTTCACAGTACCGATTAACTATGGTATTTAGTAGACTACAGTCAGTGTCTCTTTGTGATAATCCATATTACGAAGTTCATTTGAAATTTCTTTTCTGGTGTGTTCTATCGACTATAACTGTTAACCAATTGTTTCTTATTAACCAAATGATACTCATGGATTCAGTATTAAATGATAACTTATATTCCTAAGTATTTATTACAGTACATTAACTCTAATCTATGTTGAAATCAACAATGTAAAGATTGATTTTCTATGTGAGAATACAAAATTAATTATGAATACTAATTGCTTTTGTAAATTCTAATTTAAATACGTTAAGTTATTATCAATTATGTATTATGTGTATCTTTTACAACTTAAAATAATATATTTTTATTTTATTTTACGTATTACAATTTTATAAATAATATAATGCTAACATTTCAATTTTTAAGTTTTAATCTAAACTCACCAAACAGTTTTCAATTTCTTCGGAATAAATGAAATTTTTGTTACTCACCTGTAAAAATAAAGAGTTGCATTAGAGAATAAATAATGATTGATACATTATGTATTAACATATACTATTGAAATGGGATGGTATGTTATATATTGAGCTCACAATAAAATCAACTGTAGCATATTTTATCATTATTATATTCTATGATGTATGATAAAAACAGTATCATGTGACATCCATGGCTACTTATCAACATACACTCACAACAGTTCACCTACCCCCCATATATATATACAAGTGATCAGAAACAGTACTTTAAAAATAACTTCAGTAGCAGATCAAATCCCACTTACTATTGATTACGTCAATAAATAAAAATGATAGAGTTAAAAGGTGTTGTATTACCAGGTGAAGTTAAAGCTAAGAGGCTCTCTCTAACAATTAATCTAAGGACCAATGCCTTAAGGGTGACTTCCGAACCACCACCAGTGACCGGCTATATACAAGGAAGTGATCCCTCACCGGTCACCCATCTATACCACTTGTATGGGCGGGTGGGTGGGTTAATGCCACTTTAGTTGTATGGGTGGGCGGGTGGGACAATGCCACTGTAGGTGTATGGGTGAGCGGGTGGGTCAGTACCACTGTATGTATATGGGTGAGCGGGTGGGTCAGTACCACTGTATGCGTTTTGGGTGAGCGGTTGGGTCAGTACCACTGTAGGTGTATGGGTGGGCTGGTGGGTCAGTACCACTGTATGTGTGTGGGTAGCGGGTGGGTCAATACCACCGTACGTGTGTGGGTGTGTGGGTGGGTCAATACCACCGTACGTGAATGGGTGGGTCATCAATGGTTTTTAGATGAATGAGTCAGTGGTATTTGCCTTTTACAGGTCAAGTCCCCTGTAAAATCCAAGGAACAGCCACGCTCGACGTTGCTTGACGGCGTTATATTGTGATAACTTCAGACCCCCCCCCCCCGGTCAAGGCCACTTGCATTAATATTGATGATCGATAACTATACAAAAACTTTCACATCAACGATTGCTTAAATTATTTTACTACTATAACTCTTGTAAACAACAATTCACATAGAATTTATTTATTTAAAGTAAACGCTTCAAGGTGGTAATTTTTACAAGGGGCCATAAACGTTTAAAGAGGAAATATTTTAAAAAATTCCATTTAGCTGTTAAAATTAATATGTTTAATATATATCAGATAAATCTGTAAGTACTCTTTCCATCGTATTACACTCCTTACTAATAAATAGTAACTTATTTCGTATTTTATTAGAGAAGCCATGAACGTCTAATAACATGTCACATTTGAAAATAGAAGGTTCCTTGTTATATTCAGAATATTACATATTTTTCATTTACTCCTTGCCCCAATACCACTGTACAATGTACGTGTACAGATACCACTGTACAATGTACGTGAACAGATGGGCCATAGGTCAATGTGAATGGGTTGGCGGGTTAGTCAATAACACTGTACGTGTATGGGTGGGCGGGTTAGTCCATAACACTGTACGTGTATGGGTAGGCGGGTTAGTCCATAACACTGTACGTGTATGGGTGAGCGGGTTAGTCCATAACACTCTACGTGTATGGGTGGGCGGGTTAGTCCATGACACTGTACGTGTATGGGTGGGAGGGTTAGTCCATAACACTGTACGTGTATGGGTGGGAGGGTTAGTCCATAACACTGTACGTGTATGGGTGGGAGGGTTAGTCCATGACACTGTACGTGTATGGGTGGGAGGGTTAGTCCATAACACTGTACGTGTATGGGTGGGCGGGTTAGTCCATAACACTGTACGTGTATGGGTGAGCGGGTTAGTCCATAACACTGTACGTGTATGGGTAGGCGGGTTAGTCCATAACACTGTACGTGTATGGGTGAGCGGGTTAGTCCATAACACTGTACGTGTATGGGTGAGCGGGTTAGTCCATAACACTGTACGTGTATGGGTAGGCGGGTTAGTCCATAACACTGTACGTGTATGGGTGAGCGGGTTAGTCCATAACACTGTACGTGTATGGGTGGGCGGGTTAGTCAATAACACTGTACGTGTATGGGTGGGCGGGTTAGTCCATAACACTGTACGTGTATGGGTGAGCGGGTTAGTCAATAACACTGTACGTGTATGGGTGGGCGGGTTAGTCCATAACACTGTACGTGTATGGGTGGGAGGGTTAGTCCATAACACTGTACGTGTATGGGTGGGAGGGTTAGTCCATGACACTCTACGTGTATGGGTGGGCGGGTTAGTCCATGACACTGTACGTGTATGGGTGGGAGGGTTAGTCCATAACACTGAACGTGTATGGGTGGGAGGGTTAGTCCATAACACTGTACGTGTATGGGTGGGAGGGTTAGTCCATGACACTGTACGTGTATGGGTGGGAGGGTTAGTCCATAACACTGTACGTGTATGGGTGGGAGGGTTAGTCCATAACACTGTACGTGTATGGGTGGGAGGGTTAGTCCATGACACTGTACGTGTATGGGTGGGAGGGTTAGTCCATAACACTGTACGTGTATGGGTGGGCAGGTTAGTCCATAACACTGTACGTGTATGGGTGGGAGGGTTAGTCCATGACACTGTACGTGTATGGGTGGGCAGGTTAGTCCATAACACTGTACGTGTATGGGTGGGAGGGTTAGTCCATAACACTCTACGTGTATGGGTGGGAGGGTTAGTCCATGACACTCTACGTGTATGGGTGGGCGGGTTAGTCCATGACACTGTACGTGTATGGGTGGGAGGGTTAGTCCATAACACTGTACGTGTATGGGTGGGAGGGTTAGTCCATAACACTGTACGTGTATGGGTGGGAGGGTTAGTCCATGACACTGTACATGTATGGGTGGGAGGGTTAGTCCATGACACTGTACGTGTATGGGTGGGCAGGTTAGTCCATGACACTGTACGTGTATGGGTGGGAGGGTTAGTCCATAACACTGTACATGTATGGGTGGGAGGGTTAGTCCATGACACTGTACATGTATGGGTGGGAGGGTTAGTCCATGACACTGTACGTGTATGGGTGGGAGGGTTAGTCCATGACACTGTACATGTATGGGTGGGAGGGTTAGTCCATGACACTGTACATGTATGGGTGGGAGGGTTAGTCCATGACACTGTACGTGTATGGGTGGGAGGGTTAGTCCATAACACTGTACGTGTATGGGTGGGAGGGTTAGTCCATGACACTGTACGTGTATGGGTGGGAGGGTTAGTCCATGACACTGTACGTGTATGGGTGGGAGGGTTAGTCCATGACACTGTACATGTATGGGTGGGAGGGTTAGTCCATGACACTGTACATGTATGGGTGGGAGGGTTAGTCCATGACACTGTACATGTATGGGTGGGAGGGTTAGTCCATGACACTGTACATGTATGGGTGGGAGGGTTAGTCCATAACACTGTACGTGTATGGGTGGGAGGGTTAGTCCATGACACTGTACATGTATGGGTGGGAGGGTTAGTCCATGACACTGTACATGTATGGGTGGGAGGGTTAGTCCATGACACTGTACGTGTATGGGTGGGAGGGTTAGTCCATAACACTGTACGTGTATGGGTGGGAGGGTTAGTCCATAACACTCTACGTGTATGGGTGGGCGGATTAATCCATAACACTGTACTTGTATGGGTGGGAGGGTTAGTCCATAACACTCTACGTGTATGGGTGGGCGGGTTAGTCCATAACACTCTACGTATATGGGTGGGCGGGTTAGTCCATAACACTGTACGTGTATGGGTGGGCAGGTTAGTCCATAACACTCTACGTGTATGGGTGGGCGGGTTAGTCCATGACACTGTACGTGTATGGGTGGGAGGGTTAGTCCATAACACTGTACGTGTATGGGTGGGCAGGTTAGTCCATAACACTGTACGTGTATGGGTGGGCAGGTTAGTCCATAACACTGTACGTGTATGGGTGGGAGGGTTAGTCCATAACACTGTACGTGTATGGGTGGGCAGGTTAGTCCATGACACTGTACGTGTATGGGTGGGCGGGTTAGTCCATAACACTGTACGTGTATGGGTGGGAGGGTTAGTCCATAACACTCTACGTGTATGGGTGGGCGGGTTAGTCCATAACACTCTACGTATATGGGTGGGCGGGTTAATCCATAACACTGTACTTGTATGGGTGGGAGGGTTAGTCCATAACACTCTACGTGTATGGGTGGGCGGGTTAGTCCATGACACTGTACGTGTATGGGTGGGAGTGTGGGTCAATGTACTCAAGACTTAAATTGTGTTAACGTTTACCTCGATTACTATCACGATAATTATCGATGGTCGATGCTTTTAACAGGTATGCAATTAGTTCGTTTGTTCATGAACGTGTATAGGTGGCGGGTATTCACTACAACTATGAATGTATGTACTATTTTTATTCATTGGAAATAAATCCATAGCTGTTATTCTGCTGAAAGCAGTCTTTTTCAACATGGGAAGACAAGCAATTTATCTCTCCTCGCATTAAAATTGCCAAACATAAAAATAAAATGACAATAATAATGATAATAATCACGTCACAAAAATGCTAGATTCTAAAGCAAAATTCAGCAGTGCCAGGCATTTATAGATACATTTTTTGAACCTTTATTTACACAAGAAAGGTGGAAAATAGAACAGTTCTGAGTAAAACTATTGTTTGAGGCAAGCAGCTTTATTGTATGCTTAATTAAATTAAACTGCAAGAATTATCAGCTTACTGTATTAGTAAATAAGTACAGCTGTAATAAACTTGAAAAAAAAAAGAAAAATGAAAAGAAACGGTAAAATCTTTTGGTAAAGTGATGACCAATTTAACACATTTCATAAAGAAAATATTTTATTTTATAGCACTTTATAAAATTTTATTTATCACCAAGACACCAATTTTAAATGTATACATTTTTGGCCCCTGAATTGTAAAAGCGTGCTGATCTCAGATTATTCTTAGGTATACGACATAATTGTGTAAGAATTAAAGGCTAATAAATTAATGTGGTTATATGAGTGTAGGATGAGTGTGGATGACCTCTGTAGTCTGGTTACTAACTGAGTTCGACTTGGCTCATAAACGACCAATGTTTAATAACCCAATAGCTAGGGCATCAAAAGGACCTACAGCTTTACATGGAATGCGAACCACGTAGTATTGGTCTGATTTGACAAGTCTAATACTCGTTTTCTACCCTACACAACTTCCGGACAATGACTACTACCAACATTGACACCCCAGACTTCTGTAGTAGTGTCCACGCCGATAGCAACCATGGAACGGACGCCATGTTGGTATTAGGAGCACTGAGCATAGAGCATATCACCTACAATCTCCACAACATTGTCCCCAAGTAGCTGGGCTACAACACTGCGCCACTAGTGCCAACTAGACGATCCTAAGCATGAAAATATTGTTCTGTAACTAAATACTAAATCGAATATTTTTACAATAATAAGCTTAGCTTAAAGGTAGGATTTTCAGGTTACGCATCCCAACTGTAATCAGAAACAAGTACGCAATCTATCGTTTATCTTCCATTTTCTCTCTTAATATATTTTGTTGAGATCCATTAAGCAATTCTAAAAATTTATGTTTCTGCTAAAGTTTTAATTTTAACTGTACGTATTAGAAAGTAACCATAGGATTGATAAAATCCCTCTAATAGTATATGGACTCGTGGCTTATTTAGAAGTCCATCTACGAGAGAAATGATACCAGAGATTATCTAGCTTCATCTTTACTTCAAGCAAGACTATTAATATTTCAATAATAATCTTAATGAGTTAAATAATTAACGCAAATAAACGAATGTTATTATATAATTCATCCAAAAGAAAATATCAACCTTATATATATAATTTCATGAATTCTAAACTACAAAATTCTACCCTGTTTATATTTGGTATTAAGAGGGGTTGTTTATAATTAGAGTAAATTAGACACCGGTGTAAGCAGATCACAGCCCGTGCACCTGGGTAAAACTGGATTACTACCGTATGTCTTTTGTTTGGAGGGCCTCCACTGCTGGAAACTTTTAATTGAAAGGCAGGCTTTGTACGAGTGACTTGGCAAAAGGGTTGAGAGTGCTCTGCATATGTGAGTACTCATGGTTTGCATTATGTAGTTCGTCATATGTTACTTTTGTCTGTCATATTTTATGTAATGGGGTTCCAATTAATTTTCGTATTAATAAATTCATACAGAGTCATGCGTTGAACATTTAAAATTAATACATTTCCCACCTCAACGAAAATCCTGGAATTTTGCACTTATATTTAGTTTATCGTAATATGTATACGCGTCATCGAAGTAACCACACACGATCAAATCGTTCAGAGAATATTAAAATTGAAATGTCACTTACATCTACTGTAACAATCGTGAGTTTATCGTAACCTACCCCAACTACTGCTCACGTTAAACAATAGTTTAAAAATTTAACTGTGTTAGGGAACAAAAGAGGTTTAAGTTTAGGGTTGTTATAACATTCTGGCTAACGTCGGTAGAAAAAACTTAAAACATACATTTGTATGGAACCATCTGCCGGGCTTTTGCATGTACTTTTGGTTATTAATATGGGTAGATATTAAACATTTGGTAGGTTCATTTCAAATTATCATTTAATAACTTCGATCACCAACCCATCTAAAAATTCAAAATGTGTCCTTTTGTTTGATAATATTTAGTAATTATTCGGAAAATATAATATTTTAAATGCTGACACAGCTTGTGTATATTTTAAGGCAAATGTGAGTGGTTAAATGAGTGTGGATGACCTGTGTATCCTTGTTACTAACTGAGTTCAATTTACCTAAGAAAGCAACTTCCATTAAAAGCCCAATAGCGAGTGGAACTTTACTTGGAATCCAAACCACGAAGTGTTGGTCTGATTTTCAGCTGATTAACTCAGTTCTCTTCCCTACACAACATCCAAACTATGACTACCATACAACACAGACACCCACGTCCACGTCGATGGAAACCATTGAGCGTACACCATGACTGTATAATGAAATTAAATTGTGGTAACAGTTTAGTTTCAGAAGGAACTAAGAACATTTAAATAAATACATCTCGCAAATTTTTATTCAAAATAGCATTGTTTTACACCAAATTTTGTTGGGGCTTTGAAGCACATTATAAGAAAAATAATTAATAACTAGTAACAATTAACCACAGACAAGTATGTATTCCTGATAAAAGTTTAAAATATATGGATTTATATGTAAGTACAGCAATTTTTAATTCTATTGTGATGAATTGATAGTTTGACCTGAAGCTGCCAAATCGTTAAAAATACTTACTCGGAAAACTCTTTAAAAAAAAAACTCTGTAATAGTGTCCCAGAATAGTCATTCATTAGTTTATTTACTACTACATTCTATAAAACAAACAAAACAGTCCAAAAGGCAAATATATTTCGTATTTCTAATTTTATGACTACTTTATAACTTCGTAAAAGATAGATTTAAAATACTTCATCATTTTGATAACTCTCCGCTCAATACAAACGACATTTTAACGTCTTTACAGGTTCAAAGAAGTTCTAAGTTTATTTTTAATTCATGGTGACGACTTTGAAACATTATTAAAATATTAAAGTTCACTTAACATTTATCTTGCTCCGTTGTGTAGTGAAGTGGATTGAATTATTATAAATACCCTTTATATTTACTGATTGCTTGGTATCAAATAATATAATTTATATACAAAAATGGATCTTTTACGTTAATTCACCACCACTTGATAAATATTCTATTGCTCTAAAAACCCTAATCGATTTTAGGTCCACTGTGGTAGGCTATTCCTTATCCGCTAGAAATCCGATATCACTGGCCTTATTTTATCGCTTTCCAAAAACTTACACACGGAGAGCGCATTCGGTGGTAAGCCAAATCATTGGATTTACCAGTTTGTGATCAACTTTAGTACCGACCTAGCCTAATTGTGATAAAAAAAGTTGTGGTAGTGAAGTAATGGAAAAAGTAGTCACTACCACTACTTTTTCCGTTATTTCACTACCACTGAAAGGTAAAGGTTAGGTTAGGTCCCAACAAATGATGTATATGCTCTTTCTTTCTATTAACAGTTCAAATATAAAGAAAAATATTTTCTTTTAAATGACAGAAAACTTCACATTTATCAAATAAAAATGATTATATATACAGGGAGGAAAATAAGTCATGATACAGCTCTACATTATCTCAACCGTTCTAGATAAAACTATAAATTTATCACTCATTAGCGTGATCTTATATTGTATTTTTTGTGCCGTAACTGTACAATTTATACATTTATATTTTATATAACTTATATTTAATGGCTTGCTTGGAGTCCAAAGAAAATCTTCGATGTTAGTATGGATATCAAGTTGAAGCTCTATATCAGTAGAACACAATGCCACAAACTTTACCTCAGATTAACAAACGGGTCAAAATATGGTAGCCGTTTGAAATTCAATAATTATATGAAATTATGTACCGTCATTTTGACATTAGATTTGCGGAATTATTTTCTAATAATAAGCACATTTAACCTGGTGTAAAATTTAACCGTTGACTTAATTAAAAACTTTCTTCTTACTCCTAGTGGACCATCCACCTGGAATTGCAGCAGCCACTTATTAATACGTTTTTGTGACCTATAAACATTATAAAGCTTTTCGGTAAACTATGTAAAAGTGTGAATTATTATTTTAACTCTTCCACAATTTTACAATTGACGAATGGCTATCATTCCCAAGTTAGTCGTCCATTGGAAATGAGATTCGTAGTATTGTGTTATATTAATAAAGACCTTTAATTTGATATGCATAGTTCTATGTGTTTTTATTAAAGATTTTATTTGTATTCCAAGTGGGCTGTCCCCAGAATGGAATAAAAATTACAATTTTGTAGCCTGTTTTGATGAGCTGAGTGTCAGTGCTTTGTCTGGAATGGTTGCCAAAATATAAAGCTGTATCAGAACTTATCTTCCACTATGTACAATCATAAGTTTTATGATAAATGAAAGAAAATCGTAAAAATGTGAATTTTGAGATGAAAATTAAATTACCATTCTAGTGTGTAAATAAGATACATTAATTTATTTTTCACACGTGGATGTAAAGTAATTCTCCCACAAGTTTGGTTGCATAAAAGTTCAATGCTTAAAAATATGTCTAGTAGTTTGGATTATTTGAAAAACAAACATACCATCAATTGAAGCTTAAGCGGTCGGTGTCATAAATATGTATTTTCCGGTGACAACCACTTCAAGGTGCTGCTATCTACAGTCATTATTTACAAGGTAACTAATCTGGGCGAAACCTTTACCTTGTAAATAATGCAGATATCATCTTGACGCAGTTATAAAACTATAAAATATGGATTCTAGCTATAAGCAATATATTGTTTTACATTAAAAAAATTTAAAATTGGTAAATTGATTAGTTTTATTGCTATTATTCAATGGTTTTGTTAGTTTGTTACTATAAATATTTCTGATACTTGACGCAACAGTTAAATACATTCAAAAAATTTAGTTATACATAGTTATTAATAAAATCGTCAAAGAATCAAAGTAGAATACTAATACGTGTGGGGAACTTTCAATACTATCATATATAGAACTGTTGAAGTAATTATATAATATTATTATAAACAGCCATGTTTTCAAAATTAGTGCCAATGAAATGTGTATAATTAATGTACATTTTGAACTGTCTAAGCTGAGGACAAAAACCGACCAGGCCGGAGTGAAAGGGGATTTACAACCCTCAATGTTTTGTTTTGAGTTCTCGCAGCTGGAAACTTTTAATTGAAAGGCAGGCTTTGTAGGAAGGACCAAGCAAAAGAGTTGAGAATGACACGGATCTGTTGATTCTAGTGGAATATGTGTTTTGACTGTTCCCCTTTGAACAAAACTACTGGCTAGTGTAGTACAACTAAACAAACAAATTTCTAAATATGGATTTTACCCTCTGGATATTTTATGTTAGAAAATGTTTATGCTATTTTATTTTAATCAAACAACACACCTTTTAGGCGTTCTTTATTTACATTGTAAACAAATTATTTGTTAAAATCTTGTGTGGCATATTTTACAATTATTTTAACTACTTAGTGAAATATTAAAGATGTTTTATTCCAAAAACGAACCTGCAAAATAAAAATGGCTCGTCTAAGTAAGTGAGGGGAACTGTGACTTAATTTAGGCATCTCTCTCGACTGAATTCCATTACACTTTTTTTTTAATTGCAAACATATTTTTTAAATTAGACGTGATAGGTAAACGTATTTTCAATATCCCTGATTTGGAAATCGTTCCTAAAAACATTATGAGTAAAGCCATAATTTGTGCCAAATAAAAATAGTTCTTTCAAAGGCCCTTCAAAGTAGTAAGGATACAAGAGTAAGATATAAACTTTCTTCATTTGGTCCTAATCATACTGAAAACTGATAAACGAAAAATAAGATTTAAAAAAATAGATTGTTCCATTTTATGTTTTTACTACACGAGTTTCCACACAGTATAAAATATTTTCACAGAAAATGTAGAGATGACTCTAACTACTAGTGCCAAATATGCCAATAAAAACGAAGCATCTACAATATTTTTAAATGCCATATCCTATGCATTTAATCCCTACTCGTGTTCATAAAGTATGAGTGTTGTTTGAACTTTACGTGTTTCAGTTTAGTGAATAAAAACTTCATGAGATTTTCTACAAAGGTGATATTTTCAATTAAATGACTCACTTCCATATTGAACATCGATTTCCTCTCGGGGTGGGTACAATAAAGTTCAGACTGTAGGATTACGTTCATGCGAGTGTATGATTATGGATTACGTCTGAAAATACTATTATAATTGATATTTTAATCTGATATTTGATCCTGTATTATGAAATTGAGCTCGGGGCTTAGAGGATATTATTTATATGACGCAATTCAGAAAAATAACTGAATTGTTTTGAAAACACATTTTTATAACGGAATAAATCAAATGTTTAAGTTTTCTATCTGTTTCTTGTTTATATAATTTATACTTATACATTTATATGAACCATCTAAATTGCATTTAATTTATCTTGGTATCAAACAAAATGTTAATTAGAATAAAATTAATGTTACTTTTATTGTATTAACCCTTAATAGATTGTTTTAATAATCTTAAAACAAACTTCCAAAATCGGTTGTATGATCGCAAAATCTTAACTTTTTCCTATAAACTTGGGGCGTTCTTAAATAATGATATTTTATTAGAAGACAGTATGAGGGGTAACTAACAGTGATTTAGTGTAGCTTGGGTAGCATCCGTGATCAGCTTGGCTAGCATACGTGATCAGCATGGGTAGGATACGTGATCAGCTTTGGTAGCATACGTAATCAGCTTGAGCAGCATACGTGATCAGCTTTGGTAGCATCTGTGATCAGCTTTGGTAGCATCTGTGATCAGCTTTGGTAGCATCTGTGATCAGCTTTGGTAGCATACGTGATCAGCTTGGGTAGCATACATGATCAGCTTGGGTAGGATACGTGATCAGCTTTCGTAATTTATTTATACCGAGCTATTTATTAATAACCCAACAGTTGGGACAACTAAGACATTTACATTGTACATGTAATCCAAATCACGTAGTCTTGGTCTGAACTTAAGCTGTCAAACCTTACACTCGGTTCTCTTCCATACACAACGAATAGTTAGGTTTGCCTATTGTAAGACAGTCCATTGAATCCATAAAAACTTTGAGGAAAAACAAGTTATATTTTCTTACTTTAATATTTAGATAAGAGAAAAAGTTTTGCAAATTTTTTATTAAACTAAAAACTGATCAATCACATTTTGTTAATTATAAATTTACTTTATCGTAAACAATCATAAACAAGACCCGTAACAAAAACAAAAAGGTGAACTGTTTTCCAAGAAACAGATTTTGCACGAAGTAGAAAGTATCTTATAACGTAACTAGGGGTTACGATTTGCGTGCCATCCCCATCACGCGCTGCGCTCGTGAGTCCACGGCCGTCGGTCCCGGCATGTAACTGTTAACAACAAATAATAGAGGTTAAACTTTATTCAGAAAACTCATTATATGCTAATTTATTTCTAGTAACTCACTAATTGCAACGTATTTACGGTTGAAATATAAACAGCTAATGCTATTACTAATGATTTATAACCTTATCAATAGTTTATACATCATTATTTACATTCTAATACATACTTTTACACATAATTGTACAGAGAAAAAATGTAAAAAAATTACCCAACATTATCCTTGTGGAACAATTATTTAGGAGTAGTTTCTTCCCCTTAAGTGTACATATTGAGATGGAAATACTTTAGTTTTCGTATTTAGCCTACAATAAAGGTTTATAAAAAAATTGAGCTCCGCAGGATTATAGGAAGTGGGAGAATTAGTGATGAGTGAGTGAGGGCTTTCTTTATATATATAGAGAGAGACTGTAATTAAATGTTTCCAGAGAAACTTGATAATACAACAATAGTCTAACCCAACAGTCTACGTACTCAAGAATTATTTATTAACGGATACAACTTTCCAAAACGACTCACCTTCCCTGATAAATTGAAATAATCTGTCTAATGACCGATTATGAATTACTATAATTTCTTTTTGTTCATGGAAATTACTGTCAGGCGTTTCAAAATGGCTATCAACGTATCATATCTATAATGCTATATCATCAGTTACAATGAAATATCAGCTTAATTTTACTGTCATAATATTTGGATTATAACACCAGTGGCAATGACAAAGACAGATACATCAGTTGTGCCAACCTAAGACAGCAACATTCCCTCAATAGACAAGCTCCCATCCTCACGTACAATATAATTGTTGCTTATCAATCCGTACTTAATTGGTTTCCTGACTTTAGATTCCCAATTAACTAAGATCTGAGACTCATCAACACCTCCCTTTGATAGAGTGATTTCTGTTATAGTATAATATAGTTAACTAAAGCATTATGTTGTTATAATTACTTCGTAACAAAGTGAAATTGGTTTCCAGTTTTGTTTAAGACTCGCTCAACTCAGAGTATTTTAATCAAAAGAACTCTTCATATAACCTATATTCAATAGTCATGTGAGGAATTAGATTTGCGTTTTATCTATTTATAAAGTGTCACTAATTAATGGCAAAAGTGCAACCAGCCCAATGGCAAAAGAACAGCTGGTGGTTAACATCTAAAAATCCCTTTCAAAGTGTTGTTACGACTTGGATTTTTTTTCTATTTATGCCAGTGTCAATTTTTAACTTATTCTACAAACGTTGTTATGGGACAACGGTCCAAACCCACCAAGCAAATTTTTAGAGGACCTCCCGGGATTGAGGTCTAACTGAGAACCTTTATCTTATGAAGCTGTTCTTTTAACCAACTACATTACCAACAAATTAATTATTAAGTCAAAATTTTATAGATCCTAATTTTTGTTGGTAAGAAGATGTAGAAAATCGTAAAGAAAACTTTGTAAAAAACTGTTTAAACAATATAAATGTCATAGTATGTTTCAGTCATAAATACAACAATTCTAAAAATAAAAATCCAACACAAGAATAACTAAAAAAGTTCAAATCTAAAAGACTAGTCATTTCAGTTGTTTAGAAAGGGTTTTGGCCTTCAGGTGGAGAGAGGTAAGTGCCCAAATGAAGGGTGACTGTTTATTATACACTTGACTTGGGTACTTCACTTCACTGTTGGCAACGCTGTCACTGCTGCCAACTAAACGTTCTAACCTCTCTTTTGTTATAGTCTAACAATGCCATTACTTGAACACTTTTTAAAATAATGTATTTGCAATTTAATTTAGTAAACCTTATTTTATTTAGGATGAAAGGCAATTACAAAGTTTATTTTTGTAATGGAAATATCTTTCTTGTAATTCACTTTTAACTACGATGGTAAAATTTATTAAAGTCAATTAAGTTTTGAAGTACTTTAAGTTTTAAAACATAGTTATGAAGAATAAACATATTTAAGGGTAAGCTGTTTAATAAATTAAAAACATTATACATTTTTGGATTAAATTTGTTCACTTTTGATAATACAATAAACGTTTTAAGTAAACCTCGATAATTAGTCTATATTAGTGTGTTTAAGTGAGTTTTCATTGTACTTCAAAATACAGACTATGACAGAAATGATAAGCAAAATAAAATCAATGTAAAAGGTACATACATAGTTAAAAAAAACATGTACAATATGCAGTTTTGAGTTAAAATTTTTGTGCATAAATCATCGTATATTTCTGAAAAAATATTAGATGTATATTTTAGACAGTCAACAAAAACATTATTTAAGTTTCACAACATATTTTTATCAAAGAGGTACATATTCTGTGCTATTCTGTACCATTCATTATATTCCATGATCATTTTCAAACGTAATAGAAAATACATGATTCATTCCTCAGTGATGTATTAAAAATCAAATCTATTGAAGTGTATAAATCAGAGTTAATAAATTTACATCTGCTTTCATGTAAATGTAATCGTAAATTACATTCAAGGTGTCGTTCTTTAAATATTATGTTACATTTGCTATTTCATTATACTAGTGATAATATTGAAAAATAAATACTAAATGCTCATTGAATTTTATGCTTAAGCGGCCGTTGTCATAACTAGAATCTAAATTTTCCGGTGACAATCACGTCAAAGTACTATCCATTGTATATAGTACCTTGACGTGATTGTCACCGGAAAATGTAGATTCTAATGGATGATAACTATTTATCTATATTAATACGTGAAAAATATTCGAATTCTGACATGATGCCTCCTAATGGAACACATCTGGTTAAATATTGAATAATATTTATTCAGTTTCTAATTTTTATTTCATAATGTTTAATTAATACCCTACTATTATTTGTTTTTGTGAATTAAATCTCTCAGATTATTACCCACGTGCTCATGTTAAATATATCCTCAAGTAGTCTATTTTTCATTTGTTAATTTGTATAAATCCTAAATTTAACTTCAAAATGAAATGAAATAGTAATTATTTCAATTAAGTCTTAAACCAAAGTTTAGTCAATTATTTTTCAATAATTTCAAATTGTGTTGCTCACCTGATGTAGAAGTAATATACACGTATATAAAGAGTCCTCTAATTTGCTCAATGAAAGTTTAAACATATTTCTAAACAAGAATTGTTGACAGGAATTGTGAAAACCTAAATGAATGTTTACAATATGCAATTTATTTTGTACATTTGTGATTTTTATCCACTCGTTTTCCAATTTTGAATGTGCCTAATCGTTACTGCGTTGTTAAGCTATAAATCTGCTTTTATTTTAACGAAACATTTTAATAATTAATTTTGATTTATAATAATTATGCGTGGCTTAAAGTTAAATATCTCACTACACTGTAATGTTCATTTTAAAAATAACAAATAATTATTATTTATTTCTTTATTGTTGATACATGTAAAATTACGAAGTATTTTGATCGTTGTTTGCAGACGTCCATACAATATGTTAATTTTAATAAATACGTATATATTTGTTATTACAATAATCATTGAAACCACTCGTGACTAGAATAAAACAAGTAATTGAAGAAGTCAATAATATAATAAAACACTGAAAGCCTCTGGGTGTGTTTGGTATTCAGAGAATCCACGTGTAGGCCGTACAGCCATGCCTCCAACCAGCCCTAGCATAACTTCAATGTGCATATTAGGATTGAATGATTTACTACCTAATAATAAAATTAAAATCATTTTGTCAGGGTTCAATGATCGACGTGATGGACTGCAATAATATATCCAATAAATTATCATTAAATTTAATGTTAACATACCTCCTTCATACTTTGTTTAACATAAATATTCATACAATATGTATGCGTATTGTGCGAAATGCGAGGAAGTATTTCAGGAACTGATTGTATGGGCCAAAGTAAAAAAAAATGTCCTTTGAAGGTATGTCCTGAAATGCGTTTTTTTTCAGATATCCATAATTTTTATATTTTTTCTAAATAATTTATAACTAGTAACGACTCAATCGATTAAGTTTAAATTTGTATATTACTTATCCATACAAATATTAGCGTCATAAAGAATATTCAACTCGTTACTGTATTACGTTTCAAATTCGTTAAAGTTAAATAACGCAAATATCTCAAAATTTCCAATCGAATGGTGTGACGATCAAAATTTACTTTAAATTTTATTTGATTTTGTTTTTTCTAAAAACTAAAACTTAAAAAAAGAATGATTAAAATTTTGTATAGGTACTAATTTATCACTCTACGTAGTTTTATTTCAATACAAAATTATATAGTGAAGAATAATCAGCTGATTTTCATCCATTTTTGGTAAATGCGTGAAATTAACTGAAATTACATTTAAAGTATATTACCAACCATAAGTTTTACATAAGTTGGAAATGTTATTTCATATGTACATGCATTGTGATTAAAAAATGCTGAACTTTCCATAAATTTCTAAAGAAACCTGTTTCAAAAAGCTAGGATGTCAGCTGCACATGATAAGGATTGTGTAGCTGCTGTTCTTTTAGTATTCTCCATGCTTTAGAGTGAGAGAGATGTGTATGTCTTAGCCATATACTTCGTATTTCATCAGTTTCTACATGAACACTTTTTAGAACATTCTTTTCTAACTAAAGAGTCTAAATCTTTGCATTCCAGAACTGCGAAAGTTTGTTTTTTGTTGATACAGCTTACATTTACCGACAAAAGATCAAAATCAGAAGATATCTATTGACTTTAAATATTATAGTGAAATACATTTCATAGATTAATAAACTAGTAACCATGCAGTGTCTAAAATATTTTTTTTAACATTTCAGTTTTAAGAAAACTAACCGTTTGAAAACATAAAGATTAAAGCACTAAAATGATATTTTCAACGTTACATCATTGGATAAGAAGTTTAACGCGATACAAAACAATGTTTAGTGAATTATAAAAAGATTTACGGTTGTTCAGTTAATGCAATCGAAAAAATAATATGGTCACCATTTTGAAACGGAATAAAGTTACGAGTTGAATATTTCTAGTAGTATTGATAATTATATGAGGAAGTAACATGTGCCATTTCAACTTTATTGGTTAAGTCGTTCTACTGCACATATATAAATTAGTAAAAAAAAAAAAAAAATGGCTGACATCTGAAAGAAGGAACTTCTCCGTACGTTTCAGATCCACCCTGTATATATCTCAAATATATTATACGATATTTGTAAAAAAATTAAAAATTAATACAACATTGTTAGGTATTGGATTTTTCCCTACTGGAACAATGACTATAAAATAGTGTAATGTCAAGTTACAAGGCAAGGGGTAGTGGAAACTTGAAGAGGCAAACGCGCCCCTTGACAGACAATACTAAGTCTCCCCTCCACCCAACATCTTCATTCCTATTGTAGTGAGTGTATAACTGCTTAATTGCTTCCCCCAAGCTTAACTTGAGCTTCGCTGGAGGGAGTTTTCTTCGGACTGCAGCACCGCATATAAATAAGAGACGTGGGTCAGGTAATTGAATTGTGATCGCATCTTTTAGCTGTTTGTGTTACAAGGTGAAAACTCTGTACTTTATATGAAAAAGATAAAAAGTGAAATATTTTAAAGACAATTATTGTATTGTTACAACCTTATGTTATAGTGTATTTACCATACATGTATTTGTGGAATATGTATATCGTATGGCATGTTGTCAGATACCATTTACTAATTTAAAAATAAACTGCGATATACAAGGTGTTACAAAAAGGTGGGGCTGGCTATGCGTTTTCATATTCTATAATTCTAAGCTAAAACTGAAAAGTTGAATTTTTTCAATTTCCACTTTGTATAGCAGCTAGATGCCATTATATACTTTTTTTTCAAAAAAACAATTTATATCTTTATTGGTATCTTTACAATTGTTACAAAATTCGGGAAACAGGTTCATGTTAGATGGTAGTTTTTGATAACAGCATATTTTTAAATTATATTTATGAGATTTAAAATGGCGGCCATTTTATTTTAATTTTAAGAAATATTAAAAAAAACCCACTGGTGTTATGATAAAAATCATGTAAGACACAAAAACGTTTTTAAATTACTTTCACTTTCCAATGAAATCTCACTCGTAAAAATCGTGTTAGAAAAAAACTATTTTATGAATTAACCTTAATTCACATGCTACTTCATGAATGGCTTCTAAGTTGACATATTTGTACAGTAAGTGATTTAAGGTTAGTTCGTAAAATTGTTATTTTCCATGCGATGTTTACAAATGAGGTATTACTAGAAAGGGAAAGTTGTTTAAAAACCTTTTTGTGTCATACACAAGTTTTACAAAACCACTGTTTTTTTTAGATATTTCATAAAATTAAAATAAAATGGTTGCCATTTTGAAAACATAAATATAATTTTAAAATATTTTGTTATTAAATACTACCTTTTAACATAAACCTGTAAACCGATTTTTGTAACAACTGTAAAAATAACAACAAAGATGTAAGTTGTTTTATAAAAAATACAAATTGGCGTCTATGTGCTACAAAAAATATTACTCTTCATATTTAGCTTAGAATCACACATAGAATATGAAAATACATAGCCAGCCCAACCTTTATGTAACATCCTGTATACATATTTGGACCAAGATCCAAAAGTCATGTTATAAATAAATAAAATAGAAATATCAAGTAATCTCCTGTCACAAAGCTATATGAAATACTTCCAGCCATTTAAAACCTGCCTTTTATTTTTATTTGTGCTAACTAATCACTCGGTAAAATAAAGCAGGGATAATATGTAACTATGGGCTCCATTTTTTGGCAAGACACCCCGCAATCACATGACCGATCTCGTGACAATCCCCTTTTATATGTCCAGTCGTTACATCCACTCACGACAGTTCGGTACCGACTCAACAGTGTCCATTCTTCACGAGGGAGGTTCGTCCCACCTGCAAGTATTGACGGGTCGATAGTAAGGGACTAATTTCATCCATCAGAACTGTTCCACGCTATTTTCCAGCTAGTATTGGGCATGGAATTTGATTTGTTTAACTGGAAACCGGTTCATAGAAATGGGTTTAGAAATGTTAAGCGATCGTTCTGACGTGTGAGATCCATGTAATGGGAAGGTGCGGGGCATTCAAGATCGTATTGAATTATTTAAGTAGTTTCCTGACGTTTTATTTCTGGAGGAGCTATTATGCACAGCACGGGGAAATGAAGTTGCCATGAGAGTGCCACTAATTGGGGGTGAATTTGTTCGCATCCACAGCAAATCTTTGAAGCAGTGCATACCCCATGGTTAGTTAACGAAGAACAAATCTGGTAGCTGGATTGTCACTAATCTGTGATCTCCCAGCTATGGCAGCAGGACTGTCACTAATCTGTGATCTCCCAGCTATGGCAGCTGGACTGTCACTAATCTGTGATCTCCCAGCTATGGCAGCTGGACTGTCACTAATCTGTGATCTCCCAGCTATGGCAGCTGGACTGTCACTAATCTGTGATCTCCCAGATATGGCAGCTGGACTGTCACTAATCTGTGATCTCCCAGATATGGGAGCTGGACTGTCACTAATCTGTGATCTTCCAGATATGGCAGCTGGACTGTCACTAATATGTGATCTCCCAGATATGGCAGCTGGACTGTCACTAATCTCTGATCTTCCAGCTATGGCAGCTGGACTGTCACTAATCTGTGATCTTCCAGATATGGCAGCTGGACTGTCACTAATCTGTGATCTTCCAGCTATGGAAGCTGGACTGTCATTAATCTGTGATCTCCCAGATATGGCAGCTGGACTGTCACTAATCTGTGATCTTTCAGCTATGGCAGCTGGACTGTCACTAATCTGTGATCTCCCAGATATGGCAGCTAGACTGTCACTAATCTGTGATCTCCCAGATATGGCAGCTGGACTGTCACTAAACTGTGATCTCCCAGATATGGCAGCTGGACTGTCACTAATCTGTGATCTCCCAGATATGGTAGCTAGACTGTCACTAATCTGTGATCTCCCAGATATGGCAGCTGGACTGTCACTAATCTGTGATATCCCAGATATGGCAGCTGGAATGTCACTAATCTGTGATCTCCCAGATATGGCAGCTGGACTGTCACTAATCTGTGATCTCCCAGCTATGGCAGCTGGACTATCACTAATCTGTGATCTCCCAGATATGGCAGCTACCATACCTATGATCTCCCAGCTATGGCAGCTGGACTGTCACTAATATGTGATCTCCCATCTATAGCAGCTACCATATCTGTGATCTCCCAGCTATGGCAGCTGGACTGTCACTAATCTGTGATCTCCCAGATATGGCAGCTGGACTGTCACTAATCTGTGATCTCCCAGCTATGGTAGCTGGACTGTCCCTAATCTGTGATCTTCCAGATGTGGCAGCTACCATATAAAAAAGAGGTCCTTTTTCGGATCAAGCTAATTTTAAGTTGATAGGCTTTATGAAAATAAATCACAATCATAAAATTGTATGTTAACGTCGTAAGAACTAGTAGAAATGTTAAGTTCAAGAAGTTGAGTTTAGACTCCTTCTCCTGCATCTATGGGAACTGAACTCTGGGGAGTTGCTCCAGAGGATTAAGATAACTATAACTGAGTGTTAACTTAGTCTGATGTTGAACAGCGTCTGTTAGGTAACAACTCATCAGGTACAGATATACTGTAGTTTCCGAACTGTCACTGTACTACAGAGGACTGAGCTATCACTTAGCTATGGTTATTTATGCTATGTGTTTATAGTGGAGTGAACCAGTTGCTTGTACTAATCAAAGAATTGTTTTGTGTTAAATAGATGATTCGTAGTTTATTCTCAACATTATTTTTATCAACAGTGGAATGAACCAAATCTCGGACACATGGTACACATTTTATATATCAATCGGAAATAAATGAAATAAAATAAAACCGAGCTAAATAGGGGGAAAGATTTCGCCAAAAAAAATATTAATCGGAGTAAGGAAAAATAACCTGTACTAATTAGAATATATTACCTACAACACCTTATAATTGTCTCAGAAACTATGGAAAATGAAAAGAATTTATTAAATTTTTTACAGTTCATCAATACATTCATAAAGGTTGGTTGCTATAGAGGTGGAGGGGGAGGGACTTTATTCTGTATTGACCAGAGGAAATCAATAATGGTCGATGCTTCAATATTGTTTCAATTTTATATAAAACTCTTTTCCTTTGGAGGCGAAAGTGTATAACAACAGCAATATGTACAAAGAAAACAAGTATATCATTATATATTACTTCTTTTCAATTTCTAGAGAGGTGCAATAATACGATTGTAAATACTTCGAAATTGCTGAAAGATCTATTTCAATACACCAACATTGGTTCGATAAACATTTGGGTACCCTATTTTTATTTTATTTATTTGTGTTATTAAAATACATTGAAATTATAAAATAAGTTAGTGTGCTATTATTTGTATATAAATTCAATATATATAGAATTACTATTCTATTTATAAAATATATGTTATGCGCTACACTAAAAGTGCTGATGTGCTTTATTCATTGAAAACAAATCCACGCTTAGATCTGCAGGCATATTTGGATTGGCGAGTGAAGTTTTATTTTAATACGAACTAACGAGACGTGTTATAATTTATAACACGTGTTTTATATACATAATATAACGCTCTCTAGCGGGTAATAAGACTATAAGTGTAGTTGCCTTTAACTAACCACTCTTACCGCAGTCTCTTATGTCGTATTGACGAAGACACTTTTATTCCTTTTTATTATTTATTACAATTAAGTAAATCTTTAAGTATTGAATAATGCGTTGTTACGGATCATGGTAACTACCTGAATGACACCCAAATAAGTGTGACTAATCCTGTCTCTAGGTCATTCCAATTACATTCAGAAGACGCTGGAATGGCATTTAATGTGTAGTTGGAGCCAGAACATCTCCGAAATAGTGGCCAGAAGGACCTAGATCCCCTTCCAGAACTATCTAGGCAGTTCCAGAACCTTCTAGACTTGCACCGGTACCTTATATAGAGGCACCCCTCAGTCAACCAGTCAGTGAGTGACAGTCTAGCCTACGGTATCAGAGTGACAGTCCACAGACTCAGTGTAAGTTCATTATAAGTTGGGTTTCAACCTGAAGTGAAAGTGACAGTCAAGTGACAGTGTTAATAATGAAAGTTAATGAACTGTGACAGATACTGTGTGGTCACAACTCAAGAGTAAGATAAGTGACACTTTTTCGTAAATAATAGTTGTTTAATTTTAAGTGTTAAATAATATTTGTCTAGTAATATAAATCTGTAAATATTTCCTATTTTGTAGTTTATATAATTAATGAGGGAGAATAAAAGCACAGTTAGTGGCAAAAAGTTGAATATCCTTATTATTTCGAACACTGTGGACCGTAACAATAGTATTATTATTATTATTATTATTGTATTACTTAAATTATATGATACGAGCAATTGTATTGTATAATTTAAATGCATTTTATAGAAATTTATTAAGTTTAAAACAGTAAAAATATTTAATTTTACAACAAAACAGGACCTTTTTTCGAAAAAAACCCTTAGCAAGATGTTCATTTCATATCTAAAGAATATCTATTTTTGCAGTTATCACTTTTATCTTGAATGTTCAATACAACAATATTTTTAATCAAAATAAGGAACCAAACTCGTACTGTGTACTTAAGATGATGTGTTGACAAACCGCCAAAGGAACAGTTGAGTCTTGAAGAGAAAAGTTTGGTTGGAAAAGGGGATGGGGGTTGGGGGAGAGAAGTAGAATGTCAACCCTCCGTCACCTCCCATGACACCCCTTTAATCTTCACACACGGCCGCTGCACTTCCTTGATTGTACCCTCACCATCTCATTGCGACAAGTTTAATACTTGAAAAGTTTAAATTATCTTCTTAAGACATAATGATTTTCGTCTTATAATATTACTTCTTGTTAAATGCATGATTTTGGTTTTAACAATATGTTTAATTTCCTTGTCTCAGTTTAGTATTTTTTAAATTTAATTATTTTGATAAAGATAGTAGTGATTTAATTGAGTAGATTGAATGCATAAATACACCTTTTTGGTATTTGTTAACAGAGATTATACTAAGCTATCCTCACACAGTGGTTACGTTCCAACCATATGATGCGTATTGCAGAGATATAATAGTCCACGGCCTCACATGGAAACCCTGCATTTGGCGAAAAATGAAAAAATTACTGCATCGTACTTCAATCTTAATAAATTTCTTAAATGTTGAAACAAATATTCTTAACTTATCTAATATGACTTATTTTTAGTTTCAACGAATATATCATACCCATAAAAAATAGTGGGTGTACTTCGAAAGGTGTCTCAAACATGTTACAAATGAACATATATATCGATTAAATAAAATGAACGATATTTTGGTTCAACACAAAATCAATGGGAGAAAGAATAATTACGATCAGCTGACTAATATTATTGTAAAATAATAATAATATGGAAAACCTAAGGGTTTTTGTTATTTAAATAACTACAAGTAATTAGGAATTACAAAACATTTGAAACTATATACTAAATCACAAATGTTATCAGATAAGAGTAAACCATTAAAAATGTCCAAAAATCAATGGTTTCTAAGTTCATATATATATATATATATATATATATATATATATATATATATATATATATTCAACCTTGGAATATGACGATATTGAAGTTAACCTAATTTTATAACGAATAAATCATAGAAGGAATATATTATAAAAAAATAATGATCACTCAACCCCCTCAAAAAACAGCAATTTTTAAATAGGAAAAGATTATTGATTTTTATTTTTAGAAAAATGTATGCCATTACAATTATGCGTATCATGGATCAAAATTTAATTCAAATTCAAATATATTTTAGGTTTAAGCTCAGCACGACTCTTGAAAGGAAAACTTTAGTTTTAAGTAAATTAATCAGCAATTTAATAAAAGTACTATTGAAATTGCGTTACTTGAAATTAGCAAAATGTGCGAAAAACAAGCTACAAAATGTTTATAAAATAAATAAAACAATGTTTATTAATGCTACATTTTTTTTACATCCTTCCACAGTGGTTGATCTCGAGAGGGAACCTCGACATATCATATAAAAATACATGGTTGTTTTTATTTATTTTATTTTTTTAATGCAGATCAGTTGCCACTGATCCCTGGGATTAATCATATTGATCTAGATCAATTTTGAAATGAGTTAAAACAGTATTTACAAACGTAATCCACACAGATCACATAATCACTAATATTTATACAAACAGAAATGTAATTTTAAACGTTGATCCTGCGTTTAATATAAAAACCAATATGGTTCATTTAATTTAGCTGTTTGGTAATTAAATTTATATTAGTTATAATCTCTCTTATCCCTTGATATAAATAATCATTGTTTACATTACGGCAAAACAAATTCTTTAGGATACATTCAAGTTTAAAGCTTAACATAATTGAAAAAAGTATTTTCTAAAATGATTATTTATTGTAATCCAGAACATATTTAACTACACAGGATGTCCCTCGAAAAATTTCGAAAGGACGTTATTGTAGAATATCTTAACATATTTTATTGAAATAAAATGATTCTCCACTAAATTTTCACTAAGAAAAATGTATATCAAACTTTTTTCGGGCACCATTGTGAAACCTTACGAGGGCGTGGAACATGGTCTGATTGCTTTGGGTATCGTGTTCCAACCCAAATCTCTATTTGGCTGCAATTCTTTAAATTAGTAATGCCTACTATTGGTAGGTTTGTTTTGTTATTTAAAAAAACTGTAACTTTTCCATTGTAGATTTGGCCATCTGGGATTTGGCCACCTGCAGCTTTCTTTGGTTAACCTCTTTATTAATTTATTGTTGGTTATTTTAAAATATTCATGGTTTCTCCAATAATATGATTTAGAGTTTTCCTTGAGTGTGAATGATCAAATTTATTTACGATCGATTGATAAACAAAATCGTTTAATTACGTTACAAATTAACATGTTAACATAATTCATATAAAAAGATATGAATTTCAAGGATAGTTAAAGTAAAATCATAATTTAAAATAATGACTTGATCCATTTAAGAAGTGTAGATAAATTTCAAAGTTAGCATCACTTCGCTACAGTTTTGTTTACGGTAAAATAAAAACTTGATGCCCTTCGACGGTTGTTTATTTTTGGGGATTCCCCATGGCTGCTGTGGAGTCTTGCTAGTTCTCAAAACCATTAATTTATTCATAAATGTCTGAAAGCACATATAAATATATGTAATAGATACGATGTCAATTAAACCAAAATGGTTCCAAAGAGTGTTCTCAAACTGTTCCCCATGTTAAACACTAAAAAATAAAAAGTTTCATAATTACCAGTTTTATTCCTAAATAAATTTTTTTCATAAATCTAAAACTAATCAAGTTAGAGACATGCAATTTTTACTAAAATATTTTAAATTGCAATTTACATTCTCCCTGAAATTTTAATCAAAGTCGTTAGAGCCATTTTTAGACAATTTCATTTTTGTATGTTTTTGCCAATAAAAATAAAAAAACTAAAATTTCAAAAAAAAGAATTAATGGTCTAGCGATATTGGTTAAATACACCTATATACTAGATTTCATAAAAAATTTATCCATCCATTTGTTCTCCAGCGAACTGCACATACACACAGACACACATATGAATCAGTCTTTTTTTTAATAAAAACACATTTTTTGGGTTCAGGGGACCCTAAAACGTATTTTCAGGCCTAATTGGAAACAAAATTGTTGTGGCGATCACAATAATTTCTCTATTCTAACGCATGTGGTAGAGAGTAAATATGTAAATATGCTTGTAGTTATTTAGTGCCAGTTTTTATCTTTTTATCAAACAACTTGACAGTAATAATTTAATTTTGTTATTTCAATAGTATTTTAGGTAAACAATATAGTCGTCAGTAATGTTGGCGCAGTGCTGTAACCCAGCTACTTGGGTACAAAGTGTTGAGGAGATTGTAGGTGTTAGGTGTTCTATGATAGGTCCTTTCTTAACCGACACGGCGTCCGCTCAATGGATGCCATCTACGGGGACACTACTGAGAAGTCCATTTTGGATGGTAGTCAATGTTCAGATGTTATGTGGGAAAGAGAACGGAGTGTCAGACTTATCAGTTTGGTGAAAATCAGAACAAGACTACGTAGTTCGAATTCCACGTAAACCTGTATGTCCCATAGTTGCCTGGCTATTGGGCTACTAATAAATAGTCCTTTCTGACCAAGTCATAAGAGTAACAATGACTACAACGGTTCATTGATCACACTCATTCACCCCTTATTTGTGCCCGTATATCTACGATTTACATCTTAGAAATGAATAATGAATTATTTATGAGAAAAACATATCCAGTGAACATTCATATTAAAATTATACTAGTCAGAAAAAATTCAGCAGAAAATAAACAAACGATTCTACTAATTAAGAAGCTCTTATAAAATACAAGGGATGTACTAAAACGTCTCCCTTGAGAGATTACAACCTTTACGTTTTTGTCCTCTGTAACAGAAGGGTGTGCTGAACTGTTTTAATTAAAAAGGTGGTTTGTCATAGTCATTTCATCAAGGGAAGTGGAAACATAATAGATGTGAAAATAAGCCAAGCTCCAATTAGATCTTGAAAGCTGTAACAAAAACTAGGATAGGAGAATAATATTAAAATTCCTTCAATGTTTAATAACGATATATATATATATAAACATCTATGTTTTTCCTCTTCACATTTTCTTTCTAAAAATAAGAGAAAACTAAGAAGGAAAATTGTAAACCAAATTAGCTCTGCTCTATGATTATGAACCTTCAAGGTGGGGTATTTTAATCAATATACGATGGTTATACTACTCTGTGTATAAAAAACCTATTTAATACAATTTAACACAATTAAAAACATAATAATCATATTGACCCTGGATTGAAAATAATATATAATTGAGAAAAAATATATACCTTGTTCAATCACTTTTATTTCATATACAGTTTGGATCCTTAGATCATCTTCAGGTGTAAAATGTAACAAATCTTGAAGGTATTAATAAAAATTTAAATTAATAAAAACTTAATAAACTGAAAATACATAAAAACTGTTATGGTTAGCCTAGTTGTTTTTATAATAACTTTTTTTATTATAATAAATATGTTTTATTTTTTATTTTATTTTATTTATTTATTATAATAAAAATAAAGTTTTTATGTATTTTCAGTTTATTAAGTTTTAATTAATTTAAATTTTTATTAATACAAGATTTGTTACATTTTACACCTGAAGATGATCTAAGGATCGAAACATGTAGTGTATATGAAATAAAAGTGATTGAACAAGGTATATATTTTTTCTCAATTATAAAAATTAAAAACAGTTAATGCTATAAATCTCCGATCTCCTTCTTAACCTTACTCTGCCCATTCCTCATACTGATCATTGATCTGTGCGAGGAACTTATTCAGATACAGTAAGGGGGCGAACCAGTACATTACTCTGTCTTCGCCTGGCGTAATATTACTGATATTTTTTTTCAGTCTTGGCCGGATTCGAACCAGCGCTATCTCTAACCCAAGCTCAAAGTCCTGACGCCTTAGACCACTCGGCCACCGGCTCACCCAATAAAACATTTAGCAGTCGTTAGTATATTTAAAACAATCCTAGAAAACAATTGTAATAAGTCTTTAAAATATGCAGGCTATAACAATATATTGCAATACTTAACTCATTTTATTTTTATTTATTATTTAGATTTTAGACATGTAGACTACTTTTTATAATTATTAGTTTTGAACACAATAATAACTTAACTGGCCATATAATTTGTTATTCTTGTTATTTGCAAATTGAAACATGTATTTACTATCTATAAAGAAAGTATTTAAACCCACAGATACGTATTTTAAGATTTGAAATTCATTTGATTTAACTAAAAGTTTATAAGAAATCAACTAATAATATTGCTTAAATAGCAATTTAATCAATGTTTGAGATATGTGGTGTCCTATTTGACTTTTAGAACAAACGTTTGTTTACTTTCTTCCTGTAGAAATTTGATTAAACATAATAGAAAATGTTTAAATAAACTTTTCTGAACATACTTGGAAGTTCATAGAGTTAAGTGTATTACCACACTGTGGGCAGCTAATGTTATTACATTCGAGCAAATGTTTGTACACGATATGAGAGGGGTTGTGGAGGGTACTTTTGTCCAGCAAGAGTACACTCTGTTTACCTTCAACATGCAACAGTCCCAGGACAGGATAAATTATTGTATTAAATTTCCTACGGGTTTTAATTAATTATTGAGTGTAAAAAATAATGAATTAAATAACGTAAATTAAAAAAAGATAAGCTGATAATTTAAGTTTGTTGTCTTTTAAGTTTGACCATAGCCGGCTATATATAGAGTCCCGGAACGGGTAATATTTTCCGAACGCTTACAAATAAAGCGATAAAATTGGGAAATCACTACTGCACCTGTAAATCTATTTGAATTAACTACTATTTTTCTTTCATATCAAGAGGATAGCCCACAAGGAGTCTGAAGAAAATATTAACCTACGCTTACGTTTAATAATTTTGTCTAACCACTTGTGGACCATCCTCCATCGGAAATGCAGTAAATAATTAAAAAAAAAAAAAAAAAAAAATATTAAGTCCCTTAAGTATTTCCAAAGTTAAAATTCCTCAACTTGAGCTAAGAAAGTAATATTAAACCGTCTAAAACGGTATTTTCATTGTAACATTTTAACATTTTTAACCAGCGTAATTTTGTAGTGAGCAAAATTTTTGGGGTCGGATTTGTTGGTTTATGTTCTACTACTAAAGAACTTTTTACAATGCTATGTACTACTTGATCTATACTCTTATTTCAAATTTTCTTCTGACTCCTTGCGAGCGATCCCCTGGTATGACAGAAAAACAATAGTTACTTCAAAAAGTAGATTTATATGTGCAGTATTGATGTAACAAGTTACATTGTTTTATTTGAAATGGTTCGGAAAGAATTATGCCGTTCCGGGACTCCTCTTCGACATTGTATACAGGGAATCGACATGTGATCAAACTAAATTGTGTTTGATATAAATTACCCTGGGAGACTTTATGGTGAAACTACTAATGTGTAGAAATATTTTGTTATGACCAATAAATTATGTGATTTGGTTCAATTTTCAGGAAAATATGTTTAATTTTCGAATTTATATTAATCTTACGAAGTTAAACAATTCTACATGATATAATGATAGTTATATTACATTACAATCCTCAAAAAAATTCTCATGTTAACTATTCACCAATATTAGAATTTAATCTTTGTTTTTTGACAGTACAATGTTCAACACTGCCTCTTGGAACAATATAAAAGTATAACACCAATTACTTAAGGAATAAAGAATACAGCTTGTTAATTATACATCTTAGTTAAAAAATATTGTGTACAAATTTTGAGTAACTTGCCTTGTTTAAGTTGGTTGTAGCAAAGATAATTCAGTTTTTTAAATACTTGATATAAAGATAACTTCATTGAACACATAGCCACGTTGGTCTAATCTTTATGAAATATAACTCAGAACACACCCCTTGTTAATATAAAAAATTGTTAAATTTTATAATTGTGCATAATACTTTAAATACTAGGTCATACATACGATTCAAGATGATTTTTTTAATAAATTTATTTGCAGCTTAAAATAATAAAACTAAGGAAGATGAAAATGGGACGATTTTTTTCTAAAGAAAGCATGCGAATTATATAACTATTGTTACATGCAAATGTTAGAGGTACTTAATTTGTAAAATTAAACTTTAATTGTTACACCTTATTTGTGTTTACGTGATTTACAAATAAAATGCTTAAAACAAACTTTTCATTGGACTTCAACACATTTTATTTAGTAATTAACCTCACTAAAATAATTTTCACTTCTAATAAATAGGTCAGTCATATAATAAAAGTACAGGCTTTCAGCAAAATATTTAAAAAAATGCAGTTTAAAATAAAAAATGATGATTAAAAAATTTAAAAAAAAAGTTCATATATCACGTCCACACCTAATATTGACAGAGCTCTCATGGTGGACGAACATATGTGTGAGTTAATCATAGCTGAGTGAGGATAGATGGAATTACCGGTCATGGATGGCGTGGTATAGAGTACAAACATGATATCTGGGAAACTCAAACAAAGTGAATAAACCTTTTTATTTTATTAATAAAGTTTCGTTGAACGAATATTGCTTTAATTCAGAAAACAAGGAATACAATTTACGTTGCTCTATAATTTGTTCACTATGTTTTGAGGAAGTCTCCCCAAGAAAATTAGTCGTATTTCTGTTGATTATGTTTTTGATGTGAATAGTAATCACAAACTGTTGTGGTCTAAAAGTTATATCCTTTGTTAAATGGAGAACTAAACAATTTTATTTTGCTTTGAGATTTTTATATTCTATACGCTTTCATATTCCCACTATTTAAATTTAAAAATAAATGTTTATGCAGTTTAAATCAGTGGGTACGTCTGAAAATGTTACCCACATTTTAAGATCACCAGTAACCATTTAAGAGTAAGGGGTGATGAAGGTTCATTAGAAATTAGCATATTGTTTGAAATGTTATCCATTCTATGTACGTAATATTAAGTATGCTATAAATTTAGTAAATTAGATTATTTTTCATTAGTAGTAATTTTGTCGTAAATTTGGTCTCAAGATAAATGTATAGCAGATATAGAGTTGTTTATATTGTGACCTACTGAAAGCACCGGTGCGAGAAAGATGTACTGAGTAGTGAACTGTGTGTGAGAGAGAGAGGAGTACTCTCCTCCCACCGAGTCATTCCATTTAATATTATCATTTATTCTAGGAAGGTGGTAGGTCGCGTGCTGGCAGTGCAGTAGCAAGCCCCACCTATTACGTCATCAGCAGCAGTGATAATTGGTTGGTTTAGTAAACAATACCGAACTAAGCTTAGAAAGATCAAATTAAATCATTATTTAGTATTAAAATAACAGTTAGTGATAACAATGACACGATTAATTATAATGATAAATAGCGATAAAACAGACTTGTATAGTTAATCACAGTTATTTTTTTAAAGTTAAACAATGTTGCGGAAGTTGAACACCGATCGGATCTTGAAAGTGGAAGATAGTTACGCCCGTCACATAGGTGGCGAAGCGGTAGAACATTTCCCCTCCGCTGCTGAACCCATATTCATGCTAAATAAATATAAAAAGCTGGTCACCATCTGTTTGGCCCAATTGTAGTAATATGTCTAACATTCAAGAAGTATAAATCTGATTGATGTTGAAAAAACTATACAGTAATTAAATATAATGATTGCAGACAGACCAACAATTTATTGAAAAGGAGAATTGGGTGATCGGTGGTTCTGCATTTTAAAAGGAAGGTAATGTTTTATTCACGCCCCTTATTTATCTAATGTTAATAACTATTAACAATTCAAAATAGGAAAATTCAAGTTTTTAATACGATTTTACTCTTAAATAGATATTTTAGTTATTAATAAATGTAAATATATGCTGTAAGATCATAAGACTTAGTACGAAATATATGAGAGATTATTTAGATGTAAAATAGAAAGTGAAGATTTAATTTTCAAAGAGTTAATGAATGATACTCAATCATGTATGATTTTATTCCCTGAATCCCTTAACTGGAAATCTTGTTGGAGTACAAACTCTTAATGATTTACTAACATTTCAAATATAAATGTTTAAATGATGTGTTATTAAATTAGGTTGGAAATCTCAACTTATTTCAATCAAATCAAATACTCATTTACTCAAACACACGTACAAGATGTATGGAAATAGTCACATGGTTATAAGTTTTAAAGCTATTAATAAGTTTTAATTGACTACTTAATTAGCAGTGATTATGAATAAATTTTAACGAGTGGCTATTGAGGAACTAAATCTAATGGAAAGTGTCAGATAAGATTCACGGGATGATAACTCTTTTTAGTTAGGTGTTCCCTTAGATGCTTCTTAGGATTTTAAACTCGAGCACAACACTGCCACCCCCTCCCTGTCCCTCAAATAAATATAATACACACATTATCACAGTTTTCTGTCGTATATGGGGAATTATATTCGTAATTCCCCTCACAGTTTTTAAGATATATGGGGAATTATATTAAAAAACACAAAAAAAATATTCAAGTTATAATTAGTAACAAGTTGATGTTATCTTTAGATTCAGCACATCCACACGTGGCTTTCATAGTACGATAGTATGCTTTAACATCAATTTATGGCAAATACAGGGTATCACAAAACAGCTTATCCCGCAGTTAGTTTTTACTGTTTTGTCCTCATTAAGGAAAAAAATAAAGGATAGATTTTTCAAAAAAAAAAAAAAAGAAAGAAACAATCGAGAGCATTTTGACAGCTTTAAGCATACTTCTTTGATCACTTCTTCATATTAATATTACTTAATAGCAAAGGAAAAAAATAGCCATTGAGTCATCTTAAGCCATTTTTAAATGGTTGCTATATAAGATATGTTTACATTATTTTGTGTTTACCAGATATTTCAATTAAAATGTTTTGAAAGGTGACCGTTTATAAATGACTATTTTCTTCTGTTTACTAGTGTTAATGTAACTCAGTTCGGAAAAATTCAAGTCAGTATATCAAAGTGTTCTTAAGTTATTACTATTATAATAAATAAAAATAAACATTTCAAGAAATACACTAAAGGAGAGGAAATGAAAATAACTTTTATTTTTATCTATAAACTAGGTGTAAAATTTAAAAAGACTAACAGCCAGGACGGCTCTTCTGTAACACTCTTTAGATAAGTTTTAAAGAAAAAATTAAAAAAAAAATTAAAAAAATCTTTGACTAATAAAAATTAATGTTAAGTATGATATTTCAAAAAAAAAAAAAAAAAATATATATATATATATATATATATATATATATATATTCATATTAAGCCAAAAAATTAAGAATAACATCTTAAATTATTAATTTTTTGTTCTCCTCAATATCCAATAAGTTCGCCAGTCAGATGCAAGACTATTTCATACTTAATGCTTGCAGGTGTAAAGGACTTAGCTGAAGTTAAAGCCCATCAGAGTTTCTAAGTCACATCAATTTCACGGGCTCTGAGCTGAGATGGGTCTTAGAGAACTTGAACAACGACAACTCCTTAAAAGACCTCCAAGGTCCGAAAACGTAATTTTATGGACAGCTTGGTTGTTTGAATTAATTTACTGTGTTGAAAGGTGTATAATTTTTTAAATATACAGTGTGTGTCCACCTTCGACTTTGTGGACATGGTACGTCCTATCTTAACAATGTTAAAATTACAAAGTTTATGACCTATTTTCTCAAAGACCTTAAAAGATAAACATTTAGAAGTTCTACTGAATATATTTCATTATATATCAAAGCTACTGAAGCAGAATTAAAATTTTTTAACAGATTTAAAAAAAGGTATGATTTTGTTTTTTATTTGTAAATATTTATTAAAAAACAATTTAAATTTTTTCTATTATATCAATCTTAACATTTCTACTTCTGTATTCATATTATTCTTGTATAAATATGCAGTAAGACTTTGATGTTTCTAAGGTCAATAGTTACTGAGAAAATGGGACATTTATAGTTAAAAATTACTTTTTTCAGGAGCAAGGTTTTAAGTTCTTCAGCAACTATAGTGGCATTTAAATTCTTAAAATACATATCCTTATGAATCTTTTTCCCTCCCTTCTCATTTTTCTTTTAGCAAGCATATTTTTTATCTTTTTTTCTGCTTGACACTTTTTATCTTCTTCTTTTATTTTAAGCCAATTTTTAATTGACAATGAATTAATTGCTTTTTAATCAAGCCAATGTGCTGAAGGTTTACTCAATTATTTTTGCTGTACTTAAGTCCCAATGCTTTCTACGCTTGTACTTCAAAACTCTATTTCATGATTTATATGTTTTTCTTCACTACCTTTGTCTAACTGACAACCCTGACAACACTGATAAATCAAATAACAATCTACAACTTTACCAGTTTCAATACAACTTACGGTTATTCACTATAAACTGTAACCATGTAACGCTGTTTATAAAATAATAGCAGACAATATAAACATAAGCACAAAATAGTATATTCTATCCTACAACTGTCAATCAAGCATTGTATCTAACACAAAAACAACATATCATAAGAGCACCTGGAGCAATTACTGTATCCAATGTAGTTACTGTTTGACATCCAAGTCAACGGCATCAGTAAGTTCAGACATTCAAACTTATAAAATTAAATTTTTCTAACTCAGGATAAGCAAGTAAATGAGATAAGATATCATTTTGTTCAGAACAAAGAATAAATATCTGCAAAAATGGAAAAATGGAAAATAATTACATTTTTAGCTTACTATATTCCATTAAAAGGCCTCCAAGGTCCAAAAACGTAATTTTATGAACAGCTTGGTTGTTTAAATTAATTTACCGTGTTGACAAGTTTTTATTTAACTTATACAGGGTGTCCACCTTTGACAGTCACATATTTTAGAGGATTGTTTGTCAAGCAAATACAAGCAAACAATGCCATATAACATGTGTCCTTTCTATATTCGTTTTCTGCCTATGGGTCAGATTTGTTTTTATTTTAATATATCAAGTACTGTTTGACACGCAATATTGAATTTCGGTATGAAAGTTGATCTTAAGTACATATTTCATGTAAAAAGGCTTTAGGCCTTATGTCTAAGACTATCAGTTTCGAAATGGCGGATGCATATATATTCCAAAGTCAAATAAAAACAACTACACACATAGACCGAAAATTTTAAGGAAAAAAATTTGTAGACTACAGTACGTCAAATTTAACACAGTATGACAATTTAAAAGATCGGGTGAAAAATAACAGGGAAACTTTTGTTTACTGAAAGCATTGTCATCTGAGTACTTCTCACAAAAAAGTAAGTTTTATCTGTTATTGTTCACACCCGATATTTTAAATTTGCATATCGTTAAGTTGGGCGTAATGTGGGTCTATAATATTGCGTCTTAATATTTTTTTATAAAATGTGTAGTTTTGTTATATTTGACTTTGAAAATTTTAGACAGCCGTTTTTATACTGATAATATTAGGAAAACGTCCTTGTTATATGGTTTAAGTGGTTACAACATCTGTCTTATTTGATGATTTTACATTGAATATTTAACTTTGTAGTATAACTGCATATGAAAGTAATTTAAACGTAAACAAATATTAAATGATTCTTCTCACACTTTATTTTCTGTTTAAAAATTTTAGATTAATGAAAATAATTGTTACACTTATAAAGTTTTTACATTTCTACAAAACAAGTTTTATTAATTACAGAGTAGTGGACAAGTATTTTGATTAGTTTTTGATAAATATACTTGTAAATGGATATATCGGCGTACTTAAATAGAGTTTGTATAAACCTTAACAGTTTAACATAACCAGAAAATAAAGTTGTAATTCTAACTTTCCAAAGATTTCATAATCTAAGTGAGCAAGCAGATTGTGCTGTTTTCTCAAGGGTGCGGAACATGGTCTGAATGCCCCTGGGTATCGTGTTCTAACCCGAATCTCAGTTTTGCTGAAACTTTTTTAATTAGTAATGCCTGCTTTTGGTAGGTCTGTTTTGTACTTTTAAGAATGCGTAACTTGTCCTATTGTTGATTTGGCCCCCAGTGGTTTCCTTTGTTTAGGTTTCTTTTATTTATTTATCGTTGGTTATTTGTATTATTATGACTCCACCAACCATATAATGTACAGTTATCCATGAGTGTGATTCAACAGATTTACGATCGATTGTTTACAAACAGTGCTTTTTTACGTTACGAATTAACACGTAAAATTGATCTTTTAAGGTATTTTTATATTTTTTTAAACAGAAACACCACAATTGGCGTTAGTCAGTTAGAAGAGGTTACGGAGATAAACTTTCATGTTAATTTTACACAAAACTTTGCTCATCACGTTTGATAACGATAATTCAGTTTTAAAAATAATACTAGGATCAAGTCTATCAGCTGTTTATGAAAAAACGAGTTAATAGATATGCAGCTTCGAAAGAGACCTACTGAAAGCACAGTTGTGAGAGAGATGGTCTGTGGTGGAAATGAGAGAGATAGTTACTCTTTTCCCACTGATTAATTTCATTTAATGCTGTCATGGCAACTAGGAAGAGGGTAGGTTGTGGGCTGGCAGCGCAGAAGAAGCCTCGCCCAATACGTCAACAGCAGCAGTGACCTTTGATTGGTTTAACACTAACGAATCAAGCTTAGAAAGACTAAATTAAATTAATATTTAGTATCTAAATAACAATTTATTGAAGCTCATCAGATGGCAAGCGTTATCTGGTTTGTTTTGAAAAACACTTAACATTTAAATACAGTTTCTCAATTTTCTATTGTCACTCCACCTATGAGCCATCATACATGCACTGTGACTCTTCCAGTGTTATGCTTATCCCATATAATTCTTATTGGCTTACATAGAAAAGCCTATTTATATAATTCCTTGTAATTTTCACAGTAAATTTGGGAGTGAGTTGATATTGGTAATTTATATATTTTATACAGGGTTGTTAATTTTCAAATAGTACCAATAAACCATTAAACTAATTTTTTATCAAGGCAGTGTCAGGTAATCCACTTTTGTCTGGTGAAAAGCTTTTAAAATATTTTGTATGGGTAATATTTGAAAATTATTAGCTTAGGATAGAATAAAGTGTAACGGTATTGATCCAAGTGTGCCCCTAATAAAAGGTATAGCTACATTTTAATGCATGATTATTACTGTTATTTATTTATTTTATCTAAAAACAATGAGACAATAAATTAAAAATTGAAGACAAACTAATGGAAAGTAAAATATCTGTCAAAACGTGAGTTAACGGTTTGTAATATAATTATTCAATTTACTTTAGACCAAGAATCGTACGTAGAATATTAAAACCGATTAGGTAAATATATCATAGAAGTCTTTTGAATTCCAGATTATTTCTTAAATCTCAATAAAACTAATGAATTCACAATGGAAAGTCACTGAGAAACAGTTATTTTACCTAATCTAATGTTACGCATTCTACCATTAGCGTTACGTACAATGTTCTAAGAGGTAATTTTGGATAGTTAACATTACGGTTGAGGGAAGTGTAGGCAGATCGTTGACGAAACCACCCTGGGTATCAATAGCCATGAGAATGATTGAGTAAATAAATAAAATAAATTAATAATCATATATTTACAATATTTATAAACATCTTGAGTTCTGTTTATGTTATATTCCTTTTATATTTGAGTTTCTCCTATGGCTCGAGCAGATAATCCAAATATTGTCACATCTCCCGTTACAGGGTTAGCCGTCAGATGTTTTGTCAGGAGAGCGCTAATATTTTATATTTGTTCTACAAAAAAACCAAACTATGTTATTTCATGTACCAGAAAATTAATTTACTATCCAATATTTTGATATAGATTGAACTCTTAGCACGAGAGAATATCATAATAAAAGTCTCATGGCAAAGAAAACATCACAAGATTCGAGTTTTTGAAAGTCCACAAATAATATGAGGTTTGTGCGCCATTAAATGAGATTTTTCATTTACGAAAATGTTCCTAAACCGAAAGTTGACCATAACGTTGTTTGAAGTGTTATTATTATTAATTAATAAAACAAAAAATAATAGACCATGTGTTGTTTATTTTCAGCCATAAATATTTGGTTTATGAGTATGGCAGTACTAATGACATACTAGACCACTTTATAGTATAATTAATTATATTCACCTTCAATAGATATTTCATGACATAGTAGTAATATTTGTGCCTAATTTGGTTAGTTAGTGAGGTCCGCCACTTCAGCTGGTTTAAACTGCATTAAATTTACATGGGACAACACTAGCGCTCCACAATGGACCACAAAACAGTTGATAATTTCAGACACATAATTTAACATTACATTAGAAATCTATTTTTAAAACCAATGCTAGTATATAGACTTGAAATTTAGAAAAATACAGTGCCTAAGACCCCATGAACCTAAAAATGCTTCAACTAAGACAAAAAAATGCACATTAATGAACTATGTGACGATTGCACACGATGAATGAATGTTGTAGTCTGATACATTCAAAAGAATGTATCAAGTTAGTGGTACAAATTCTCCGTCAAGAACCACGACGTCATTCTGACATCGTAACAATAACTATGTAGTAATTGAGCCGAAGTACAAAAACAGGCAATTAATCCCTAAAAGCAAGACCCCTTTTTTAGTCCTTCATGTCAAGAGACGTGTTTAAATTAAGTATTTTTGTAATTTTAATTTTATTTATTCATAAGACGCCGATCCTCAAGTTATGGTTGAATATGATTTTCGAAAGAGTGTGATGAGTGTAAATGAGCGAATTTAGTCATTGTTACAAACTAAGGCCGACTATACCCTACAAAATGTCATTAATTCACAGCCCAATGACAAATGAATAGCCGGTGGTTGTCACCTGATCCCTTTCAAAAAGTGTTACGACTTTGATTGGGATCGAACTGAGAACCTTAGTTTCTGAAGCTGGGATTTAACCAACTACGCTACCGACCAATCATAAATAATTATTAACATAAAAATTAATTCATATCATATGTTTAGTTAATATATTTTAAACGTATCCAATGTCCTAACAAATATAATATATTCTCTAAAAAAAAACCAGTTTTATAAATGTTCTAAAATTTGCCTGTGATTTTTAACTAATGGTCTTAAATGTTGTTTAAATTTGAGAAATAATAATTTTTAAAATATATATTACTAAACATAGAGTACATTATTTTGATGTTTCAGTGATATATCTAAGGTGTTACTTAGATAAATAAACACAGACGACTTATTGTAAAATCCTATACATATGATATTATTTTGATCGAAATATAAATTAGTATATTTAGTATATTAATCTTCTCAATGTAATCATAAGAAAGCTTAAAAATAAATAATTTTAAGTGTCATCATCGATCGTTACAGACTTATTTTCATTAAAATCCTTACATAAATACGTCTGCCATCCACAAATCAAAAGGAATGACTAGTTCTGTATAATTATTTTTGAGATCGGAGGAATTAAGTAATATTTCGTTCAACCCACTCTACTGAAAATTATACTAAATAAATATTCTCGGATACAAAAAATTAATAGGCTTACTCAACATGTATCCAGCTATTACCCCTTGATACCATTATCATAAGGAAATACTAAATGTAGGTTTACATATAAAGCAGTGAGTATTGAAAATCTTTGATTGATCACAGAACAAACACCGGGTCTCGGAGATGTTCGTGATTGAGCTTACCATAACTTCAAACAACGTACGGAGTTGGAAGTTTCTTTATTTACTGTACTTCCAGGATTGTCTTAAAAATCCTATACTATGATCCTATAAACGATCTTTTCCATTAATTCACTATCATTAGGCTACTTTTTTCTTCCTGTTAATTCACTACCACTTGATAAATATTCTCTTGCTCTAAAAACTAATCCCCAATAATTTTTACGTCCTCTGTGGTATTCCCTATCTACTAGGAATCCGATATTGTTGACCTTATCTTATCGCTTTCCATGAACACGGAGAGCGCATTCAGCGGTAAATCAATCATTGGATTTACCAGTTTGTGATCAACTTTTGTACCCACCTATTCTAACCTAACCTAAACTAACCTGACCTAACCGTAATTGCGATAAAAAAGTAGTGGTAGTGAAGTAACGCAAAAAGTAGTGGTAGTGAATTATAACGGAAAAGGTCCTAAACTTAATATTATTTAAATATGTAATTAAAATTAATTCATTAATTTACGTAAAATCAAAGAAGTTTACTAATTTTTTTTTAAATTAATCATTATTTTCTTCCACCGTTCCAAGTTCCTTTACAACTTTTCAGCATCTCCAACCAGATAAGGAAATGTGTCCATCAGTAACATATCAGATAGGGGTGTTTTCCGGAATGTCCTCGTATACGATAAAAACTGCCCACCTAGTCCAGAACTAAACTAAACTTACAAACAATGTACCTTTTGTATTGGACATTGTCATAAAATTATTATCACCCACCCGCCCACCAATACACGTACAACCGTTGACATTGATCCACCCACCCACCCATACACGTACGGTAGTATCAGGTTTGTCCCACCCACCCACCCATACACGTACAGTGGTATGGGTGGGTGGGTGGGTCACTACCACTGTACGTGGATGGGTGGGAGGGTGGGTCACTACCACTGTACGTGGATGGGTGGGCGGGTGGGTCACTACCAACGTACGTGTATGGGCTCACGTATTCAACCAAACAATTGAAACTCTCTCTGTTGACATCAGTACTTGTACCTGCGCAGTACGCATCTCGGAATGACCACAATAATAACGCAGTATGGAGTTTGGCAATCTTATATAACGCTTATAACTGAAAATATAAAATATTGTCTAGTAATAAATGAATGTTGTGCACTTACAGGGTTGTTCCGTTATAACTGGTCTGCTGTGTTGTAGTATTGTTGTGGTTAAAGTAAACTGTTGTGTTGCAGTATATATTTCATGTTATCTTAAAACTTATTGCAGTTTAAGCTGCTTCTTTGCCTTGGAGTATTGTTGCAGTTATTGTACGTCGATAGTGTGCAGTATAAGTTTCCTGATGTCTTGCAGTATTGGTGCAGTGTATGTAAAATGTTGCCTTGCAGTATTTCTGCAGTATATGTTGACTCTGTTATCTTTGATTATTGTTGCAAATATAGGATGTATTTTTCTTGCAATACTGTGCAACATAAGTAGTTTGTTATCTTGCAAAGATGATGCAGTTTAAAAGTAGTCCGTTGTTTTGGAGTATGAGCTGCCAGTTGTCTTAGAATATTGTTGCAATATAAGTAGTATGTTGCCTTGGAGCATTGCTGCAGTATTAGCGGACTGTTGTCTTGCAGATTGCAATATATTGTAATCTGTTGTCTTGGAGTATTGCTGCAGTATGAGCTGCCAGTTAACTTGCAGTATTGTTGCAATATAAGTAGTCTGTTGTCTTGGAGTATTGCTGCAGTATGAGCTGCCAGTTGTCTTGCAGTATTATTGCATTTTAAGTAGTCCGTTGTCTTAGAGTATTGCCGCAGTATGATCTGCCAGTTGTCTTGCAGTATTATTCCAATATAAGTAACCCGTTTTTTTGGAGTATTACTGCAGTATGAGCTGCCAGTTGTCTTGCAGTGTTTGTTGCAACATAAGTAGTTTGTTATCTTTTAATGATGATGCAGTTTAAAAGTAGTCCATTGTCTTGGAGTATTGCTGCAGTATGAGCTGCCAGTTGTCTTGCAATGTTTGTTGCAACATAAGTAGTTTGTTAACTTTTATTGATGATGCAGTTTAAAAGTAGTCCATTGTCTTGGAGTATTGCTGCAGTATGAGCTGCCAGTTGTCTTGCAGTGTTTGTTGCAACATAAGTAGTTTGTTATCTTTTAATGATGATGCAGTTAAAAGAAGTCTATTGTCTTGAAGTATTGCTGCAGTATGAGCTTCCAGTTGTCTTGCAGTGTTTGTTGCAACATAAGTAGTTTGTTATCTTTTAATGATGATGCAATTTAAAAGAAGTCTATTGTCTTGGAGTATTGCTGCAGTGTGAGCTGCTAGTTGTCTTGCAATGTTTGTTGCAACATAAGTAGTTTGTTATCTTTTAATGATGATGCAGTTAAAAGTAGTCCGTTGTCTTGGAGTATTGCTGCAGTGTGAGCTGCCAGTTGTCTTGCAATGTTTGTTGCAACATATGTAGTTTGTTATCTTTTAATGATGATGCAGTTTAAAAGTAGTCCGTTGTCTTGTGGAGTATTGCTGCAGTATGGGCTGCCAGTTGTCTTGCTTTGTTTGTTGCAACATAAGTAGTTTGTTATCTTTTAATGATGATGCAGTTTAAAAGTAGTCCGTTGTCTTGTGGAGTATTGCTGCAGTGTGAGCTGCCAGTTGTCTTGCAGTGTTTTGTTGCAACATAAGTAGTTTGTTACCTTTTAATGATGATGCAGTTTAAAATTAGTCCGTTGTCTTGGAGTATTGCTGTAGTATGAGCTGCCAGTTGTCTTGCAATGTTTCTTGCAACATAAGTAGTTTGTTATCTTGCAATGATGATGCAGTTTAAAAGTAGTCCGTTGTCTTGGAGTATTGCTGCAGTGTGAGCTGCCAGTTGTCTTGCAGTATTATTGCAATATAAGTAGTTTGTTGTCTTGGAGTATTGCTGCAGTATGAGCTGCCAGTTGTCTTGCAGTGTTATTGCAATATAAGTAGTCTGTTGTCTTGGAGTATTGCTGCAGTAAGAGCTGCCAGTTGTCTTGCAGTATTATTGCAATATAAGTAGTCTGTTTTCTTGGAGTATTGCTGCAGTATGAGCTGCCAGTTGTCTTGCAGTATTATTGCAATATAAGTAGTCTGTTTTCTTGGAGTATTGCTGCAGTATGAGCTGCCAGTTGTCTTGCAGTATTGTTGCAATATAAGTAGTCTGTTGTCTTGGAGTATTGCTGCAGTATGAGCTGCCAGTTGTCTTGCAGTATTATTGCATTTTACGTAGTCTGTTGTCAGAGTATTGCCGCAGTATGAGCTGCCAGTTGTCTTGCAGCGTTTGTTGCAACATAAGTAGTTTGTTATCTTTTAATGATGATGCAGTTTAAAAGTAGTCCATTGTCTTGGAGTATTGCTGCAGTATGAGCTGCCAGTTGTCTTGCAGTATTATTGCAATTTAGATAGTCCGTTGTCTTGGAGTATTGCTGCAGTATGAGCTGCCAGTTGTCTTGCAGTGTTTGTTGCAACATAAGTAGTTTGTTAATCTTTTAATGATGATGGAGTTTAAAAGTAGTCCATTGTCTTGGAGTATTGCTGCAGTATGAGCTGCCAGTTGTCTTGCAGTGTTTGTTGCAACATAAGTAGTTTGTTATATTTTAATGATGATGCAATTTAAAAGAAGTCTATTGTCTTGAAGTATTGCTGCAGTATGAGCTTCCAGTTGTCTTGCAGTGTTTGTAGCAACATAAGTAGTTTGTTATCTTTTAATGGTGATGCAGTTAAAAGAAGTCCGTTGTCTTGGAGTATTGCTGCAGTGTGAGCTGCCAGTTGTCTTGCAATGTTTGTTGCAACATATGTAGTTTGTTATGTTTTAATGATGATGCAGTTTAAAAGTAGTCCGTTGTCTTGTGGAGTATTGCTGCAGTATGGGCTGCCAGTTGTCTTGCATTGTTTGTTGCAACATAAGTAGTTTGTTATCTTTTAATGATGATGCAGTTTAAAAGTAGTCCGTTGTCTTGTGGAGTATTGCTGCAGTATGGGCTGCCAGTTGTCTTGCATTGTTTGTTGCAACATAAGTAGTTTGTTACTTGCAATGATGATGCAGTTTAAAAGTAGTCCATTGTCTTGGAGTATTGATGTAGTATGAGCTGCCAGTTGTCTTGCATTGTTTGTTGCAACATAAGTAGTTTGTTATCTTTTAATGATGATGCAGTTTAAAAGTAGTCAGTTGTCTTATGGAGTATTGCTGCAGTATGGGCTGCCAGTTGTCTTGCATTGTTTGTTGCAACTTAAGTAGTTTGTTACTTGCAATGATGATGCAGTTTAAAAGTAGTCCATTGTCTTGGAGTATTGCTGTAGTATGAGCTGCCAGTTGTCTTGCATTGTTTGTTGCAACATAAGTAGTTTGTTACTTGCAATGATGATGCAGTTTAAAAGTAGTCCGTTGTCTTGTGGAGTATTGCTGCAGTATGGGCTGCCAGTTGTCTTGCATTGTTTGTTGCAACATAAGTAGTTTGTTACTTGCAATGATGATGCAGTTTAAAAGTAGTCCGTTGTCTTGTGGAGTATTGCTGCAGTATTGGCTGCCAGTTGTCTTGCAATGTTTGTTGTAACATAAGTAGTTTGTTATCTTGCAATGATGATGCAGTTTAAAAGTAGTCCGTTGTTTTGGAGTATGAGCTGCCAGTTGTCTTGGAATATTGTTGCAATATAAGTAGTATGTTGCCTTGGAGCATTGCTGCAGTATTAGCGGACTGTTGTCTTGCAGATTGCAATATATTGTAATCTGTTGTCTTGGAGTATTGCTGCAGTATGAGCTGCCAGTTGTCTTGCAGTATTGTTGCAATATAAGTAGTTTGTTACTTGCAATGATGATGCAGTTTAAAAGTAGTCCATTGTCTTGGAGTATTGCTGTAGTATGAGCTGCCAGTTGTCTTGCATTGTTTGTTGCAACATAAGTAGTTTGTTATCTTTTAATGATGATGCAGTTTAAAAGTAGTCCGTTGTCTTGTGGAGTATTGCTGCAGTATGGGCTGCCAGTTGTCTTGCATTGTTTGTTGCAACATAAGTAGTTTGTTACTTGCAATGATGATGCAGTTTAAAAGTAGTCCGTTGTCTTGTGGAGTATTGCTGCAGTATTGGCTGCCAGTTGTCTTGCAATGTTTGTTGCAACATAAGTAGTTTGTTATCTTTTAATGATGATGCAGTTTAAAAGTAGTCCGTTGTCTTGTGGAGTATTGCTGCAGTATGGGCTGCCAGTTGTCTTGCATTGTTTGTTGCAACATAAGTAGTTTGTTACTTGCAATGATGATGCAGTTTAAAAGTAGTCCATTGTCTTGGAGTATTGCTGTAGTATGAGCTGCCAGTTGTCTTGCATTGTTTGTTGCAACATAAGTAGTTTGTTATCTTTTAATGATGATGCAGTTTAAAAGTAGTCCGTTGTCTTGTGGAGTATTGCTGCAGTATGGGCTGCCAGTTGTCTTGCATTGTTTGTTGCAACATAAGTAGTTTGTTACTTGCAATGATGATGCAGTTTAAAAGTAGTCCGTTGTCTTGTGGAGTATTGCTGCAGTATTGGCTGCCAGTTGTCTTGCAATGTTTGTTGTAACATAAGTAGTTTGTTATCTTGCAATGATGATGCAGTTTAAAAGTAGTCCATTGTCTTGGAGTATTGCTGCAGTGTGAGCTGCGAGTTGTCTTGCAATGTTTGTTGTAACATAAGTAGTTTGTTAACTTGCAATGATGATGCAGTTTAAAAGTAGTCCATTGTCTTGGAGTATTGCTGCAGTAAAAGTACTTTGTTATCCTGCAATGCTGTTTCAGTTTAATATAGACCTTTCCTTTAAACGCATCAGAAATCTTCTTAGGTCTTAATATAGAATATTATTCAAAATGTATTTATAAGACTAAATGCTGCTTGAATACCCTGTAACTACCTTTCAACCCATCTTATACGAGATATAATACTATTTACTGTATATGTATGTTATAAGTATTTTAAATTATTTATTTTAACATCTCTTAGAAAGACTACTGAAATAAGAAGTTAAAATAACTTGTTTTAGTAATCTATAATATATTTAGCCCATATTTTAAACTTAGAACTGTACCTACACATAGTGGCTGTGAAAAGAACATCGGGATATCTGGCAATGCATCTTAAAATAAATAAATAAAAATAAAACAAAATACTGTATACTTAAAATAAGGGTTTTTAAGCCTTAATGAGTTATGAGGTGTATAAATGACCGTATAAGAACTAATTTTAGGAATTACGTAAAACTCTTAACTCCACAGCCTTCTTCTTCTGGCACATCTCCACTATCTGCTTGTATACAATCTACGCTAATTGACAGATAAGTTAGTTTTAACTACTGGCAAGGAAATATGTTATTATTTTTGGAGCGATCGTTTGTACACCACGTAACCTGAAGAGTTAGTGAAAATAATGGATAAGATGGAAAAATAATAATAATAAAATAATGTAATAAGAAAAATACTTTCTTAAAATGTTACAAAATTATTTGCTGAATTCCACACACTACAGGTATTTTACTATTTTATAACTTTCCTTCTTTATTAAGTGATTTTAAAGCTATAAAAAAAGTTTAAGGGAAATAAAATAAATACGGTCCTTTGTACTTCACGCGATCATTTATAAAGATACAATAATACAATTGTTTGTCTTAAAAAATGTTATGTATAATTTACCACAATTATTGTTTTATTACATTCCTGCAACGTATAATTTGCCGTATTTAACTATTATTCGTAGTTAATATTCATTACTTTTTAAAGTAACCAGTTCATTAATTATTTGTTGTCTTGGTTATTAATAATCACGTAATAATGTGTGCAAATATTTGATGTGACCTATTAAGGCTTAAATATATTTATGTTTTAAAAAATATTAGATGCAAGTGAAATAACTGTTAGTCCACTACTGTTAAGATCAACCATGTTATATACTCACAAATACTGAAGAGGACTACCAAACTTACCTGAAACAGACAATTAAATGTAACACTAATGGACATTAGGTATAATTAAACAGACATTTACGTGTTTTAGTAATGAAGGTGAATGACGCTCAATTAAATTTGTTCATATTTTATCAAACATAGTCGATTTAATAACATGCTCATTAAGTTGTAATTAGGATGACAATTATGAATAACCAGAACTGATTGGTCTTGAAATTATATGCATACAGCATTTAATTTAATGCTATATTTAATTTAAAATTACAAACGTTCTAAACACTTTTTATTAAAATATAGCCAATTTTTACGTTAAATAAAAAAAAAAAAAAAAAAAAACTGTTGACTTGTGGCTGGCGTAATAATTTTACATAGTCTCTGAACATTGATCTACATAACTAATTTACCTATTGTCTTAGCATGATATATTTGTTTAACAATAGAGGGAAAAGAATTTAGCACTTTTCAATAAACATTCCTGACAACAAACTAAATTGTTAAAGAGAACAAAATATATAATATAGTATTGGTAAATATAATACAAACAACTTAAACTATGTTTTTTTTAAGTTATTTTAATACTTCATTCTTTTTCGTGAACATAATTTTTGGGCTTTGTTCCTATTATTATAAAAAAAATAATAACTAAAAGTTTATGTGTCAAATAATACAATATTATTTCTTTTCATTTTTGAAGGAAATTGTCTAAAAACTACGAAGAATCTATATCAATAATAATAACTGTTTGAAAGTAATTTTGTTCGTAAGTTATCAAAAGCATTGTCCTTATCTAATAAATTAAAATTCAGAGTTTTACAAATCAAAATAAATAATTTTCACAAAAACATACCTTTTCTGCGTGACTTCCTAAAAGAAAGTTCGTTATTAAGAGAGTATTCGTTTGCATGGTAATCACCTGTGGTTGTGGGGTTCACAGATTTCCCTGAAGAAATCTAGTTTTGTGTTTTTCAGCGCATTTTATGCAACAGTATGAGTTTTGACGTTTAAAGTTATGTGACAGGACAATACTTAGAAGTAAATAAACTATTCTGTCGATATTTAATTTAGTAATAAACCCTCCAGATAGCAATCATTACTCTACAATGGAAAATTGTCTAGAAAATATTAGTTGAATCGTTTGTATTTCTTTGGATTAAAACATAGTTTGATCAAACTCATCTAATAACACTTCTCCTTTCACATTCCATTCAACAGCTGACCTAGATTGTTTATCACTATCACGAAATTTTTTTATACTTCAATGTCAAAGTGTTGTTTTGAGAAAAATATTTTGTCGTATTCATTGATTATGCGGTTGCTAAATCTGAAAGTTCAAGACAATATGCAACGTCATCTCTTATCACCTTTCCTCTTATCAATCATTTTCTATCAATGACCATGGGAAAATGCAGATAATGACATATATTTTATTTGCACGTTTCAACATTAACTTGATGTACATTTACAGAAAAATTGTTGTTCAAAATGTAAATAACACGTGAAAATTGCAGATATATAGTAACATTTTACTTTTCTAATCTGCCTCTTCGCACCATGAACATACATCCTCTAACAAATCTCGATTTATATATTGTACATTTTGTATTGGTTACCTTTAAAATATTATCTTCAAATTAATTGATAACATCACTTATAAGTGATTTAAGATGTTTAATATACAGAAATGTATGAAAAACGAAAATTAAACGTCACACTACGCAAGATTCCTGAAAAATTCTAAAAATGTGTTATATCACCGTTGACTGAAAGCCCAACATCATAAGCTAAAGGTTTTCAATTCGAACCTAATTAGAGTAAAAAAGTATTAAAAGTATCAGAAGACAACCATTGGCCATTCATTTGTCATTAGCTAGTAATTAATAAATAAACAATGACTTATTTGATTGAAAATCTAATGTCTCTAATCATTACGTGGTATTTTTCGATTCAGCCATCATTACTGCTGATTTTTCTTCTAGACCACCACTGTACGTGTATGGGTTGGTGGGTGGGTGGGCCAAGACCACTTAACGTGTATTAGATGGGTGGAACGGTCATCACTAACGTATGTGTGTGGTTCACTTCTATAACCAATGATCTTAGATTAGTTCTTAAAGATAGCTTGGTATAAATAACATAATGAAAAACAAGGTTCCCCTTTTCGTTCTAAATATCGTTCTAATTTTCTGTTGAATTTATAATATTTATTCGCTTTTATTTGTAGTTTCATATTTCAAAGTTTAGGCAATTTTAATCTAAAGTAATTTATTCCTTGAAAACATCAAATTTATTTGTAAACCTTTCTAAATCAACTAACAAGTTCATAGAGTTAAGTGTATTACCAAACTGTGGGCAGCTAATGTTATTACATTCGAGCAAATGTTTGTACACGATATGAGAGTGGCTTCCAGGGGTTGTGGAGGGTACTTGTGACCAGCAAGGGTTCACTCTGTTTACCTTCAACAGTGACATGGGAGAATAGGTAATCATATTAATTTGCGTACGGATTTCACATTTATAAATAATACACTATGTTAATATAATTTGCAATACGATTACCCACAATACTGTAACACTTTGAATATAAATTCATTCATTTTGGAGTGAAAATAAAACTAATTCTAATTTTATAAATTTGTTTAAGATTAAGATTTATAAAATTTAATTATTAATTGTAATGTTTAAGTAACTATTTTTTTTACTTCAGGAGCCTAATGTAACTTTATTATTGAAAATAAAGGATTAAAGTATGGCAGTCATACATAGAGAATATAATTTTGAATTATGGACTATCACAAGTGTGAACTTTTAAAAGAACCATCGACTCTTCGTAGGCTAATTTATAAACCAAAACCATGTTAACGGTAACCATTGAGCCCTTCCACCTTACAAAATTACTTATATATTTAAATGTTATTCAATTAATTGGGAAAGATGTTCGTTAAGAGCTAAAACTCTAGTAGTTACAATTTCTAAATAAAGAGTTTTCTTGTTTGATCAATCATCACAATTTTGTGTTCCATAATTACACGCTTCACTTGTTTGTGAATGAATTAATACGAGAAAACATTTCCGAATACAAATAAGTAAATAATTTTTTACAAATAATGTAATGAAGATTTGATGTTGCACTATTTCTTCGGGAATTACAACCGTTTATTATGGGTTCTACGAAAACATCAGGTATACTAAAATTAGTAGTAATTTTGTGTATTCTGTAACTTATCAAAGAACGAAACAGCATTCTTATGAGTAAAAATGTCACGTGTACTCATTTTATTTTTGAGAATAATTGTGGTTAGAATAATTGAGTAAAGGATCTTTTTTGTTAATTTACTATAACTACATTTTTCTTTCCGTTAATTCACAACCACTTGATAAATATTCTATTGCTCGAAAAGCTGTGTCGCAATCATTTTTACGTCCACTGTTGTATTCTTTATCCGCTAGGAATCTGATATCGCTGGCCTTATATCATCGCTTTCCAAGAAATTACACATTGAGATCACAATCGGTGGTAAGTCAATAATTGGATTTACCAGTTTGTGATCAACTTTAGTAGCCACATAACCTAACCTAACCTAACCTAATCTAACCTAACCTAACTGTAATTGCGATAAAAAAAGTAGTAGTAGTGAAGTAACGGAAAAGGTCCTCAGTTTACTTTACTGAGATGCATTGACAAAATTTCAGTTTTTAGTGGCATTATACAATATAAACAGTGCCCTCAACAGTCTTAATGTAATCCCTGCAGCAATAGTCGGCTATTTTGTTTTGTTGCCCGTAACGCCTTCAACAGTCTTGATGCAATTCCTGCAGAACATTTTTTTAGTTGGCCTTTTTGTTTTGTTACCCGTGAAGACTATGGTAACAAATACAAACAATTACACATTTTTATCATACGTTCTTAAATATTATCTCATTTTGGACTCCATATTATACGCAACCTAATATCTTTATATATCTTACATCTTTTAAACAAACAAACAATAAATAAATAAAACGAAAAACACTAAATACAGTATACGCTACTTTTAGGTAAAACTGTAATATACATTATTGAAAAAAACATGGTGTTCAACACTGTCGAGCATCGTTAAAAATCTACAAAAGATGCAAGAAATCCTTATAGTTTTATTTCTATTGTTACGGTCAAGATAAATAGGCATTTAAATTAATAACGACATTAAGTTTGTATATTTTGTATTTCATACGTAGTTTTATTTATATTTTATATCATATTCATTTAGTTACTAACCACTCACCATTTTTTGGAAGATGATTTTTTAAATATTTTATATTTATATTGAATATACGATAATTAAAAATATTAGACTATATTTAAAATAACGCATGGGAAACATGCAATATACATTAGTTTCGTCTCCTTTTATACGTAATGGCATTGATTTTATTCACGGGAATATAATAAAGGGTAATAAAAACATAATTTTAAAAACATGATTACCAAACTTAATACCAATGAGTAGTGCGTAAAAAGGAACGGTGAGTGGTGTTTTCTTAATAAGACATTTCAAAAATCAATGAGATGGATTTAATGTATAACTATTTCACGGCAAGTTCCTAACAGGTGTTAAGGTGTTAGCTGGAGTTTAAGCCTATCACGTCGTCCAAGTCATGGCAATTTCACGGGTTGTGAGCAGTGAGGAGTCTTAGGGAACTTGGACATCGCACACTACTTGCAAGTACACTTGGATCTATCAAGTTGATTTTATGGTCTACTTGGTGTAAGTTTACTATTTGAGGAAAATAGTTATGTATTAATATCAACCACATAGTGGATTAAATGTTCAATAGTAGGCCTACTTTTCTTTATTTATATTGAGATTGTACAAGTAATATGTTTTAGACTTCGTATGATGGATAAAGTTTTACAACTTAAAGTATTTATTATAAATACTTTTGTAAATCATAATTTGGCTCTGTAAATATGTAAAACTTTTAAAAACTCAAAAATAAGTGTTTAAAAAGGAATAGATAATAAGGCAATAAAATATGGATCTTTTCCGTTAATTCACTACCATAACCATAACTTAGGTTAACCGAACATAACATAACTTAACCAAACCTAACATAACCTAAACAAACCTAACATAACCTAACCAAAGTGGTGGTAGTGAATTAACAGGAAAGGTCATAAAAAATTATTTACTAAGTAACTTTCCACTTTATGCAAAATTTACAAAGCTGATTCCTTAAATTATTTTAGTATGTGGACGATTTGAATGATTTTATATTGCAAATTCATATATGCAATTAAACTAAAAACATTGCTGAAGTTCACTCTGTAATCAATTGAGGTGATTTTATCACTTATATTTTATACTTAATATTTAATATGTTTGTAAAAAAAAATACACAGGCCTTCTTAACTAAATTATTAATTTTGACTTCCATAATATTTAATTTTTTATTTGATAGCTTTTGAAAGCTCGTATATACTTCAAATAAAATAATAATACTACATACTATATCCATATATTATGTTAGTAATTTATTATTTGTTGTAAATTGGTTTGAAAATGAGTTAGCCATTCAGTGGTTATTGAATAATATAGCTTTTCTAATAAATCAACTAAAAATTTAAATGTGTAATAAATGATATAAAACTAATATTAATATTGTTAGAATGTTAACATCCAAAGCACCATCACGACACAGAAGTATGCGAAATCCAAACATTGGCTTTGGTGCCTTGAACATTGTGTCCCAATCCAAACTTTTATTTAGTCTCAACTTTTTTAATTAGTAACGCCTGCTGTTGGTAAGTTGGTTTTATTCTTCCAAGAACTTTTAACTTTCTACTATTGTTGGTTTTGTTTCAACGGTTTTCTTGGTGTTAGTTTATTTTACCTTATTTTTTATTATTTTTTAGGGGTTGTGTAGCGAGCGTATCAGAATGTTAGATTCATAGTCCAGACTATATTTTAATGTGTACGTTTGTTTATATATCTTTGAATTATAAGATCCAAAGACGTTACGCTTTATTGTATTCAAAAAAGATGTTTCACAACTGTGAATTACGAACGACTTCCTCTTGCATGGCTTAAAATAAAATACAAATCTAAAATACCAAAATAGACGCAAATGCAATGTACCTTTATCAATTCCATGAACCCACCTATATTAGTGAGAGAGAGACTATAAAAGGCATACTGAGCAACATTCGTTGTACTTATTTCTACATATATATTGAAGGAAAAAATAATTTTTTCAGACAATATTACAATTTTATGTAGAAATGTTAAACGTAATAGTTATCTGATAAATTTACGTATAATGAAGTCCTTCATTTATTTATTCTCTCGTTTTTGTTGCTTATACTGTATTGTAGAAAAAGAAATATATCATAGAAACCTGGGCGGGCCGAGCGGTCTAAGGCGTCAGGACTTTGAGCTAGGGTTATAGATAGCGCTGGTTCGAATCCGACCTGGACTGGAAGATTTATCAGTAATATTCACCTTCTACTGTAATGGTTCACCCCCTTACTCTGTCTGAATAAGTTCCTCACACAGATCAATAGTCTACGAGGAATGAGCAGAGTAAGGTAAAGAGGGAGGACGGCCTCTCCCTTTTAATTAAAATAAATCCTTTTATAAATAAAAATTTTAATTTTGTGTCTACTGTAAGAAAACTAATGGAAAACAATGATTGTATTTTTAAAGGTAGAAATTTGGACTAAAAGGCTAGTTTGATACTTTATATAGATCTTTCATTATGCATTACAATCAAGGTTTGGCTTAAGAATCCCTCATAGTTTGGTTTGGCTGAAATATCAATTATATATCAATATTTACACTATAAATTGTACCTAAAAATCAACTTATCATGTTCTGGCATGGTTTTACGTATCTATAAACATTATTATTTACAAGATACATTACATGACTTTGTTTGTCATGTAATCTAAAACAAAAAAAAGTATAATTAAGTAACAAAGTAAAGAACAGTAAAATTACAAAAAAAAGAGTTGTTAAATGTTAAAATTATTATTCTTATATTTATCGAGAGCTGGGTTTATACAAGCTACATGTCATATTTGGGTTGTCCCTTGGATCGACGAAGTAGTCCAAACATCGCCACACCGTCACATGTGATGTGATTAGCCAGCTCAGATGTTTGGTCACGGGAAGGACAAAGCTAATATTTAACTTGGTTGGTTTAAAAAAATGTAATATTCCTATGCTCTACAAAACCAAAGTGTTATCAGTTTTGGTAATTAATTTTATGGTAAAAGAATAAATATCAATTAATTGCTTATTTTTTGTAGTTTTTGGATGTTATGACATTTTCTACAGAACATACGACACATTTAAACGGTAAAGTAAAGACAATGTTTAGCTTCCTATCTTTCTAATGATACAATTAACAAAATGGTAGCATTTATACCAATATCAAAAGGATTTTTGTAAAATAAATTGTGATGATTGTCCTGTAAGCTTTTGACGCATTCTAAACTAACCCATAACGTTCCTAAATGTTAAAGGACTTTGTTGTGATAAATGTTACGATAAAATTTTGTTAAAACTCAGTGAATTCAGCAATAAATAAGAATTTTGTTTAAAACGGGCTGCTACAGATTTTAATCATACTAAACACTTGCAATAAAATTCTCTAAAATGTTGCAATAATTTATAAATTGGATACACTTATTATATATGTATGGAAGATTTTAAGTTCACAAGTATTGAAATTCCTTCAGAAGTAACACATATCATATATGTTTCAAATAGCAACTCTATGGAATGCCAAGTTTTCTTTGCATTTATACGTTTTATTTAGTAATATACAAAAATATCAAAGTTAAATAAAAGCTAATAAAGTTTTTAAAGCTAATAAAGCTAATAAACTACCTAGATATTTTAAAAGCAAATTTATTAGTAAGTTTTCTTAGCAAATTTGTGATCATATATATAATATATGCCCTAAAAGTTGACGCTGTAACCCAGCTACTTGGGGACAATGTGTTGAGGAGATTGTAAGCGATCTGTCCCATGCTCAGATTGTAAGCGATCTGTCCCATGTTCGGTCTTCTTAATACCAAAATTGCATCCACTCAATGGTTGCTATCGACGTGTACACCACTAGAAATATCTGGCATGTCCATATTAGATAGTAGTCAATGTTCAGACGTTGTGTAGGGAAGAGAACTGACATTCAGACTTGTCAGTTAGCTGAAAATCTGGCCAATACTAGGTAGTTTGGATCCCATGTAAAGCTGTAGGTAGGGACACCTAAGGTTAGTTACCCTGGCTAATGGGCTATCTATTAATAACTTTAGGGAATAGTCGACCTTAACATTAATTATTATGTTCGTTCATGTACATTCATTCATCCCTCATAATCGCTCATACCTCTACGATTGGCGTCGTAGTTGATATTGAATACTGAATGGTAATATATATATATATATAAAATTATATATATATATATATATATATATGTATATATATATATATATATATAATCAAAATGTTCAAAGAAAACTTACTACTACACAAAGCTATGTAAATTGTTTTAAAATTGCAAAACATATATATGATTTTTAACTTTTGGCTAATATATAATATGTGGTAAATAACAAAGAACAAAATAAGTATGTTACAGTCGTAACTCACGCAGTTCGTTATTAATTTTCCTTTAACAGACAAAATAACGTTATTTATTGTTTAATAAATTTGGCATCTTTCAATTTGTGTATTTACACAAAGTACATTTTATCGTTTGTGGGACAAATATTCCATGAAACCCCCCTCCCCCCCTCCAACGACGCAGTAATTACGGAGTAGTTTAGCCGAGGGACAAAAACAGGTGACTGCTCCGTTACAAACAAGGCTAATTGTTTCATTCCAGGATATTTATAATAATAATACTGAATATTTTAACAATAAGTAAGGATGCACAGTAATCATCAACGCCAATTTTACATTAGTCCTGAGAACTCTGCAATTCCAAAGTTTGTAATTTTATACGTTTCATTTATGCATTGATTTTTAAACTTAGTTTAGTATTATAAAGACATGAAAATAAATCGTTAAAATAAATAGGTTTTCGACTTCCAATGACACGACATCAAAGAAGTAAAAATGTTAAATGCTAAAACTATATTAAACATTTTTTAAATTAATAATTATTTAATATTATATAAATTTTATCCGGTTACTCTTCACAGCAAAAAATTAGCATTTTATTATTTGAAAATGTTACAGTTTTTTATGACGAATTAAATGTATCTTCTGCCATATCAGATTGGTAGGTTACAGAGTGGTGGCTCAGTATTTAAGAAAGTGGAGAGCAAGTTCCAATGTTCGAATCCCCAACTGAGGTAAAGGTCGGTACTTCACTCATTGAATCAGATTCACATGCCTATAAGCTTATGTGAACTAGAAAAAAATCAACTAGCAGTGGTCACATTATCACCACAACAAACATAACAATTAAATCATAACTAAAATACATGCTCTGAAATATGGTAGTCAAAATGTGAATATATTTTTCAGTAAAAAAACAAATAAATAATCACGTAAGTTTTGAACAAGCAGTCGTAAAGTCACGACGCGTGTCACTTCTGGAGCTTGAGAAATACGATAAGCGTGTGCTTCCATGCATTCTGAGTCTGGCGTTCTGTCTATAGATAAGACGAACCTGTCGGAAGCCTGAAATGTGTAGATTGTGATTCAATTTCAAATTTGATACTAATTTTGTACTCATTATTTTACATATATTTCAATCAGAGCTTACTGTTAAGACACCACAATTGCTGTCAATATAATAACTAGAATATCAGATTGATCTACACGTAAATAAACGTTTAAAATAAATAATGAGTTAAGGGTACATTTAGGTTTTTATATAGTACATTTAAAATAAATACAATTTGCATTAAACTTACAAAGTTAGTTTTTTGTTAATATTGTAGATAGTTATGTTTCTGTCATAATACTCATTTTTCTTGTACGTATATAACACATATATTCATATTTAAAAGAAGTGTATGTTTTCATTTTAATTTTATCTAACTAATAAAATTGTTTTTATCTAATTAATTGGAGCTTTTCTAAATTTCAGTGTTAGTTTTAATCTGTTAAAATAATATGCACACTCACGGATATTTCGAGATGAGTGAGTACAACGTTTTTTGTATTGTGTATATTAAGATTAAACAGAAAGAATATAAGAAGTTGTATTGGAATTAATCAACAAATATTAATATAATGAAGAAATTTAGTAAATATCTATATCGATTAGGCATAAAATGAGCAAACAAAGAGACAAGAATGGAATCACTTGCATAATATTCTTATCTGCTGATTCCTTGGGTTATAATTCAATCAATGTATTAACTTTAAGATTAGTTCATTTAGATAAATCAATGTTATGTCGTACTTTGACAATAACATTAGTTTTTTCTTTTTTTGTTTTTTTTTTTTCGTATCTTGTAGCTGATATTTCATTTGAAATAAAATGCATTCATTGATTTACTATCTTTCCCGAATGTAAAATTGTCAACGCACGCAAAATATATTCCAGGCCAAGCTAGAGATATTAGTAATTTCATTAAATCTCTCAATTGTGCGCTAAAGGATGAGTTGGACTTAGTGAAATAGTAATAAAATGTTCATTAAATGACCAACAACCTCTTGGGGAGGTTCTATCAACTTGTATCTATACAACCAACTTGTAATGACCAGTTCATTAATTTCGCCCCCCTGTTATGCGACAAAAGACGTCAGGGTCTCGTATGAGGATACATTTAACCCTACAATCAGAGACAATCTTTAGGATTTAGATGCAAAGCAGGGTCAACATTGTTGTTATGAACGTGAATTTAATAACTCTAAAACCAAATTAGAAACAAAACTTAATAGTAATAAATTTGGTTGTGTTGATTTTGATAAGACAATAGAAAGCAACATGAAGAAAATATTAAATAAACAAGGATCTAAACTAACTTTCAGAACAAACAATACAATAAAAAATAATCTCAATATTAAAAATCAAACATACGAAAAGTACAATAATATTGGGGAATACAAATTGAAATGTTATTATTGTGACTATTTACGATTAGACAAATACGTCATGCTTTTAGTATCAGATATAAAGAACACCACCACAATCCAAAACTGATCAAACAAAAGATCTACATTTGCAAAACTCATAATTGACCAAACTCATTATATCATTAAAAAGGAAATCATTAAAAGACATTCTTCAAACTATATATGTCAATAAACAAATAATTTAGACACATTTTTAGAATTTGAAAAATATAAACATATGAAATTAATAGTAATGGAACAGTTTTAAAAGAAAAATTATGATTTAGATCATTTCCATTTTTAATTCCATTATTGATAATTACAGAAAACCAGTGGATAAAAACTAACAGCTTCACTAAAACAGATACAACGTGTTTCTTCCCCTATTTACTCTCACTGTCCCTACCTGCCCCACGCCACAAATGGTACAAAATTACATAATTCTCTCAATTATAGTCACCTCTAGCATTTAAATTTGTATATATTATCAATCTACACTTACAGCCAAACATAATTAAACTGACTTGAACTAAAAATTTGTACATATGTTATTACACGATCAATAATGTGTTAGACTTCATAAAAATACAATTATGTTTGACTTTATAGTGTTTTTTTACCTTTTGTTCAATATTTTAATAAATATTTCACATGGTTTCTTAAAGAGTTAAGAACTTAAAACCCCCAAATCGGCTTCTTAAGTAACCATATCTTCATGTAGAATTTATTTAACTTTCTCCCTAAACATGTTTATTAACAATAATAACACAATTAATCAAAAATATATTCATATTTCCTACATCAATACTACGTTAAATAGTTGAAGATAGATCATACCTTAACAATCAGAAAAAAAGTAAAAAAGCTGATGGAGACACGATTAAGAATGTAAACTAACATAAATACGAGAAGTATAAATATAGGGAGCAATTATATATGTATCGAAAACTGCCAGTTCACATTAAGTATATATTAATTTGTATCTATATAAAGATGTTCTTAGGATTATAAATACATGCATAAAATACCATAAAATTCATTGCAACATCAGGGAGAATTTTAATAAAACGCTTTCACATAAAAATGAAAATGTTTTACGGTACTTTAACAGTAAAGAAACTAATTAAAAGATATGAAATCACTTTGTCTTTGAGCCTCGGCCGGGAGAAGAATTAATTACCTAGAATTAATTAGATAGACACGGTATAGTTTATCAACAATAGACAGAACAATACACAAACCAGCTATATATATTTTAATATTGATAGTTAAGAAATGTAATATAAATGTGTACGAATTATTACAAACAAAACTATTAAATACGACCGAAGCAATCGATCGCCCATCACTGAATTGTTGTCCATTAAAAGTAAATTCTAAAACTTTACTTCTATAATAGTAGAAATAATACTGACATCTTTCCATAAACGTTTATTTGCAATTTATTTACAGTAAATTATTGGAACTTGTTCAATTTAAGAAAATTAACAACGTTTTCTGATTACGAAAAATGTTCAAAAAACCAAAATACTTCATACAAGCCTTAAAGTAAGTGAACATCTTCTTTTTTATTTTCATCAAACATAAATAAATAACTAACTGAAAAATTGAAAAAATTCCAAATTTTTTAGTATGATTTTTTTGGCGTTGATTTTTTTACTCTGTGTAAAAGTTAAATAAGTTTTTATTACGTTAGTTTTCTAATAAGATAGGTTTCATAATAACTATAAAAACATACTTAAATTAAGTACTTTAACATTAACATTGATTCAATGTAAAAGTGTTGTTATCTGCGTTCTTTATTTTACTAAAACTATACTTTAAAAATGTCTCATTAAAGTATGCATTAAGACACTTTAAGTCTCATTAAAGTTACATGCATTATTTATGTGACTTTGTATAATACAAATAATTCTGTGTGGGCTTCGTGTTCGTATGGTAATCACTTGTGGTTGTATGGTTCTGAGATTTCCCTGAAGAAATCTAGTTTTGCATTTCTCTACACGTGTTATAAAGCAACAAAAATGTTTTGTGTTTTAATTTTAATAGAACGTAAAATATTAAAATATAAACGAGTATCTGTGTACTTAAATTTAAGGATTTTTATTGATTCTTGCTCATAACTATTCATTAAAGGAACCCCTTTTAATTGTTACAAATATTTTAACGAGTATGAATGACTTATTTCAATGTATTTTTGAGAGCTTTGCTACTTATAATAATCTGACGACACCATAATTTGTTAAATTATGTTATATGAAAATTAAGAAGTAAAATAAACTTTTTTTTTTGTTTGGAATTATAATAAAAGTTCAGATGTACTTTTATCTCATCGTTAGAATTTACATATAGTTACTGAATATTACAAAACAATTTTAGACCAAATATATTAATGTTGTGATCACATTTTCATTTAAAAATGTATTAGGCACGTGATGAAGTACTGGTACGTCCAGTCATTTCAAATGATTGGATTTTATTTTTAAAAAGTTTCTCTATAGCAGTAAAATATTTAATTTTTATTTTTTTCATTTTTCTATTATTACTAATTTTTAAGTCGAATTGTTAAATTTCTTATATGTTTTTCTATTTTCAATAATTTTTTCTCAAGATCAGAACTCAGAGCTTGCCTCACTAACACACATAACGTGTTCCCCTCGCCTCTCCTCAGTAAAGTTACTGGTCTTTATTATTTCTCAATACTTGATGCACCTGATCAAAATACAATAGTAATCAATCTATTTATTGCTGAAACAATTTTAATTTACTCGAAAAGATAAACTACTAAACAAAAATATAAATTACCTAATATTTATTTTATCTTTACTTAGAAATTTATAATTCTTCTACAAAAAATCTCATTTGTAATTATAATTACTAAAATAGTATTAGTAAGACGTTATCTGTGGTTAGCAGCATGGCATTAGTACCTGCTATAACGTAAGGAGGAGGACAATGTTATTCAATAATTCTTACTTTATTTGGTTTTTGCTCCACAGATAAGAGATAACGGTATTTTAATGTTAAATTTAAGAAGATGTGAACCTATGATGACCATCCTTCTTCTCTGGAAATATAAAGTTTGCACAACTAACAACTAAGCGAAACTACTAATTGATTTGAATTTCTATGTCGTATACTAATTAAATCGATTCCGACACTTATTCATATAAATTGAATTTGAACCATAAGTCCACTAAGGAGAATATTGTTGAATATCAAACAGCGAGAACATATTACGTCCAACATTGTTGTTACGTACCTTAAAATACTTAATCCAATTCCAATAAAAACAAATATTTTTTTAAGTAATAAAATGAACAATCATTGATATGTCAAAACAGATAAATACAATTATATTTATTAAGTTATTGTTTTAAGCCAAGTTTCCATTTTGCTCCAAACTTTTTTAATTAGTAGCACAGGCTGTTGGTAAATTAGTTTTCTTTCTCTAGAGAAAGTGAAACTTTCTAACATTGTTGATTTTTCTCAAGAGTTAATTTTGATTAGAATGTATTTATGTTCAAAATAAATTACTATTCAAAACAAGTGTATTGATGTAAAATCAAAATTACACGAAATACACAAACTAATTATCTCATCGTGTAATGGAATGTATTTACCTAAAACAACTTATCAGAGTGTGATCGCCACAACGAAGAGTGTATAAACTAATATTCGAACGACAAACCTAATAGTATATTTCATAACAAGAGTGGAAAGTGGGGTTTTGCATGTTTGAGACCATCTGTTTGAAGTGCGAGACTTGTCGAGCACTTCAATTGGTCGAGAACATACAAAACACTTTCACTCGAGTTTGAACGATACTTTTCACTACACTACGGAATAAAAACAGGTGTTGTTGACTGTGGAAAATTTTCGGTTGTAAACAATGTTACGTTCGGTAGTAAACAATAGACAGCTGTTGAAAATATGATGTTTCGCAGGTTGCAAACACATAACGAAAACAGCTAAACTCATACATAGTATTGTAGTAAAAATATATTTCAAATAATATTACTTATAAGTAATTTTGATAATTTATAAAATGATAGATATTTAATAAAACACTTTGCTAAGAACTATAAACTGTAAAATTTGCATAAATTACATATAATTCTTCATACTTAAAAAATATGAAAGGTAAACCCTATTAATTGATAGGTAACTCCTTTTTAAAGATACAATTAGAATGTACGATATTTTCTTTTAAATTGCTGCAATTAACCATTTCCAATTAAATAATTTTAGAAAACTTCATTTAAAACATTTTAAAACACATAACCGATTTGATTCTGAACGTATATTTGTGTAAATTCGACAACAAGGTATATTAGAGTTCGCATGACGAGACATCAAGCAAGTAATTGAAATTAGACCACATTTTATATTTCAAATATGAATGTTTTGGTGGTAGTATCAATGTGTGATAAAGTATTAATTAATATTACAAAATATAAATTACTATGTTAAATATAATATATAAATATGCGATATAAAATCATGAATTATAGATTAGTTGTCTGTAAAACAGACATATCACTAAATAGTAAACAGGGTCTAAAGTCCATCCAATTTCACGCAAGGGTGCCTCTGACGCAGTAAAGGCCTTAACGTGGAACACTGCTAAACTTTAGACACTGTTCTTAGATGGGTCAAGACATAACCTAACTACTAAAGTACATGACGCTTTTATTGCATTCCAGTTACTACTAATGTTGTAATTAATTGTTTTATTGAATTTACTCACACATATGGTAGTAATAAATCATGGCTATACATATAATAAGGATTAGAACATGACTAAGTAATACATTTTACGATCTATAGAAGCCAAGAAAACAACGTTTCAAATGTTTATTTTTGTTAAACGTTTCAGAGAATTGGTAAGAACTTTATTTATGAAAAGTTAATATTCTAAAATATATAAAACTTATATAAAACATTCCTATCAACCAGTTATTAATATATAAATACGATAATTTGACGGGTTTTTAGTGAAGTTACAGTTATAAGTTAGTGAAGTTTTTTTTATAAGTTACAGTGAAAACTAGTTAAACTTCCTGTACGTTTATTATCCAACTAAGAAAAATGTATAAAAATTAGTAATAACATTTAAAAGTGCACATGTCCTAACGAACGATTAAATGAGAAAATCAATGGTGTGATTAGGCAAAAACAAATTTTTCGTAGGCCACTTAGAACCCTAGAAACAACCTTCAAACTCAGGTGTAAATAATTTCTGCGCAGACAGTTGTAGAATATAATGACTACAAATTATTCAAGCCAAATCATATTTGGGATTGAAAAAAATCCTGAAGTAGGCTATTTTACATTCTTTTTATCTTTGGGTTGAGATAGAGAATTGTGTATTTTGAGCATTTATCTCATTGCAAATCAATTATTCATTCAAGTTGTAAGTTTAGTTTAGTTCAACGTTTTAGGAACAGTTTAAAAGATCACAATGAAGTTCCGTAGACACGTTACGAAAGGATCGGGTGGATGTATTTGGGTCAATATTAGGAACATATTTAAAGATCACAGTGTAGTTCTGTAGACAAGGCACGATAAAATTGCAAGGATGTCATTTGGTTCAACGTTAAGAACAGGTTTAAATATTACAATGTAGTTCGGTAGACAAGAAATGAGAGGAACGTGTGGATGTTATTTGGTTCCTCGTTAGGAACAGATTTAAATATTACAATGACGTTCCGTAGACATGTAACGAGAGGAACGCGTGGATATTATTTGGTTCATCGTTAGGAACAGATTAAAATATTACAATTAAGTTTCGTAGACAAGTAACGAGAGGAACGCGTGGATATAATTTGGTTCAACGTTAGGAACAGGTTTAAATAACACAATGACGTTCCGTAGACGAGTAACGAGAGGAACGTGTGGACATTATTTGGTTCAACGTTAGGAACAGGTTTAAATAGCACAATGACGTTCCGTAGACAAGTAACGAGAAAAACGCGTGGATATTATTTGGTTCAACGTTAGGAACAGGTTTAAATATCACAATGACGTTCCGTAGACAAGTAACGAGAAAAACGCGTGGATATTATTTGGTTCAACGTTAGGAACAGGTTTAAATATCACAATGACGTTCCGTAGACAAGTAACGAGAGAAACGCGTGGATATTGTTTGGTTCATCGTTAGGAACAGATTAAAAGATCACAATGAAGTTCCTTACACAAGTAACGAGAAAAACGCGTAGATATTATTTGGTTCATCATTAGGAACAGATTTAAATATTACAATGAAGTTCCGTAGACAAGTAACGAGAGAAACGCGTGGATATTATTTGGTTCAACGTTAGGAACAGGTTTAAATATCACAATGACGTTCCGTAGACAAGTAACGAGAGGAACGTGTGGATATTATTTGGTTCAACGTTAGGAACAGGTTTAAATAGCACAATGACGTTCCGTAGACAAGTAACGAGAGAAATGCGAGGATGTTATTTGGTTCATCGTTAGGAACAGATTAAAAGATCACAATGAAGTTCCTTACAGAAGTAACGAGAGAAACGCGTGGATATTATTTGGTTCATCGTTAGGAACAGATTTAAATATTACAATGAAGTTCCATAGACAAGTAACGAGAAAACTGCGAGGATGTTATTTGCTTCAATAATAAGAATAGATTTAACGATCACAGCGAAGCTATATTCTAACAAGAAACATTCCCGTTCAGCGACGCAGTAATTAAGGTGTAGTTAAGCCCAGGAATAAAAGGAGGTAATTACTGCCTTACAAATAAGGCTGATTCCCCAGCTCAGGGGATTTGTCACAATTAACTCAATCTTATTTATAGCACAACAATTCTGTACAGTGTTATATTCTCCAATGTTTACAAATAAATAGCTGTTTTTGAATCCTGTTAACTTGTGAATGAAACGTATAGTATTAAAACTATGTTATTTACTGATTTTGAGAGAATGCCACTCTTGTTGAGGTTCCAAAATTTGATAAACTCTTGTTAGAAGTAAACAAGCAGCATTATTATTTTTCCTGCTAATATAACATTTTATTATAGCAGACATTATTATAACAGAAAACCAATGTAATATTTTATTTACAAGCGTTTATCTAATTAAATAACAAATCTTACCAAGCTGTAATTTAACTGATAAATGGTTGAACAAATTAAATCTCTAGTTGATAAAATCTGTAAAATTTCCAATTGGTGCTTTTGCGTTAAATCACTACCATTACTTATTTTTTGTTTCCGTTAGTTCACAACCACTTGATAAATATTCTATTGCTCTAGAAACTGTTCCCCAATCATTTTTACGCCCACTGTGGTATTCCTTATCTGATAGGAATCCGATATCGCTGGCCTTATCTTATCGCTCTTCAAGAACTTAACACACGGAGAGCGTATTTGGTGGTAAGTCAATCATTGGATTTACCAGTTTGTGATCAACTTTAGTAGCCACCTAACCTAACCTAACCGTTATTGCGAAAAAAAGTAGAGGTAGTGAGGTAACGGAAAAAGTAGTGGTGGTGAATTAACAGAAATGGTCCTCCAAATTTAGTCACAGTAGTTATATCTATTGAGATTTTATTTCTCTGAAAACATTAATCCCATACATTTAATTATTCCCATGCAAGTTCACTAGTTCTTAGATGTAATATTACCCATTATATAACAAAGGTAAAATACAAAATAATTTATAAGTAACCTTTGACCAATATAAATAATCTAGAGCACTAGAATAGGTTTGAGAAAATAGGTATTAGTCAATTTTTTTAGTTTACTTTTCTACAGAAAACAAATATAATTAAACCCTTTAGTGAAGACTTTATGAATTATAGCGTAGGTAGTTTATGAATACGAAACATTAAGTTTCTTGTTTATTCTTTACAGGATCTGATACCTCTTGGTCAATTGGTCAATTATTGCTTGAAGATCCCTGAGGAAGCTTTCAGCAGGTAATTATTGATGGTCTAAAACTTTACAACTAACGAGATTGTACCAGCATTTGTATGTAAGAATTCACATCTACTTATTAAATAATTACAAATATATATATTGTAATCAACTTAATTACATATAATACATAGCTACAATAATATGTATTATGTAATTTCATCAAGGTTACTGAGTAAATTATATCATTTTAATAAACTGGAGATAAAACTTCTAACCAACAAGTTTATCCAACCAGTCTAAGTCCTCGTTAAATGGCTAGAACACGAGTATCCTTAGCCATTATTACTGGATGTACATTACTACACCATTTATGTCGAGTAATAATACATGACGTAAATTATCTCACTTTAGTACTTCTATGACATAACTAATTATTAAGTTGTTAATGAGAACGTCATCCCTAGTATACATGATACCTGATGTAATTGCAATTCATGTGGTTCTCGGGATTTCCAGGTGGGAAGCTCTTTGAACTAGAAACTTAATACTGTTCCTTAATTATCTTTGAATAAACTTATACAATGTACAGAAATAAGTATAGGGAAGATTTAAAAAAGTGTTTAGAATGATCTTGACTGTCTTGCAAACCTTTTGTGAACCATATTTGCATTCAACAAGCCTAAAATGCCAAGCCTATTGAATTTGCCAAGCCTATTGCCAAACAAGCTTATTGAATTTGTTCAAACAGTGAACACATAAATAACGAATTTTTAGTGTATTACACGTGCTTATTGTGTTTATGTTCTTCTTCAGATTAGTATACTACAATGCTACTAACTAACTAAATACTAACTACAATGCTACTAACTAAATAAACTAAGAATAAGGTTGTTAAACTTAACAATATCATTGAACTTTTTCTCGTACAATAAGTTTTAGATTGTAAGTATAAATTGAAAGTTATAAAAATCAATCTTTGTCGATAGCGCCGGAAATGTCCAGTTTCAGTAAGATTACGTTTTGATACGTTTTGATAGGATTTTGACCTGGATACTGTTAGGTCGTGTTTGGTTGGGTTTGGATAGGTAACTTTTGGTAGGTTATATTAGGTTTTGACTGTGGGATGTTGTTTTAGATTCGCTTTTGTTAACCTAAACTAATATAACCAAAACTAACATTAACTAACCAAACAACGTAACCTAACCAAACTTAACATAACCTAACCACACCTAACATAACATAAACTAACACTATTCAACCTAGGCATATCCTATCAAAATATGACATTATTGAAACTGTACATTTCCGACTCTAGCACGCGTAGTAATTGTTCGATTGCAAAACAAAGACAGAATTTTGACCCTTACCATATTTGCGATCAGGACAAAATTTCGCACAATTAAAGTTCCCACAACACTATAATTGGAAACAAAAATATTTTACCTATTTTCCCCCTTTTTGTTATTTTTCCGACCTTCCACTAAAAAAATCCATCATATTCTTGTGTCTTAGCTGTTTATATATGTAAAGAATGTTCAGCAAAAAAATCTATAAAGTCCCTATTCTATATAATAACCACCTAGAAAACCCTATATGTCTAATAGGACGATGCAAAGTAGTGCAATCATGTTAGAGTTAGAAGAAATTACCTTAAACATTTCACAAAGAAAACCAAATCAACCAATCACATGTTTTTTACCATCCTTTGAAATAAATTATTATATTAAATTAATGCTAACCTTACTCTTGGGGAATGAAGGAAAAGTTGAAAGCCTGTTTCTACACCTTAGGAATGGAATTTAGAAAAATCCTTTTCTACTGGGTATCTACGATACAAAGGCTAACTTTCCTCCAAATTTCATCAAAACCTGTTCGTTGTATTGGAATTTTCCATGCATCAGTTTTGGATTATATATATTAAGATAATTGATTCTAATAAATATAAATTCTTTTATACGAATTAATTTAATTGTTTGAAACCTCTGAACAACTATTTAGAGCACAATATACTTGGTAGAGTGTGTCATGTTTGAAATCACTGTTATAATTCAGTTAAAGGCGACATCTCCATTCGCAACACGTCCCGTTCTATGAATGTACAGACCGTCCTCTGCTGTATATCAACAGTGTTTACTTCCTTCTAACCCAATGAACCAACTTTACTTCTTATAGTCCCTATTGTAAACCACTGGTGGTAATTTGAGACATGGCTTCCTCGAATTAAACTGTAATACAGTTAGTACAGAATACATATTAATTCTACCTCTTTACGTATTATAATACTTCGACCCACACAGGATTACGAGAGAAACTAACTGTTATGTAGTACAAAGGGTTAAGCCCTAAAATGGAACAGTTTCAAACTTCGAAAATAGTATCAGTAGTTAAGATAGATCAATGAACTGTAAAACCCCACTATTTAACCTCTTACATGGAAAACACACAAAGTGGAGAATATAATGTTCCTAGTTTTCTTTGAATTTAAATTAAGGTAGTGAAAATCAGTGCAACTGCAATTTCACTATTTAATTCGTATTGTATTTATTTTAATATCAAAAAAACATGAACGTTTAGTTGAAAAAAAATCACTTGCATTGTAAAATTAGATAAGTTTGTATGAACCTTTTATTAATGATCAAAATATGGGTTAATAATTTGTTTTATTCGTAAAATGTTCATTAAAGGGAGAAAATGGATTAAAATATTCATTCATGGAAATGCAGGTATTTTAATTTATTTTTAATAATTACATTTTGATGTAGAATAATTTGTTATTTAGCTCAGTTTGCTTTTACTTCTGGCTGATATTGTTATAAGTTGTCCATATCCTTTAGACTATAAAAATAAATGTTAATTTGAGATTAAATTAGATCAATAAAATTCGAAATATTAATATTCACAATTGTAAATTTAAAAAATCAGTAGGTAAGGTTCTTATGTTGAAAAATCGTCATTAGCAGCAATTCTAATTAACATCCACTGAGCTGTACAGGTTCGTAAGTCATGTATAGGTAGGAAAACTTCAAACAGAACGAGAAAAACGAGTGAATGTGTTAAATTCTAAATTTTATTTTTAAAAAAGCCTTTCATCTTATGAACTATGAAACGTAATGGTCATATAGTGAATTAATCTCTTCAGAAGTTTGGATGAAACCACATCCATTTGATTAATGCACCTAATAACCAAACATTGTGTACTGAAGTAGTTAGTTCTCTGTAACGTACACCTACAATATGGAGTGCCAAGTCAACATTACCTGTTCATCCAATGACCTAACATCACGTTATTACTAGCAATATTTCAAAATTGTTATGTTCTTCAAACGATGTTTTTTTAAATAGAAGTAAATAAATATAATACAGTGCCATGTTTAAGCCTGTATAATACCAATATGTGTATATCATATTATTAACTATATTCTGATAAGTGTTTTATCTATTTTCGTCCATCTGAAATTCCATCTTTTTTGTGTATATTTGAAAATAATAAGTTACCAACAAATATAATCTGATAGTATAGTTTATATATTTAGGTGGATTCAACACTTGTTTTGGCTTATCAGGCATGGTCATCTTATTCCATAACTACGGAAGTATCGTGATGAATTAAACAAAATATACGAGAAAACCATCAACAAAAAAGAAATTTAAATATAGTGCAACAAAACAAACAGTTATTTAGACAAATGTATTGCTATTAAATAATTATTATGAAAACATAATAGTTAATATGGAGACCTATTCCCAAAGTGTATCCCATGACTGGAAAATGTGAAAAATATCAAGTAAACAAATGTTAACTGAAAATAAATCTATAATAAAATAACTTAAAAAAATTGTTACTACCATGAGTATTAACTGTTAAACAATGTGGTTATTTTCCTACACTAACGAAAGTGTAGTTTTTCGTATACTAAGTGTAAATCATTTAATTCTTCAAAACAGTCACTGAAAAATTACCATAGAGAATTTTTTAAGTGATAACTATAGTAAATAAAACAATCCAACAAAAAGCTATATGTCTTAGAGCGGATACAAAAAAACCACAAAAAAGATCAACCCTTGGACAAATACAAGGTGTTTTCTGGTGAAAGAGTTTCCCTTGTTAAAAGTATTGAGGTCCATTAAATAGATTGAGCCAAGAAATGTGTCTTCTACAAGTTTACCTGCACTTCTCGAAATGAGATGTATTTAATATCGTTAATGTCACATGAAGTAGAATGTAGATTCGAAAAATGTGTTTTATTTCACTCGTTCATATGTTATTAGTATACCTTTTTACAAAGCCGAATAATTATATCTTAAAAAAATGGGAGTTCTTATTTATTTTCTCTAATTTTAAGTATTTCGGAAGAATTGAATAAAAATTTAATAGGTTTATAATCAACGTGAAAGGGTAACCATTTATTTAGTTGTATTCATAGTAAACTTATTTGAAGTTGAAGTGATTACTTTAGTTATATATGGAAGTTCCTCTTATTTTATCATTACGTTACACAGTATTAATGATCATTTGTTTAAAAGAAAAGAAGATAAAGCTTGTTTTGGGGGGAAACCTGTACAATATATACATATAGAGTGGAAACGAAATATGGAAACGCTCTCACAATTTTTGTATAACTTCACTTGTACGTGATCATGGTTACAAAGAACATACTTTTTTACGCTATTAGCGACGTCTCATATTTTTAGGGAGGTGGCCCACGAGGAGTTGAACAAAAATCTTCAACGTAAGCCCAGATCAAGTTTGGTATCAAATGAAAGGTCTATTAAAGAGAAATAAATTGCCGCAAACCGGACTTCGAAAGGTTTATGCTTTCCAGAGTAGCGGCAATTCCAATGTCAATGTAACTAATTTGAACAATATTATTTCTCCGATATTTAACGATTTTAAATAAATTATTATGATTAAAAATTATACTTTATGGAACATAATTATTAGAAAAAATTAAACTATCAAATTATCTATGGAGAAAAACGTTGTGTAAGCGTTACCATATTTGTTTTCAACTGTGTAGGCAAATTAAATATCCGGTACTTTAATGATTTATTTGACCAATAAATCTAATTATACACAAGATCCAGTTAAAACAGATTTGTTTAGTTCTACAAAAATTTCAACATATTATTACATCTTTTACAGCTCTTGTCGTCATGTTTTTTTGTCGTACGTTTTTTTTTTATTTTTTATTTAAAATACACAAATATATGGAGAAGATATTTTAGATGTAACTCTCTGTTATTTTTTATTTTTGTTCCAGAGTAAAACATTTTAATTGGTTTATACTTGAGTACTGACATAATATTTGTAATAATTTAGCATTTATTTGTTGTCTAGTATTTAGATTATATTATTTAATCAATAAAATATTAATTGAAACTTCATTTTTCCAGGAGCAAAGTTTCATTCGGTCTCGACAAATGCGACAGCTCATGAAACCGCGATGATCTGGTAACGAGATGAACTTTTACAACGCTCCTACCCCTTCAACGTGCTAAGCATGGAACATGTTCATAGAAGTATGGAATTTTATTATTTGTTATGGTCATATTTTCAAAACAACAGTTGTATTTATAACAATCAAAATAATTTTATTGGTTAAGGAATAAAAAAAATACCCGTGTAAAGTACATATACGGTTAAATTTCCGAAATATGACGTTAATCCAAAAAATAACTTTTTTATTTCCACAGATAAAAAAATAAATATATATGGTTGCAAATAATAACAATGGTTTCAGGGATGATGACACAAGATATCATAAAAAATATATTTACATTGTTTTTATTATTAATAATAAAGTAGTTATATGTTTTATTGAAGGGCATTTATAAATTAAAACCTGCTTAGTTATCCTTTAGGTTAAGTCATTTTTTGTACAAGTTTATATGTTCACAGACAAAGTATATGTATGACATTTTTATCCTCCATTGTTATGTAGTGTTTTAACTAATATATTTCGAATACCAAAGTTTATTTCTTATATTTCCAACACAATATGAAATGTACCATATTTTACTGCATAATCATGTCATATTGTAGATAAAAAAGTTGTATTTGTATTTCTTTTTTAAACAATTTATGGAATTTTCAAATCAAAAACTAATAAATCTGTTATCTTAATCTAACCATAAAATTACATACCGTAGGACCACTTATGTAAAACCCATATTCATTACACAGGTATTAAATTATGCCACAAATTACCTGCGTCTAAGAGAAGAAAAAATAAAAATATTTCAAAAATAAAAAAATAAAATATTTCAAGGAGAAATTTATTGTGTAAAACATTTATAAAGTTACAGATTTTCAAGTAGCATAATTTTATTAAACTATAAAATATACGGCATTAAAAAATTATGTTTAGATTATAGTATTTTTTAAAAGTTTATATTATATTATTGTTGTTAACGTAAATGTTGTTTCATTCAAAAAAATAATTATGATCAGTTTTTATTTTCAATTATTTTAAACAAGTACGTTTGGAGATAAGGCTGGATGAAAAATCTGTGCCACCCAAATCTATGTTATCCGTGAATGTCAGCTGTTAATGACGTCACTATCTGGTTATCAGTAGTACCAACAATGTAGTTGAATACCTCGTAATTTGCTTCAAACATTCCTATTTATGTTCAGATATCCACATACGAAGTTTTTACAACACTTAAAACTGTTTAAAGCCTACCCATGATGTTAAAGCCAACTATTTTGTAGTTTTATTTTGATATAACTCTATTATACAAAATTTTAAAATTAACTACCAATAACTAATAGGTATTATATTTAATTTATTAATTAAAAAGGTTAATGAGCAAAATTTCAAAATGTTTGATATTTTACGACTTCAAAACGACAAAAATAACATGGGCAATTTCAGTCAAAACATATTATTTGGTAATTAAATTATACTATAAAAGTTTGCTAGTGGAGAATATACGAATAATTAACTAACCAAAACAATCATTCAATATATTCGATTGACGAAATCGTAAATAAAATGTAAACCTTATTTAGAACAGTAACTGAAATAATAAAAGTGTGGGGAAATAAAGTTAAAAACGTAATACATATCCTTCATATGAAATTAATGAGAACTGTTTTAATTATTATATTAAATTATTTGTTAAACTATTATATTTATGAGTTATTTTAATCAATAAAAATCATTTAGTATTTAGTATACATTTTAACATTTTAGGTAGGATACGAGAAATTTAAATTTATTTTATAAAATAATGATCAGTAGTTAAAATATTTATTATAATAATCCATAGAATATCAGTTTATTAACAGTTCCATTGTATATCAAATAGATTAGTTATACAAATATAATATCTATTATTTTATCCACTGCTTTTAAATTTACCGCTAGACAAATAGCATAGATAAACTATAGTATTAAAATTATGTGCTTCTATGCATTTGAGTAACTTTAAGAACTCGCTTACTCTTTATAATGAAACACATGATGAAAATTAAATCACTTTCATTTAATCTTTTAATCATTTAATTTAATTTTCATCACTCAAAATTAAAAATGAGAAGTAACTTTTTATGACCTTTTCAGATAAATATTGTTTTTTTCTTGTTAATGATTAACATGTTTAACTGCACATTTAAAACGTTAATCGATATTGATAACAGCAATAAATAATACAAAAATATGACATATATTATAACATCAAGATTCTAATACTAATTAATATACTAAATTATAGTATGTAGTAACAATTTAATCTTACAGCATTGCTTGTGGCTTAAAAATTACATTTTTGTAGATATATGTGTCTCCCATTTATCTACATTAGTTCCTTAGCTACGTAAAATGAACACATCAAATAAGGCTGAATCAATTATTTTTAGAAATGGAGGTAATTGATTGAAGTAATACAATTTAAATCTAAGTAAGTATAAACTGTGCCAAATGTTATAATCATTAAATTTGTTTTAAATGTTGGTATTCAAATTCTTTTTATTTTACATAGATTTGTACTTTTTTCTCTGCTATTTCAATCTATTAATACTGTCAAGATGTCCTAAAAGTTAAATGAAATAATACAAAAATGTATTTTCCATCAAATTAACAGGTTGACTGCACTAGATTGTCCCTTGGCGCCATGATTACCTTATATGGTACTCACCTCTCAGAAAACAGTATGGTTTTGCAATTTTTTTTTTCACAGAGTCAGTTTTTATTAACTTTACATTTATATTAGTATTTTGAAAGAAACATTTTCATATAACCTGTTTTTATGCTTAGCGAGAGATTTTCATCTCCTAATTGTGTTGCAGTTGACAGCAATGGAACAGCTGATTTTCAGTAATAGAACAGCTGATTTTCACTAACAGTTTATGTTTAGTTTTGTTATGTTCATGGTATTTAGTCAGTGTGTTTCTGTAATATGGAGGACGATAATGATGGCTATATTATAACACTTTTAGATGAAAGGTATGTAACTTCTGTTGGTGGATCTATTTCATATGACAGCGATAACTTTGTTGAAGTATTTGACGATGATTTAGACAATGATCCAGATTTTGTGTTTAGTGATAGTGACAACAGTGACAGTTACAATAATGAACCAGTTCCAAGTACTAGTGCTGGATTATCACGTAAACGTAAGTTTGTAGGAAGTACACAAAAAAAATTAAACATTCAGACTAAGGCTAAAAAAAATAAACAACTAACTAACCCTACTTTGCCTACAAATAATTTCTCTGTGGCTAGGCCTAACATACCTCATTCTATATCTAGCGAATCAGACCTTTCTGGAAAAAGACAATTAACAAAATTTATTCTCTTTTAAATTCATGGCCCACGGGTGCACACAGCAAAAAACTGCGTGGCAGCCAACCTGTTTTAAAAACAAAATTCAGACATTAAGTGCGGCATTAGTGTTCACATAAATACAGTACAAGTAAACATCACACAGCACAAATCAGATTCTTTTGTGAATCCCTCTGGTCTGAGGAAGGTGAGCGTGGTTCACCGAAATCGATCACCATAATATTTGTGCATTTTGTACTTGTATTGTAATATATTTGTGCATTCTGTGCTTATATTGTAATAAATGTGTGTTGTGTGACGTTTACGTATACTGTATATATATATATATATATATATATATATATATATATATATATGTATATGTACCAACACATATTATGTTAATTGAAAAACTATTTACATAAATGTAAGAATGAATGATCAAATAATGTAAGTTTGAAATTTGAAGGAATTGGAGTACCAACTTATTTAATGATGCATACAACTCAATATGAATATTGTCTAAGGTAATAAAGATGATTATAATTTATGAGAGATCCTTAGATTTGTACCTTAAATCAAACAGGATTCCGTATGATTAACAATTATATAACAATATTTTGCAATACAGATACTACCAAAAATCTTATTAACGAGTTAATGAACGAGTTTTAACGAGTATTAACGAGTTTAAAGTAATTTTAAGTAATTTTCTAAAACTAGAAGAATTTCAAAGCAGTTTTTTACTTGTACCACGTGAATTGCCCCCTCCTTAAAGGGAAAGATTTATGTTAAATTACGTGAAACACATAAAAGGTATTCTGTTGGCAGCCATCGTCATTCCGTGACATCGACGCAGTAATTAAGGCAGTAGTTAAGCGAGAAACAAAAACAGATAATTACTGCCCTACAAACAAGACTAATTCCCTCATTTCAAGGGATTTGCAATGATAATCATGTATTTTTCATCTAAATATGAAAACTTACGTGCAAATAATTTGCAAAATCAAAAATAAATGTAAAGCTTTAGTAATGGAGATTCATATTTGTACGAATATTTGTTGTAGTTATTTCTATTAATAGGGGCGATGCTCCTCTATGATTTACTAGTGTTATTAAATAACACTATGAGAGGAACTTCCATATGTAACTAAAGTAATCACTTCAACTTCAAATAAGTTTACTATGAATTCAGCTAAATAAGTGGTTACCCTTTCTTGTTTAATTGAAACCTATTACATTTTCAGTCAATTGTAACGAAATACTTTAACCAGAGAAAATAAATAAGAACTCCAATTTTTTATTTTATCATTATTCTGAAAAGATAAAATATAAAATGTTTTCAATATATATAATTATTCAGCTTTGTAAAAAGGTACTATTTAATAACATATGAACGAGTGAAATAAAACACATTTTTCGAATCTACATTCTACTTCATGTGACATTAATGATATTAAATACATCTCATTTCGAGAAGTGCAGGTGAACTTGTAGAAGACACATTTCTTGGCTCAATCTATTTAATGGACCTCAATACTTTTAACAAGGGAAACTCTTTCACCAAAAACACCTTGTATTTTACCAAGGGTTGATCTTTTTTGTGGTTTTTTTATATCCGCTCTAAGACTAATAGCTTTTTGTTGGATTGTTTTATTTAATATAGTTATCACTTTACATTCCTCATTGTTATATTTATATATTCAAATTCCACTACCAGGTCAATACTTTTATCATTTTTTTAAGTACCAACTGGTAGCTCAGTTGGGATAAAAAAATTGTACCTTGCCGTCCCCAGTTTTAGTCACTGAGCCACCACCTACTTTTTTTTCACAAAATATCCATATCTTTTTCATATAAATGTTCTACCTAGGTTGGATTATTGGATGTTTGGAATAAGTAGCCAATAAATCTGGAATCAATTCACTCTCACTAATTTTACTGCACCTCTCCTGTCCTAGGCAATTTTACAACGTACATTGTAAATGAAATATGGTATAGAAGCTTTATAACATATTTCATGTAAAACTGAAGATCTTCATTTATATAAGTTCATATTTTTCTTATTTACTAGCTTATAGTTGGAGTTAGAAAACTTGATACCAAATATAAACTATACTGACGTTTAAACCATATTTAACCATTCTCTTTAAGACGATTGACTTTATCGTACGAATTCCAGAAAATATTGATAGTATTTTATTTAATGAATATCCCAACATGAGTGCCCTTAGTGGCATTTGGGTGTAGCTCTGACGTGCGGTGTTGCCTAGAGTACACTCTGACGTGCGATGTTGCCAAGAGTACTGCGTAAAACATACAACAGACAATAATTTACTTATTGAGGCAGAAATCTGCTTGAAGAGGCTTTCATTATTGATTCAATCAATGATACACTAGAATAGTAAGTAAGTAATCCAAAGAGCAACCCATAAACTTTAGTATACAAAAATGTAAAAGACAATATAATCTAGTAGACATTTGACATCATACCTACTCACGACGTCACACCCACCCATGACGCCACACCTACCCTTGACATCACACCCACAATGACGTCACTCACATCCTTTAAGTAAATGCTGAAGCAGCTGTTGTTCTAGAACCGGCAAATCCCAATACTGATCATAATATGTTTACTAACACTAAAATTCACACTATCAAAAGAGGATCTTATAAAACTTTGCTAAAACATAGTAAAAAGCCAGACGTAAAGGCTGGCTTACTTCGTCACGACTTTGATAGTGGAATTCCCAAACTCCAGCATTTTCCATCATTGCATTTGTTTTTTCAGCACTATAACAGAGCTCTGAAGTCAAGTCGGTCATTAAGTAATAGTACGAAATATTACTATTCTTTCAATCATGAAATATAACTGACCTTGTATCAGATTTCGATACAAATTTACTACTGATACCGAGCAAAATAAAATAATAAACATTTGTTTCTTCTCTTTCCTCACGTAGACTGATAAGTAAGAAAACTGATAATTTTACTACAGTTAAATTTTAATTTAATATATCTGCTAATATTCAGTTAAAATGAATACAGTAATTTAATGAATTGATATCGTTTGGCAGAAATATTTTATCAAAGTCACCTTCAATTGTTTTAATAGTTCATCCATTAAAATATTTTTGTCAATTATTTTAGAATAAATTATGCTGTTCAGCTATACAAGGAGCTTAGTGAGTTTGTATTGTGATGAATGTATTAAAACATAAATAATGGTATGTTATGTATTAATATAAACAAAATCCTTTTTTATATATTCACAATATGCTTTTCCTCCTAAATGTCTTACTATCTATATTTTTGTCCACAGTAATATGATCTTAATGACTATTATGGTTACTCACTGCTTCACAGTCATGCATTACACAAACAGCCTTACCTGAAAAGAAATAAAATTGTTAAATCATTGAAAATAAAAGGTTACTTATTTTCTAAATGCAGAGAAAATAGTTTTGTTTTATAATGAGGTCAATAAAATGTAACGCATAAAGAAAATATGAAAAATAAATGGGTTATTGGAATAAAATGAAACACATGTAAAGTATGCAAAAATATGATGCAGCTGATTAAGACAGGAACCAAAAATTGTATAAATTTTATTTATCCTTTAAAACCTATTAAATCATTGAGTAGTTAATAATAATAAATAAATACACAGAAAATGATCCCTATATATGTGTGTTCTAGGCTGGGCTTTTTAGTTTAAAACAAGTTTATAATGTAAATGTATGGTAATTTAATGTAAATATGTTCATATAGGCCGTAATAGAGGATCAGTAAGATATTGTGAATCATCTAGAACTTCTTTAAATAAACCAAAACTAAGTGTTTATATCAGTTATCTGTTGAAATATAAATAATTTAAATACTACTTTACTTATATTGGTGGGTGGGAGGGTAATACCACAGTATGTGAATGGAGGAATGTGTGGGAGGGTAATACCACAGTATGTAAATGGAGGAATGTGTGGGAGGGTAATATCACAGTATGTGATTGGAATAGTGCATGGGGGGGGGGTAATACCACGGTATGTGAATGGTAGGGTAATACCACAGTATGTGAATGGAGGAATGTGTGGGAGGGTAATACCACAGTACCGTATGTGATTGGAAGAGTGCATGGGGGGGGGGGTAATACCACAGTATGTGATTGGAAGAGTGGGTGGGAGGGTAATACCACAGTATGTGAATGGAAGAGTAGGTGGGAGGGTAATACCACAGTATGTGAATGGAAGAGTGGGTGGGAGGGTAATACCACAGTATGTGAATTGAAGAGTGGGGGGGGGGGGTAATACCACAGTATGTGATTCGAAGAGTGGGTGGGAGGGTAATACCACAGTATGCGAATGGTAGGGTAATACCACAGTATGTGAATGGAAGAGTGGGTGGGAGGGGGGTAATATCACAGTATGTGATTCGAAGAGTGGGTGGGAGGGTAATACCACAGTATGTGGATGGTAGAATGGGAGGGAGGGTAATACCACAGTATGGGAATGGTAGGGTAATACCACTGTATGTGAATGGAGGAATGTGTGGGAGGGTAATATCACAGTATGTGAATGGAAGAATGGGTGGTAGGGTAATATCACAGTATGGGAATGGTAGGGTAATACCACAGTATGTGGATGGAAGAATGGGTGGGAGGGTAATATCACAGTATGGGAATGGTAGGGTAATACCACAGTATGAGAATGGAGGAATGTGTGGGAGGGTAATATCACATTATGGGAATGGAAGAATGGGTGGGAGGGTAATATCACAGTATGTGAATGGTAGGGTAATACCACAGAATGTGAATGGAGGAATGTGTGGGAGGGTAATATCACAGTATGGGAATGGTAGGATGGTTGGGAGGGTAATACAACAGTATGTGAATGATAGAGTGGATGGGAGAGTAATACCACAGTATGTGAATGATAGGGTAATACCACAGTTTGTGATTGGAAGAGTGGGTGGGAGGGTAATACCACAGTATGTGGATGGTAGAGTGGATGGGAAGGTAATACCACAGTATGTGAATGGTAGAGTGGGTGGGAGGGTAATACCACAATATGTGAATTGTAGGGTAACACCACAGTTAGTGACTGGAAGAGTGGGTGGGAGGGTAATACCACAGTATGTGAATGGTAGAGTGGGTGGGAGGGTAATACCACAGTATGTGGATGGTAGGGTGGTTGGGAGTAATACCACAGTATGTGAATGGTAGGGTGTGTGGGAGGGTAATACCACAGTATGTGAATGGTAGGGTATGTGGGAGTGTAATACCACAGTATGTGAATGGTAGGGTGGGTGGGAGGGTATATCACAGTACGTGGATGGTAGGGTAGGAAGTTCACTATTAGGGGCCTATACTTGTGTGGGTTAAACTTGCGATATTGATTGACAGGCACAAAGCAGGGTACAACATGACCTAACAATTGTATAGGTTTCAGGAAGTAAAATGGTTTTACCTTGCCTCCCTTACGTCCAGAAAACTACCCAACGTAACCAATTAAATTCCTTTTGACGGATCGAGAGCTGTTATATTTTTAAATTATTCTAACAAGCCAAACTATTCAAGCTACAATTGAAATCGAAAAAAGTTAGTTTTGTCTTATAAATAAATATATGTATTTATATACAAATATTGTTGAAATGTTTCAATGTGGTTTAAGGTAATTGCATACAAACATGTGTTTTAAATAACATACCATTGCATAATTACAAATACAACAGGACAATGGATCATTTTGAAGAGTGTTATTTTTTCATGTTTATTACTGGTTTAAATAGTTTTAATAATTGTTTGAATGTTAAGTCAACAAAACATAAAAAGTTATTTTTGTAACAGGGTTGATGTTTCCGTTTTAAGCCTCAACAGTTTTGTAATTTAGGTCTTGTACTAAGGATCTCAATTGTCACTGTTAAAGCAATTGTTAGGCTAAAATTGCCTTCGTATTTATTTATTTATGAATATACTGTCATACCAAACAAGGTTTTACTTACCTATATTTTGGCTGATCATTAATCAACGCAATGAAGACTGTTGACTTAAAATAAATAATATTTGTCTTACCAGAACAAGATGGGAAATCAACAAATAATTGTTTAAGAGTCTATATTTTCTAAAACGCTTGTTTAATCCAACGATTCAATATTATTTATTTTTCACTGTGATACATTGTATTTTGATATAAATCATACATACGCCTTACATGTTTTTATCTAAATTTGTTATAATGATATTATTTATTTTGTATGTTGTATTTCATTTTCATATATATTTATGCCTTTTGATAAGTGTCATAAAATACTTACGAAAACTAATATTCAGCTTACTCATACATCATGTATGCAGATTTATTTATCAAGATAAATTATGATAGAATAGAATAAGCTATTAATCAATAAATCAATAATTAATGATAGTAAAAATATAAAAAATACAAATAAGAACAAAACTAATATATATGAACTTCATAACAAAATGGATTGATAAGAAATTTCGTAACGAATATTATAAAAGCAGTAAAATATTATTGCAATAGAAGACGTGGGAGCAAAAACCAGACAGCTCCATTTTTTACAATTTTTCAGGACGAGAAAAAAACACTTTTAAAAATACTTCTTATCATTGGAATGTTGTCAAATTAATTTATTATGCTAGGATTACATTCCTTTACCACTACACATATTTATTGGTAATCAAAATAGTTTTGTTTATAAGGAAAAAAATAAAATAAAGTGGAGCTACCTTGTTTTTGCACCTGAATTGCAAATGGAGCTATCTGGTTATTACACCTAACACTTATATAACTATGCTGATAAGGTAAACCAAATAAAAAAAATTATTATATAAAACAGAAATTAGTTTAATTAATTATTATCTTGTACAATATTGGGTTTAATTGTTGACATCTTATAAAAAAAGGTTAATCGCTATCACTTCCTTCAATCTCTCTTACATCGTTATTATTCTTTTGATTTAAGCGTTCAGTCAGTGTTGAATAAAACCATTGGCAGTCCGGAGGTACATATTTTTTTGCAAGCTGAAGAACATCCTTTAGTTTGTTTGGCTGTAGTCCTAATGGTCCTCGATACAACTTTTTATTTGAGTCCGGTAAAGATAACACCTCTCCTTTTTCTTTTTCAAGAATAAAAGATTCTTTAATCAGAGATGCAGAAGAAGTTCCACATATTAATGCATTATTGTTGTATTCCACATGCCTATATTTCGATATACCAAATTTAACCCCTCTGTTGGCATTACGTTTCTTTCTTAGGTTGGGTTCATTTTGTTCATATATATCGTTACTTGTAGCGTACACTTGAGCGATGGGTTTAAAATGGTTTGTAAAATGATTACTATAATCTAAGAACATGTCTTGCTTTGTATCAATAACAAGAAACTTTGTTGAGGTGCATTGTATAATATGATGATAATCTTTAGGCACAAATAAGTTCTCTTTCTTTCTTCTTACCTTTTCAATGTTTCCAAAAGTCCTGTCGCAGGGAAGGTAACTATGACCAGGTTCAGGATAACGATGAATAATTTTATCAAATTTTTTTAAACCTTTGACAAGGGTGTAAAAATAGTGAAGCAAGGCATAGTTCTTATTCTGTACGGAACAGTTATCAGAAAATATGTACAAAGTTTTTACCTGTCTTGTTACCTCATTTTCAATAAAATGATTGACCATACTTATCACCTCGTTTTGACCTTTACTACCAGTAGTTTCATCGTACAGGTAACAAAATGATCGACCCAGTTTTGCAGAACAAATCGTAAAATTAAAAACCCAAAGTTGTCTTTTATAAAATACATCTCCACTGGAGATGGCTGGTAAAGGCATGTTTTGCTGAAAATCAAAAGACAATGTTTCAACTGTATCATCCTTTTCTGCTTCAGCTATCTTCAATTTTAACTCCTTATAAAACTCTTCACTTTTTAGTAAATGCAAATCTTTCCTAGTTTTTAGATCTGCTAACAATGTTGGGTCCTTTTCTACCTTCATTTGGTTTTCTAGCATGTCACATTGCTGGCATGTATCTGATCTAGGTGTACCAAAAGATAGTTTATATTTGCTTGAGAAATGACGGCGATAATAATCATATGTAACCTTTGGATTACATTTTTCACCATTTTGAAGTTTGATAAATACATCATGTTCATATTTTTCTAAGAATAGCATGTGTAGTCTTTTAATATTTAAATCAGGTGATAAGTACCGGACATTATCATTTTTTGCACGACTGTAATGCGATTTTTCACTTGGAATGCTCTGTATGTGTTCATCAATAGTATTTATCAAATCCTGTGCGATTTTGTTTGGCCTGTTGTCATGCTTTCCACGATTTTCAGTAGGGAAATGGTTTTCTTGTTGTATGCACATAGCAATACGTTCAACTCTAGCCTTGCCGATTCCGTGTAATGAACAAAATGCTTTCTTGCAAACAGTAGTTTGAAAATCACCTAATTTAATTTTGTATTCACATGAGTAGGCACGGTTTTTTCCTAAGCCTGTTTTAGGCCTACGCCTTTCAATTTTTTTAATGGTTATCAAACCACCTAAATAAGTGTCTTGTTTTTCTTTTTCACATGATTTGTTAAAATTATCAATAACATTATCCTTTATATTTTGAGGAATCTTATCAAAACAATGAAATTTACATTGACAGTTTGTTCCTGTAATTCGTGCAGGTCTGTTTTTGCCAGATTTTGTTGTAAATTCCTGGCCACTAGCCCTTTTCTTTTTTTCAATATTTCTCTTCCATGTTGATTCGTCTCTTTTACGCTTTTTACCCACGTTTTTGTTGCTTAGGCCTACATTATTATTTAAAGGCATTACCTCTGGTCCGTTGGATGTTGTTGGAGTGTCCGTTATTACTGATGTGCTAGGCCTATGGCAATTAAGTAAGCAGCTAGCCTGATCTGGTTCAGGAGTTCCAGGCACAAAATCAGACTCACTATTAGTTTCGAAATAATCTGGAATGTAATCTGGGTCGGAATCCGTATTATCACTGTCTATATGAAACATAATAACTTAGTTTACAAAATCACACTAAACAAAGATTGAACAGTAAAACTAGTAAAATAATATTAAACAGAGCTTATAAAATACAATGACAAGTCGATTATACAAACATAACCTCACAATAGACATTACATTGCATTGAAATAAAGCCAGCTGGTTGGCAGACTGATGCAACATATACAAGTGCTGCAATCAAGTGGCCAATTGACAAACTACTTTGGTGCAAGAACAAGGTAGCTCCTGGAGCTGTATGGTTCTTGCACAGTTTTACATCGCATTAAAACCCAGACAGCTCCTTTTGGCTTATAATTGCATTGCTATTGCTTGGAATTGTCTGGTTATTGCACCAAACTGTAGAGTATTTTTTTCTGTTTCTAGCCATATGGAAAAGTCAATATTGATAAAAAATGGAGTTGTCTGGTTTTTGCTCCCACGTCCCAAATTATTTGAATAGTTTTCATTTCAATATTTATATCCAATAATGTAAATGTAATAGGCAAAATATGTTAAAATTAACAGTGATTAGTGTCAACCCAAGATACAAATATATATAGTACAAAAACAGTAATTATACGAGACACCCTCAAACTTCCATATCTTGATCTTGTTTAGAACCGTTATACAGATGAATCAGTCGAATTCTTCCAAAGTGGTAGGTAGCTGTGCTAAACAATTTTTGTTATATTGCCAGATGACACGTCATCAATCAATCTACTTGAAAACAGTAAGAAGTCCAATTGGATATATAATCTCTCTATACTTAGACTTATACACTACCTCATGTTAGCTCTTTGAAAGAAAATGTTTGTATATTTTCTTAGTATGCACCTGGAGCTTATAATGAACAACTTATTTTAATGGTTCGTTAAAAATAACCTTTAACCTCATCGTGTTTGAGAAACTGAGTGTCATTTAATGGTACTCAGCTCTTATTTTTCTAAAGACTAGTATCTATGAAGATATTTGGAAGTAGTAGCATGTAATATCTTTGACCTAAATGCTCATTCAACAGTATTTTAGTAAAATAATTCTACTAAATATAGGCCACTTGGAAAGTGACCTACTGAAAGTGCCGGTGTGGGAGAGATATGCTGAGTGTTGGAAGGGAGATAGAGAACTTTTCTTCTCCCACTGTGTCTTTCCATTTAAACATTTTAAAGATAACTAGGAAGACGGTAGGTCAAGTGGTGGTAGCACAGTAGCAAGCCCTGCCCATTACGTCATTAGCAGCAGTAACCATTAGTTAGTTTGATTAAACGAACGCATAAAGCTTGGTAAGATCAAATTAAATCATTATTTATTATTTTAATGACAATTTATAATAGCAAAAACAAAACAAATAATAATGAAACAACCTTGTAAATATCATTAAAGTTTTTTTGTCAACTACACATTATTGCAGAGGTCACGCCCGTGATGGACGGCAGTGGAGCTGTGGAAGTTTTCTCCTCTACGGCTGAAGGCCTTATAAGCGCTAAATATGATATGCAGGTCACTTACTGTTCGGATAAATTATATTACAGGAATTTTAAAAGTTATAAAGCTATTGAATAATGTAAATTTTTTTGGAAACAATTCATAAAACCTTTTAATTATTAACATTACTTATGGTTGCGTAGAACAGTTAAGTCGTTTCGTCAATGTCTGAGTTGGTCGTGCTGTTTTTGCTCTGCTTGTACAGTATACTATATACAGGGTTGGGAAAAGTCTGGAATATATTTATTAATTTCAAAATCATTGAAAGAAATGTATTGAAACTTTGCAGTTATGTGCATGTCCCTATACCAAACATTTAGACATATTTTACTTGATTTTTGTATAGCCAGGTGATTGCCCATGAAGGAAGTCTTAAATATAAGCCTACCTCGAGTTATACCTCATTTTAAAGGTCTTTGTTTGTAAAACAGGAGTGCAAATCTTAGGTCAAAAGGATGACCCAGTCAGAAAATATAGCCTCTCAAAAAATGTAATGTCATTTAACTGCTCAAGACCAAGGTAAGATAGTTATTATCTATTGCTGCATAGAGCTATAATTTATCTAACTATAAGAATAGTATATTTCATAACAAGAGTGGAAAGTGGGGTTTTGCATGTTCGAGACCATATGTTTGAAGTGCGAGACTTGTCGAGCACTTCAAATGGTCGAGAACATACAAAACACTTTCACTCGAGTTTTGAACGATACTTTTCACTACACTACGGAATAAAAACTCAATTTTGGAATGTTAACTGTTTATTAAATTAGAAACATGTTTTAAAAACAGGTGTTATTGATTGTGGAAAATTTTCGGTTGTAAACAATGTTACTTTCGGTAGTAAACAATAGACAGCTGTTGAAAATATGATGTTTCGCAGGTTGTAAAATAACGAAAACAGCTGAACTCATAGTAGTGTAAAGTGTTTTAATACATTTTTATTATTTTATCTTAGTTAAAATACATAGATATTTTTATAAAGCAGTCGTTTGTTACGATTATTAACAATCAACAACATAATCAGCAACAGGGACCAAAAAATGTTAAATAAATAGCCGTATAACTGAGAAAAATGAGAAATATGACATTAATTTCTTCGAATGGCTGTATTTTCTGAATGGGTCATCCTTTTGACCTCAAATTTGCACTTTTGTATTGTACAAAGACCTTTAAAATGAGGTATAACTCGAGGTAGGTTTACATTTAAAATGTTTAAGACTCCTTAATGAGCCAACAACATACCAATAAGTCGACATTTATTTTGCGAAGTAATAACGAGGGAAGTTTAATTTCAAAATAAAATTAATAAACTGTTCGTTTCCATAAGTCGCTTATGACAGTACAATTGTTAAAAAGTTTCTAGAACAAAAATCAAATGAAACTAAGAGTTATATATCTGTAGGTGACAGAAGTTCCTAAATAGTACGCAGGGTCTTAGAGACCCTCCAATTTCACGGGAGGGTACCTCTGGCGCAGTAAGGGATTTAACAAGGAACACCACTGATCTACGGACATCGCTCTTCCGTGATCCCAGGCCCAGTAAACGTCTAAGAAATTGTATAAATTGAGTCATCATATATACATAATTAAATGTTACTACTTTAGATTTTAATTAGTTATTTTATACTAATCTACATTATAATTTGGAATTTCAGAATTACAGTAAACATTTGCTGTTTTTGAAATCTTATTACGTATAAATCTTATATACTGTATTATATAAATTGATTTTGAACCTAATCCATGATAGTTTAAATTGTTTTTGTATGAGTTTATATGATTTTAACGTTATTTAAATAATATCTTTCCTTATCTTTTTAAAGGTTTACATGTAAATATGTCTTTTTTATTTGCTTTATTGACAAGTTTGTCTGATTAACGTTTTCAAATAAATTATAAGGCCTTTTTCGATTTAATATAATATAAATTCAATTAAAATTGCATGAAATAACCTGTTTTCGAGAAAACTATAATTTGACCAGTTTTATCGTCCAAAAATCTGTAAGTAATTATTACCATTTATTATTATTAAATAACGCAATCTTGATCAGTACCCAAACAGCCGTTAGGAGTTATGTATAATTTTAAACAGATTTTATTTTAACAGATGCAGTCAAAGAGTTATTTTCTTCACAAATAAACACCTTAACTTACAAAATCATATCTAAAAAAAGATACCCGTTTTAACCTAATGTATTTAATACAATTAAAATATACATTACCAAGGTTAGTTCGTGAAGTAACATTTTCAAGTTATGAATGAAGTAACATCATTCGTGAAGTTATAATATCGGCAATAACCTTCTTTGATGACGATTTAATCAATACATTTGGCAATATATAACGCATAATGAATAACATCAAGTGCAGATAAATATGCATATAGCTGTTCTTTAACATAATATAAGAAAACTTAGCAAATCAATTCGAAAATATAACAAATGATAACAAATATTGCTAAACTATAAAGCTACAATGTGAGTGTAAAAAATAACATAAATTTACAAAGTTGTTAAATACAAAGTAGATGAAATGGGTCAGTAATTTTTAAAATACACATTAATAAATCAAGACCCTATTTAAAACCCATATAAAACAATTTTTTAATGGCATTTAAGTGTTATATGATTTTTTGTTACCACTCGAACTGTTACGTAATGATGGCCATGTCTAGTGCACTGAAATCAATGAATACAAATCAACAAGAAGTAAAAAGAAATAGGGAATTGTGAGACTTTTTGGAGGTGACGAAACGAGCTTAGCGCGGCTGCCGATAGCCAGCGTTGGTTGACAATTTCTTAGCGCCTCACCCGACCTAGTACCCCAATCACATATTTCCTCTCCTTCTCATTTTTCGTCTCATGGCAGTTTGTAATCTTCTCTCTCACTCTAGTCGGCTCCTCTTTTTATCATTCTCTTTCTCATTTTAGGCTGTGGCACAACAAACTCGACCTAGCGGCGGCCGCACCATAATAGCAGAAGTTAAAAAAAATTACATATATATATATATATTTACTTTTACCATTTTCATTTTGCTTCTTACATATGTGAGTTTATTGGTAGAAGTGACCTTAAACGCTACTTAATATTAAGTATAGGATCTTGAGGTATCTTTTAAGTATCAGAAATAATCGGAAAATGGTGTTTGAAAGAGTGGATAGTATGGTTTAGTGGAAAAAAAACCAGTCAATTTTGTTTTAGCTTAATGGTAGGCTTTTCAGCTTACATACAAGGTAAAAAAAACATTAGTTGGTCAAGACAGTTTTTAACTGTTTCATAAACACCTATTTGATACTCTTTTTAAAGTTGTATAGTATTAGAGGGGAATTGAACTAGTAAAAATAGTAAAAATTATAATTTTAGAATTGTCTCGTTATATTTTAGGAAACTTTACAACATGTGGACAATTTTAAACAGAGTATTGAACTTAGTTAATTAACTTTTAAAGTTTATTTAAAATTTGAACCCAAACTATTAAATATATAATATAGATATAAAATTATTTACAAAATAAATAATGTAGTAAAATACAAAGTTTTGAATATCTGGGGAAATAAGTATTTAGGACAAACTCGTAAAAGAATATGTGTCTTTATTTTGGCCATATAATTACTTCATAAAATACGTACACGCATCAGAGGTAAACGGCGTATTTGTCAGGAAGTCATGCCATCATAAATATTTTTTATCTAAATGACGTTTTATTTTTTTTATCATCGACATATATTACTGACACTTGTATTAACTTGAGTTACAGTAGTTTGTCTTGATAAACCTATTGATACACTTGGTTCTATTCATATCAAGTGTACATATTCTAAATTATATATTTTATTAATCGTCATAAAGACAATCATATATCACATGATAAAGAAATAAGAAAAAAACCCTAACTGATCCCAAAATGAAACAAAACAATATGATTTACTAAAACAAACAAACTGTTACTTATTTCATGAATATATATTGAATTCAATGAATTAAACTAGTGAAGAAAAATGTAATACTATTTAAATGGAGTCAATATATACCCAATAGATCTGAAACAATGTTCTTTCTAATGCGGATACTTTAGTGGATAAATACATGCCATTGTAAACACAGCTTGTCTATTAATAGGAGTTTTGAACGTAAATCACACATCGAACTACCTATTCAAGAACTTTGCCTCCAAACTTAGCCGTTTTTACTTAGACGTCTGTGGGCAAGTTCTGACACTCGTCATGGTCGATGGCCCGTGAAATCGTGGTGACTTGGAAGCTGTGATGGACTTAGAACTAAGTTAACGCCCTTACACCTTCAATGTAAAGGGCGTGAAATTACTTGATCTCACCTTGAACATTAGTTACTTTCGAGGGTCATTGTTTTCCAAAAGTGTTAAGTTATTTTTATGAAGATTAACTTTTTCATTACATCTGATGACAGTTATTGTGATATAGAATAAGAATAGAATAAGAATAAGAATTTATTTCCGCAAAATGAGTACAATACATAAACAATTCATAGACTTGGAAATTGCACTGCCACATTGCAAGTAATGTGGCAGTGTTACAAAAAATAAAACGAATAAAATAAAACAAAATTAATGAGTCCAGTTTCTAATTTAATTGTCTTCTGCTACGTGCTTTGCCGTCTGCTTATAGCAAATTACATTTAGTAATATTATTCAAAATTAGCATACCCAAACATACTAAACAGGATAATAAGGTTAATGTAACGTTATACAATGCAAACAGTTTCGAAAATAATAATGACAATAATATAGTAATAATGACAATAATACAGTAATAATAATAATGAATATAATAAGAATATAAAGTACGAGATAAGTAATGATAACAAGTTATTCCTCTTTTAGGAAAAATACAACTTGACATGTTTCGAATTTAAATAAGAAAATTATTTAAAAAATCAACTTCTCTGTACAATAATAACCACGATTTTAATTTAAAGGAGAAATATATGAGTTTTGGACATTCTTTTAAGTACCAAGGCAATTGATTGAAGTATTTCGGACCGACATACTGATAAGAAAATTTATATAATGACTTGTTTACTTTGGGCAATCTAAAAGTTCTACTATTGGTACTTCTAGTGCTATAAACCAAATTATTAGTTCCTGTGTTTCCACTTCTTATATAAAAAAAATATATTGTTTTAACTTTTTTTAAACCTTTGTATATTTGAAGATTTAAAACTTTATAATGTTGACAAATTTTATAAAAGTTTATTTATACAAAAAGTAAAATCTAAAATTACTCTATTTACACCATAGGGAAATTTTTAATATTAACTTTGAAATATTACGCCAATAATATTTTACATAGTAAAATACGATGGATTTACTTAGAAATATACAATTAAGAAATTTACAGTAAACAATGTTGTTATAACTGGGATATCATCATAGAGATTAAAATGTACGATGTTCTAAAAAAGTGTTTCAAAAGTGTTAAAAATATAACACGGTCTTATTTTTATTTACCAATTACATTTAGAAGGCAACTATTCAACATATACTAGTATAATACAAACACCACAAACTATTGAAAACTATCAGTTTCTTTACACCAAAATTTCATTTGAAAATGAGTCCCACAAAATATAATTATTTTTAAAAGTTTTTTTGTTTAAAACCTTTATTGGTAGTGCACAAAAGGTATTTACTAGTCTTCTCCAGTGAATAATGTTATCGGACTCGAGCCTGCAACCCTCTCCAGAGGTTTACCTTTGTAACTACTTGCAAGTCCTTCTACTATCAGTAGACCAGTTGTCGTCTGTCCGTCCGTCCTCAAAACATTATGATTTGAACAGTTGTGGCAGTTGATTCTCCTTCCTCGCTTGGCTACCAGGCAGCGCCAGTTATCAGTAGCTGACACCCCCGTTTTGTAGTTGAACGATACTGATATTGAAAACATTTCACGTTCACATATTTTAACATATGTTTTTCAAACGATACATGCTTTTGAGGACTAGAGTGACTTGTAGGCTACGCACTAAAATAGATTCATTCAAAGTGTTTGGTTTATTTATACAAAAATGTGCAGTTTAGGGCAATTGTTATTGACATATAAAATAAATCAAGGGATAAAATTCAAATCTGATCTCAGAGTGTTCTAGACAAGTGTGTCCTCTTTTAAAAATGCCAAGTTTAATTTAAAAGTGTATGTTTACGATAACGTTCATAATAGTTTATACGTACATCTTTATGATTTATAACAAAAATAAAATTAACTAAATGTATTTAACTGTTGCTTAACCAACAATAATACTTGAAAATATATTCACGGGCTTTTATTTATTTATTTATTTATTTATAAGACGCCGATCATCAAGATATGGGTGAATATGGATTTCGAATGAGCGTGATGAGTGTATATGAGCGAATGTAGTCATTGTTACAAACTAAGGCCGACTATTCCTTAGAAAGTGTCATTAATTAATAGCCCAATGACAAATGAACAGCCGGTGGTTATCAGCTGATCCTTCTCAAAATGTATTACGACTCTGATTGGGATCGAACTGAGAACCTTTAGCACATTTAATTTGTTTACAAGATGAAGTATTAAAAATACAAATGTAAAAAAGAATGACTATTTTATGAAATTTGCTATACTCTGTTGGTACTAAAAACTGGAATAGTACTAAAATTAACTATGAAAATATTTAATCTTATTTAAATATCGACAGGTAAAATATGTATAATATTTCAGCTAATTATGATTAATAACTCCTCTGAGCCACCCCTGGGGGATCATCAATAGTTGATTGGTTCTTTCACGGTGACTGGAAGACTTGCTAGATAATAACTCCCCTTAGCCACCCCTGGGGGATCTTCAATAGTTAAATGGTTCTTCAAGGTGACTGGAAGACTTGCTAGATAATAACTCCCCTTAGCCACCCCTGGGGGATCTTCAATAGTTAATTGGTTCTTCAAGGTGACTGGGAGACTTGCTAGATAACAACTCCCGTTAGCCACCCCTGGGGGATCTTCAATAGTTATAATTGGTTCTTCAAGGTGACTGAAGACTTGCTAGATAATAACTCCCCTTAGCCACCCCTGGGGATCTTCAATAGTTAATTGGTTCCTTCAAGGTGACTGGGAGACTTGCCAGATAATAACTCCCCTTAGCCACCCCTGGGGGATCTTCAATAGTTAATTGGTTCTTCAAGGTGACTGGGAGACTTGCTAGATAATAACTCCCGTTAGCCACCCCTGGGGGATCTTCAATAGTTAATTGGTTCTTCAAGGTGACTGGGAGACTTGCTAGATAACAACTCCCGTTAGCCACCCCTGGGGTATCTTCAATAGTTATAATTGGTTCTTCAAAGTGACTGGAAGACTTGCTAGTAATAAGATTGAACGAGAGTATTTTATAAAATTTTTCTCATTTATGTAGAAATTAGATTTTATTCTACGAAAGAAACAATTTTTATCTCATGATCTAAAATCAATCATAAATAATAATATGTATTGATCATTACTAATTTCAAATTATGATATCAATAATATAATAACAATATTTGGAAATATTTTACACGACCATATTTAATATTGAAAATAAAAAAATAAATAAATTCAAGATAATAGCTAAAATTAAATGAAAATTTTTTTATATGGCCTTGTAGAGGATTTTTCTTGGTTTTTAATGTTATATATATTATCTTATTTATTTTTTTTTCATTTATAAGCTAGCAGACAATAGTTTAGTGCATTATTGGGAGAAAATATAATTTAGAGTTCTGATTGTTGAATTTTTAATACATAAACTATTAACACTACATTGGGCTCAGTTACCATAATACTATTTTTACACTGTACAATAATTAAAAAAAATTTTTTATTTATTATTCTTAAAAAAATTTATAATTATTCATCATAAATATAATTGATTATAAAAACATTTACACAAAATAACACGTAAATCCTAATTTTGAAGTCTAATTGACGCTATTGTACGTATTATTATTATTATGTCACACACACAAGTATGATATTTAGTTGTTATTTTAATTAATAAATTGACTTTTACTAAATAACCATATTAAACATAAATTATACTTTATATTTATAAACATTAAATTCATATGTATAGTTAACAAAATAATAAATAAGTTTTAGTTAATGATTCGTCTTTTTGAGATTAAAAAGTATTATGTTTGCTAATGTTATATTCATATGCTAAAATATATTATAGTAGTTCTTTGTAAATAGTAAATACAATTATTTTGTAGAAATAATTGGAAAGATATCATAAAATTTAATAAGTTACAATAGTGTGTAAACATATTATAAATCAGAAGAGAAATGCAAAATCATTTCATGGGATGCTAGTAGTTTAAATATGTAACATCAGTCATATTTACAAATAAGTACATTTTTGATGCAGTCTCTAGGATGAAATACAATTGTTTTAAACAATGGAAAAAATATATAAAACGCTTACATTTTCAACAGAGTCCATACAACAATATTAAAAATCATGTTTGATCTCTGAGAACCAATCAGATTGATTAAAATAACATTATTATTTCATAGAGAGTTTGATTTCGTAACATTATGATCTAACTTAGGGTTGACAAATAACGGTACTTGTCCAATGTAAAAACGTCCATTTAAGCCCTGCAAGGAACTTAATTTAAGATTTGACGCCATGTTTCTAGGAGTAGCAAGTAGGCTACCTCACTAACCCCACCACTGTACGTGCATGGGTGGGCGGGCGGGTCATCACCACTGTAAGTGTATGGGTGGGCGGGTGAGTCAACACCACTGTAAGTGTATGGGTGGGCGGGCGGGTCATCACCACTGTAAGTGTATGGGTGGGCGGGCGGGTCATCACCACTGTACGTGTATGGGTGGGCGGGCGGGTCTTCACCACTGTACGTGTATGGGTGGGTGGGCGGGTCATTACCACTGCACGTGTATGGGTGGGTGGGCGGGTCATTACCACTGCACGTGTATGGGTGGGTGGGCGGGTCTTCACCACTGTACGTGTATGGGTGGGTGGGCGGGTCATTACCACTGCACGTGTATGGGTGGACAGGCGGGTCAACACCACTGTACGTGTATTATATAACGCTAGACGTATGTGAAAATGAAGTATATACTGTGCCCCGAAATGGAGAAAGATTTTAGCCCGACTACTATTGCACCAACGCTTATTGGATATAACCGTGCGGGGTGGCGGTTCTCACCCGGCTATCTGCTGCCCAGCCCAAGTGGGCAGGGGCCTCCTTGAACGCTCAACCGCTCAAGCCGAATACGTTGTGTTTTCATCCCCTCTCTCTTACTCACTTTTACCACCTTCTTTATGTACAAAAATAAATAATCTCTTCATTTATAGCAAAATATAGACTTTAATTACATTTATAAATTATATATATTACATGATTATGTAGAATTAATCCATCCTTTCAGCTTAAGATTAAATTGTATAGATCTCAACTCAAAATTTGTACAGATGTCATCTCTTAAATAATAATCAGTTACACTTGTTAAAACAAAACATTTATGTAACATATCGCACGGTTTCTTAATAGGTTATGTGCAAATAATTGCCATATTGGCCACTTTAGGTAACCATATCTCAATAAAGATTTTTTTTTTTTGTATATTTTAAATCACTCAAAACATGTATTACTCATATGAAGACTAAAGCGTTTTATCAATTAAGTTTCAAAAATATTTTTCGATGGATTACCATAATTGGAAAAATCTGGTTAGAGGGAATAATGTTACTACAGCCAGTAAAAGAATAGTAACACTTGAAAATGTTTAAACGTTTATTTATTTATTGCATTGACAAGTACAATGTACATGTATCGCAATCGTCAATCTTTAAAAAATTCTAAATTTACACAATCATTCTACAATTTTCACATTCATACATACAAAAGTGTCACATTCATTCATTGCTCTTCCATACATAAAGCTTGCAGCAGTTTCATTACCGGTGTCAGTCATGCCAAATCATTGGTCTCCCAGTTATGTGCTAAAAACTCTCCTACACTGTAAAAAGCCTCAAATATCAGAACCCTTTTTAAAATTGCCTTAAACGCCATGAGTGAATTTAGGCTTTTATATTTGGATGGTAAACTGTTGATTAAATGTACACCAACCTGTGAAGGAAGGTGTTCAAAAACGACCGTTCTGTGTTGCCCAGTTCGGAAGTTTTCCCTACCTCTAGTTGCATGAGCATGTATGTCTGTGCCTCGTATGAGAATACATTTTGACCTGCAATAGTAGGCAGTTTTGCATGATTCTCTCATTTTTAATTTACAGATTATTCTTATTACCTTTTTTTGTAACCTGAACAATCTTGTAAATTCGTTGTTTGTACAACTGCCCCAGAGCACCACTCTATAGGATAGGTGAGGATAGATGAGTCCATAATACGCTATCAGCATTACTTGAATTGAGCAGAACTTAGATAGTGTTTTCAAAACATAAATTCCAGAGGTCACTCTAGAGTAAACGCTATCAATATGATTATTCCATGTTAAACAGCAGTCCAAGTACACACCAAGAAACTTGGTCGCTTGCACTTCTTCGACCTCTGTTTCGTCTACCATCACTCTGGTACTATACTCCAAATGTGATGGGCGTAGACAGAAAGAATGAAATTTGTTTTTGTTGTATTTGTTCTTAAATTAATGTTTGTCAAATGTTGCGTTAGTCCGTTTAATTCCGTAAATGTATGAATTTCGATGTCAGATTTGGACTTTTCACTAAAACCAATGGTCGTATCATCCGCGTATTGGACAAGTCTTCCGTGCCGTAGAGATGATGATATATCATTTACGTAGATCAAAAAAAGTAAGGGGCTGAGTATTGATCCCTGGGGGACACCAAATTTAAGTTGATTGATTTTTTATAAATGGCTGGACACTTGGACTGTCTGCGACCTTCCATGTAAATACGAGTTGAGCCACGAAAGTGGCACTCCTCGTTACACCGTAAGATTCTAGTTTGTTCAACAGGATGTTGTGGTCAAAACAGTCAAATGCCTTAGATAGATCTAAAAAGACGTGGATTATTAAATAAAAGTAATGATACATTTTACAACTAGCGTAACAATTACGTCTAGTATCATCATTTATATATTATAATCGATAGTGATATAGATATTCAAATATATATGCCTAAAACGTTATGTCTTATTTCGCCCTTTTTCTGAAAATAGTGTAAAGATGAAAATAGTAAAAAATAAAAGTAACGATATTTCTAGAAAAAAGACTTTCTTTTTTTGCTCTGAACAGTCTTAAAGGTGATTTTAAGGTAAGTCCATTAAATATATTGAACCAAGAAATGTTTTATAAAGGTTAAGCCGGCCTTCTCAGAATGTAATACATTAACGGAATTGAAAGATGATTCAGGTCAACGTCTAAAGGATATGATTTATATTGAAAACTAAATCTATACTAAACCAGATTTTTTTATTGTTGTTGTAATGTTGTAATGTTTATTTTGTTATAGAAAGTATTCCATTAGACTACTTTCAAGAAAGAAATACGATGAAAAGTACAAACGGAGTACCAAAAATTCAGTTGACTCTTGTGATTTGAGGGTCTATTAGTTAGGACTAATAGAATTAAATTGTAGGGAAGCTGTACAGAAAGAGACCTACTGATAATGCAGGTGCGAGGGAGATGGACTAAGTGGTGGAAGTGAGAGAAAAAGTACTCCTCTCCCACTATGCAATTCTGTTTAATGTTGTCATGGCAACTAGTCTGCTAGCTGGCAGCGCAAAAGCAAGCCTCGCCCAGTACGTCATTAGGAACAGTGAACATTTGTTGGTTTGATTAATACTAACAAAACAAGATTATAACTATCAAATAAAATAATTTTTAATATTAAAAAACGATTAAAAATAACAATGACACGATGAATAATTATACAAACAGTTTATAACAAGCAAGCATACTTGTGTAGTTATTAGTTTTGTTTGTTTGTTTTTTTTTTCAACAAAACAATGTTTTTAAAACTTGAAAGTGGAATTAGTTAAGCCGGTGAAACACAGCAGCTCAACAGTGAAATGATCTCCTCCGCTGCTGGAATCCTTATTTACGTTAAGTATAAGACGTACGTAACATATTGTCCAGTCCAGTTAATTATTGTTTGAAAATAATAAATTATAATACATATTAATGTATTTTAACTAAATGTCTCATTTACATTTTGTTTGCATTTATAAAGTGTTGACAGTTCTAAGTAAAGAAAGTTATTTCATTATCTTACAGTTGATATAATAATTCCATTGCATTCTACATAATCTTTTTAAAAAGTTGCTATTCCAGCACATGGCTCTAGTTTTATATAATGATTCTAGTTATGGAAACTAAAATTTTTATTAAATTATTTACATTATTATTAAATATAAAATTATTAGAAAAATGCCTTTTTAAGAAAAAATAATACTAAGCAGTTAAATTGGTATGTTAAGTACAATTAAACACATTAGTTTGAGACGAGTGTCAACTTAAGATGTGCAACCTGTTTATAAAGAACACAAATTTAGGGTTGATTTTCAGTAAGGTATAAATCTAACTTAAGTAGGACGTTTAAAACAACATGATAAAATTGCTGTGCAAAAATAATTGTAACATTAAAACATCAATTGGGTTAAAGTCTATACATTTTATAACCCCATATTATTTTCAAAGTAACTACGTACTGTCGGCGCAGAAATTATGTGCACCCGAGTTTGAAGGCTGTTTTCCACAAAACCAAGAGGCCTATGAAAACTCCAATCATACCATTGTTTTCTTTGTTTAGTTGTGCATTATTATATATAAATTTTAATAATGTTATATAAGTTATAGTAATTTTTATCTTAGCTGGAACAAAAAAAGTACCGGAATGTTAAATATTTCACAGTATATCAAATATACACCATTAATACTCAAAATCCCATTCTTGTACCGCTTTTGTATTTTGATACGTGGTTGATAAGAACTTTTTTTTTAAGTTTTGTAAATTTAAGAATTTTATATTTCCAAAAAAAGTTTCTTATCAATTACCAGAAACATTGTTTTCTTGGCTTCTAGAGGTCGTAAAATTAATTATTTGGTCTTGTTGTAATCCTTATTACATTTAAAGCTACAATACATCATTTTCATAAGTTTAAATAAACGCATTGATCTTAAATAGATTAAAATAACTTTAAATTGATGAATTTTAATTGATTTAAATCAATATAAAATCACTGCATTTACTTAAACATACGAAAATGATGTATTGTAGCTTTAAATGTAATAAGGATTACAACAAGACCAAATAATTAATTTTACGACCTCTGGAAGCCAAGAAAACAATGTTTCAGGTAATTGATAAGATAAAGTAATAACATTTACAAAACTTCTAGAAAAAAATCTTATCAACTATGTATTGAAAAAAAGCGCTACAAGAACACATTTTTTTGTATTAACGGTCTAAATTTGATATAGTGTGAAAACTAGTTAAAATTCCGCTACTCTGTTTCTTCCAGCTGAGACAACAATTATTAGAACTTACAATAAAATTGTGAAATTCATATGTCATGACGCACAATTACACAAGGCAAACAATGGTATGATTGAAGTTTTCATAGGCCTCTTATTTTCGCAGAAAACAACCTTCAAACTCGGGTGCACATAATTTCTGCGCCGACAGTAGATACTGTTGTTTATAAGAGAATAAATTTTACTCCTATCCATCTTGTAAACTATAACTATCAAGACTGTAATAACTGGGTTTGCAGGATCAGGATATCGGTGGCAGCTCAAAGAGCCTCTCTCCTGGAAATCCCGAGAACCACATGAATTGCAATTACATCAGGTATCATGTATACTAGGGATGACGTTCTCATCAACAACTTAATAATTAGTTCTAAGTCAACACACACCTTAAAGGAGGGGTGTTATTGCCAATTAAGTGGTCCGTCTTTTTATATAAAACAAGTTTTTTAATTGATATTAGGTTTTTAACCAGGAGTAAAATAATATTGGACAGAATAAATGTTTTAGTTAAAATAAATAAAATATCGCAGCAAATTTGTATCTCAACCATAGTTTGTTTTAAATTTAATTTCTAGTAGTCATACACATTTATATTGATTGATTGATTTATTTTTTGCATTTAAACTAGCCGTTTTCTTTTCAAAATAAACATTGAATTAAAAACAATTTTTACTCAATAATCAAACTAACTACTGTTATTAAACATATAAATAATTCTACAAGCAGTCAAACCCGCAATATCCCTGAGAATATTTATTTTAGTTCCTATTCGTAGAAGAAATATTGTAAACAGATCTGCTTAAGCTGAAACACTGGACTGATATTTTCAAAATAATGGTTAAAACAAGGTTAAAAATACGACTCACTAGCAAGTTAATATTTTAAAAGTGCATTAACTACACACATAAGTGACCATAAAAATGAAAATTGTGCATTAATAACAACATGCAAGTGACTATAAAAATGAAAATTGTGCATTAATATAAGGACACAAACAGCGAAAACACCCTTCATCTTTTTCCCCTCATAATCTACACGAAGGTAAATAGTTACAAAAATAACACGAATAAATAATGAAGAATGTCATTATACTATTTAAAGTTCGCTTGAACAATTGTGTATATTTTACATAGTATTTCGATATAATTCAATTCTAGAAAGTAATTAATGACAATTTTATTATTAAATAAATGATATTACCTATATAAACCGTAGATGTCTAAGTATTTAGTTATAATTAGTACCGTCAGTCATGTAAGTAACAATTGTAGTTACTAATAGTCAGTCTAGACAGCTACAGTGAGAGGGTAAGGTAAGAAAAATGCTGTTTATTAATAACAATCCCAGTATATTTTCTACAAATGAGACTCGCTAATATAAGTTACGACTTTGTTTAAAACGACCACCCCATCATATTTTACTTCATTTTTCAAAATCAACCTTTTTTATAGTGAAATATTGTCATCCAATTATCGTCCAAACAAGTTAAATCGGATTCGAACCCACGGAAGATCAAAATACAGTCTAGAAAATTTGCAGCTAAATGCTAATACTATAATCTATTATTATTGTTATTATTATTATTTATTTTCCTGTTAGTACAGTATACAAAATAGTATAATTAAGAATAAGTGGTGAAATAGGAACTAAGGTAGTTGTTTATATAAATAGGCATATATTACCACATACTAGTAAAAATACAGTAGTTATGTGGTCATACAGAAACGTTAGCCATATTGTTGCTCACACTGAACGGTACCGAACACACTGAACGGTGCTGAACACACTGAACGGTGCCCAACACACTGAACGGTACCGAACACACTGAACGGTGCTGAACACACTGAACGGTGCCGAACACACTGAACGGTACCGAACACACTGAACGGTGCCGAACACACTGAACGGTGCCGAACACACTGAACGGTGCCCAACACACTGAACGGTACCGAACACACTGAACGGTGCCGAACACACTGAACGGTGCCGAACACACTGAACGGTGCCGAACACATAATAGAATCAAACTAAACTCAACTAAATCTGTACTGTCTAATGCCATCTACGATTCCAGAAGTCGCGACCATCGGAAGTTAAGTTTTCCTGCTTCGACATGAAATATTAGTAAATATAAATTCGTTTTATTGAGGTTTTGTCTGTGGATATTCGTCTTTTAAAGGTCAAATTCGTGGAATCCATAAACCGACTCTAAGGTTTATCGTTGGTTTGAAAATCGAACAAAATTCTTGTTATTCAGGTAGTTCGTCCTTAGAATTCGTTTTATAAAGGTTCTTTTAACATAAAGTGTTAGGAGAGCTTCTAGGGGATTTTAAAAATTCGTGCTATCGAGGAGTTTGTGCTATTGACGTTTGCGTATCAAGGTTACACTGTATTTACTTTAAATATACAGGGTGTTCAGAACTCTCGCTACAAACTTTAGTATATTGTTCTCTTTATGATTGGCGATTATACAGAACGAAGATTGACCCAACATGTTAAAACATTCTGTTTCAAGAATATGAAAAGAAACGTTGACTTATAGCCATCCCATCCCCAAATTGGAAGAGCATATAACATATAAGGAAGCATGACTCCATAATAGGCCGACATTAGAACTGATTGTTCGGCAAATTTTCAATACAGCCATTATAGTTGTCTTGATTTTTTGTACCTTACTCGTAGTTATGAATAAATAAAATCTCTCACAAACTTGTCTCGGTTGTGACTAAAAATAACAACTTACTATCTCATTCTCACGTTGAACAAGTTCCACTCCACAAAATGTACAACTTTACAATGTATCACTTCTGTTTACTTACTGCCAAGCCACAAAACCAACTTCATTTATAATTAAAGCAGAAAACTATACATTCAGACTAGTGTTGTTAGCTTAGGATAATGTAATAGTTTTCAGACATGTTTCGTTAATGAAATGTGTCGAGAGGATAATATTACCTTTGGTGTGAGCTATACAGTATACTAATTCAGGTTAATTAACACTTCCGTTGATATATTACTGCAAGGTTCTAAATAGAGTAGTGTAAGGTATATCAAAAGTAACATGGCAATTCAGTATTTTAATGCTAAAATATGAGTTAAATTATATACCATAATATTTGTGTATTTTGTACTTGTATTGTAATATATTTGTGCATTTTGTGCTTATATTGTAATAAATTTGTGTTGTGTGACGTTTATTTGTACTGTATATGTACCAACACGTATTATGCTAATTAAAAAAATATTAATTTATATGTTAATTCATAAGATTTCACACTTCCATTCATTCGGCCATTAACTAAATAACTCACATGCTCCCCAGCAACATACTCCAGATAACACAAATTAATAATGAGCTGCTAACTATTGGCCCAGCTACTTCAGGACAGCGTATTGTTGAGATTGTAGAAATGTGTCATGTAATGTCTGTAACGTTTATTAGTTTTATATCTAATTATTACGTAAAAATATCACAGCTACACCAAAATATCACAGCTACACCAAAACATCACAGCCAAAAATATCACTCTCACAACAAAAACAACAGCCACAACAAAAATACCACATCCACAACCAAATATACAACATCCACAGCCACAACCAAAACTACCACAGTCACGACCAAAAATACTACAGCTACAACAAAAATAACACATGCACAACCAAAACTACCACATCCACTACAAAAATACCACATCCACAACCAAATATACAACATCCACAGCCACAACCAAAACTACCACAGTCACGACCAAAAATACTACAGCTACAACAAAAATAACACATGCACAACCAAAACTACCACATCCACTACAAAAATACTACATCCACAACCAAAAATACCACAGCCATAACCAACAATACCACGGCCATAACAAAAAGCAACATCCACAACTAAAAATACCACATCTACATCTAAAAATACCATAGCCACGACCAAAAATATCACAGTCACAACAAAAAATACTACAGTCTAGACAAAAAATACCAATATCCACAGCAACAAAACCACAGCCACAACCAAAAATACCACAGCAACAACAAAAAACAACATACACTACAAAAATACCCCATTCACAACAAAAAGCACAACAGACACAACCAAAAATACCACAGCCACAACCAAAATACCACAGCCACAACAAAAAAGAACATCCACTACAAAAATACTCCATCCACAACCAAAAATACCATAGGCACGACCAAAAATACCACATCAAAGAAAAAAAATACCATATCCACAGCAAAAAATACCACTCCTACAACCAAAAATACCACTGCCACAACAATAAAAACATCCATACAAAAATACACCATCCACAACCAAAAACACCACAGCTACAACAAAAAACAACATCCAATACTAAAATACCCCATCCAAAACCAAAAATACATCATCCACAACTAAAAATACCACAGCCACGACCAGAAATACTACAGCCACGACCGAAAATACATCAGCCACAACCAAAAATACCACAGATAAATAAAAAACAGCCTAAAAAATGACCACAGCCACGTCCAAAAATAATAATGAAAGAGTTAAAATATCACTTCTACAGCAAAATAAATACCACAACCAAAAATTAAATTCTAGGCTATTTCATTTCTATCGTCATTATTTATACTTGGATTGAATATACAAACGTCTTCCCATCCACAGAGTTCTAGGAGCATACCCAAGTTAACCATGTCATCTTATGTTCGTATTTTACTTACGGTTTTTATTTTACTTTATGTAAACTGTTTTACCTGGAATTTGCCATTTATGGAATAATTTGTTCCACTGACAGAATTTCAAGTAGATTTTACACCTATATAAGCTTAGTATTAACCCTAAAAAATAAATCGTTAAAACTAGGTAAATTATTAAAAACACATTGTACGATGAGATTTAATATTTTTTATTATACAAGTATCAAAAGTGGCCCACAGGTATTTATAGATAAACAATAATTCAGTGCAAAAAGAACCAACAGTATATAGACACCTTAGCATATAGACAATACGAGTAGAAACTGAGTCTTAAGAACTATAAATATATATACTGTTAATAACTACTGAATAGGCGATGAATTGAATAATCATAAGTGCACTGTTAAGTAAAAATAAAAATAAAATAAAGAAAAATATTGCTAACAAAATTGCACTGTCATACTACCAATATCTCAAAGATATGATAGAAAGAAAACAGTACATAACAGTAGATGTCGGTGAGAATGAAATCTAGAGCAGCTATGTGTAGCCATAATCTGTAAATAACTAGCTACGTGTCTTGGCTGGAAATGGTAATAGAGGACATTCGTAGTAAACTATATTAGTTACTGAGGTCTTAAAGTTTTCTATTCTTGTTACTAAGTAATTATTCAACAAGAGAACAAACTAATAGGTAATTGATACGTTTATTAAATACAATATTTTTCAAAATCAATTACATTTCTTATTTTATATTTAAAATTTGAACACTAAAATTTATAGCATTAAATAAATAGTGTACATAGTGAGTTAGAACTAACCTTAGATGAAATAAAATACTAACAAATCCAAGTTTTAGTCAGGCCTAGACTGGAAGAGTTATCAGTAATATTCACCTTCTATAATCATCAGAGTTTAATAGTTTTTATAACTGCCATAAATATTGCACACTAGGATTGCACTGGCCTAAACATCTCATAGCCAGGGATAAGAATCTCATGTGATGTTCCATAAGTACTCACATTCGTCACATTATCACTTTATAGCACTACAGATGTGACACTTTAAAAACGTTCTCATAATAACTTTCTGCTTGAATTATATAAAATATTATGTTTCCCTTTTATTTGTTCTTTTATTTTAGGTATAATTAAGATAAGTGAGTAGTCTGAATCATTGCTAATAAATTATAACTGGTAATGAACTGAACTCACCCTTGTTCGTAAAATAAATATTACTATTGTTTTGAGAACCAAATGTTTATTCAGTAAGATATTTACATAGTTATTAGTTTCCCAAATGAAATGAACAATTAATTTCGAAGCCTTCACTCCAAACACTCTGAAACTTACTCATCTTACTTTCATAGACATGACACTTTATAAGATTTTAATTTTTTTTATTTTCAACTAAGGTTTTGAATTATCTCTAAGCCTGTTATAAAATTTTATATTTTGAACAGAATAATTTATTACTTATTCTAAAATATATTACATAATTGTAAAATATAAATATTTATGCAATATCCATCTATATTGATATAATCGTAATGTACAAGAAGACACCCTTGCACGCTTCGCGTGCCAACCCTGTCACTGGCTGCGCTCGTTACACCTCGGCCTTTGACTTTTGACTAAAAATAATTGTAGGTTAACTGTATATCGCAAAATCACAATATTACATTTATTTACAGTATTTTTCTTACATTACTTGCGTTTCTACCTATTTATTAGTATAAATACCCAATGATATTACTTAGTATATCTTTTTAAACTTGTTCATTTAATATATATTTTTTTTTCAGCCGAATATTTAACATAAGTCCAGTGAAGCGGAGCCGTACAATCGAATGGGAATAAAACCGGGTTTACAACTTTCTCTAGTTTAACGATATGAAAGATCTAACCTCCTCAATATTACAGACATTCCAACAGCTGTTAAAACTTTTTGGAAATCGTTATTTAAATTTGAACAGCTGTTACTTTTAGATTTATTTAAATCTCTCTCCATGATATTCTTATGGCCTGAAAACGTACATTGAGTGCTGTTCATAACTATCAGGGTGAAAATATTGAAGAATTAAAACTTTATTGTACAACTACGAACAGAGACAAATGTTTTTATTCTTCATCCGTTTAAATTCGCCAAGAAATAAGTGAAGAGTTGCGTTGACAAAAAACTACTTCAACAAGGATGTAGTTAAAAAAAAAAAATAGTTTTCCTAAATAAGCTATTAGTTGGATAAGCAATAATTCATTGAAAATGAAATTTAAAACTCTTTTTTTAAATTGTACCATAAGCATATCAATTATCATTTTTATGTTACACTATACACGTTATAAGCAATTTTATGAATAGAATACTTCACTATTCAGGGTTAGGAATTTCTGCATCTATTAGTAAAAAATATATACAATGCATTTACATGAAATTTGATGGTGTGTATATGGTAATAACATTTAAAATCTAGGATATAAAAGTGTAAAATTTTATTTGAAAATGTTTATTTTAGTACAGATTGCAACTAAACAGAAAGCTGCAATTATGTTTAATAAACAATATTTTATATCTTAGAATTTTTAATCATTCTTTTTGATGGAAACACTAGCAACAGTTATGTTCTAATAAAATAATTAATTTAGTTTGCATTAATAATTTGCAGGAAAATACTGCAACCAAAATGAAATTTAATTAGCTAAATGTGGAACTAGTTCATGTTGAGTTGGAATCATGTCATAAATAAAATATTATGATAAAGTGATGCATTGCATATGTACATATATAAATATGATATTTGATGTATTTAAAACGAACTAACCATGGAGTAAACTCATTTTACTTGTTGTCTTTTTATAGCTGTTCAAATTATTCTTTGTAGCATTTATTTTTCTACTTTATTTATGTTAGGCAAAGAGATTCTGAAATAGCTACTTACTGTTACTTAATAATAGTATTTATTTCACATTGATATTTCGTTAGATTATTGGATGTGATCTATATAGAATTAATATATAATAATGTTGTACTGTAGTGTGCTATTAAACCACCCTCCCACCCATACACGTTCAGTGGTATTGACCCACCCTCCCACCCATACACGTTCAGTGGTATTGACCCACCCTCCCAACCACACACGGCCAGTGATATTGACCCACACTCCCACCCATACACGTTCAGTGGTAATGACCCACCCTCCCACCCATACACGTTCAGTGGTATTGACCCACCCTCCCACCCACACATGGCCAGTGATATTGACCCACACTCCCACCCATACACGTTCAGTGGTATTGACCCACACGCCCACCCACACGCGGGCAGTGGTATTGACCCACACGCCCACCCACACACGACCAGTGGTATTGACCCAAACGCCCAGTCACACACAGCCTGCTGTATTGACCCATAGTCCCACCCATACAAGTCTAGTGGTATTGACCCACACTCCCACCCACACACGGCCAGTGATATTGACCCACACTCCCACCCATACACGTTCAGTGGTATTGACCCACACACCCACCCACACGCGGGCAGTGGTATTGACCCACACGCCCACCCACACACGGCCAGTGGTATTGACCCAAACGCCTAGTCACACACAGCCTGCTGTATTGACCCATAGTCCCACCCATACAAGTCTAGTGGTATTGACCCACACTCCCACCCATACACGGCCAGTGATATTGACCCACACTCCCTCCCATACACGGCCAGTGGTATTGACCCACACGCCCACCCACACGCAGGCAGTGGTATTGACCTACACGCCCACCCACACGCGGGCAGTGGTGTTGACCCACACGCCCACCCACACGCGGGCAGTGGTATTGACCCACACTCCCACCCACACATGGCCAGTGTTATTGACCCACACTCCCACCCATACACGGCCAGTGATATTGACCCACACTCCCACCCATACACGTTCAGTGGTATTGACCCACACGCCCACCCACACACGGCCAGTGGTATTGACCCACACTCCCACCCATACACGTTCAGTGGTATTGACCCACCCTCCCACCCATACACGTTCAGTGGTATTGACCCACCCTCCCACCCACACACGGCCAGTGATATTGACCCACACTCCCACCCATACACGTTCAGTGGTATTGACCCACACTCCCACCCATACACGTCCAGTGGTATTGACCCACACTCCCACCCACACACGGCCAGTGGTATTGACCCACACTCCCACCCATACACGTTCAGTGGTATTGACCCACACGCCCACCCACACGCGGGCAGTGTATTGACCCACACGCCCACCCACACACGGCCAGTGGTATTGACCCAAACGCCCAGTCACACACAGCCTGCTGTATTGACCCATAGTACCACCCATACAAGTCTAGTGGTATTGACCCACACTCCCACCCACACATGGCCAGTGATATTGACCCACACTCCCACCCATACACGTTCAGTGGTATTGACCCACACGCCCACCCACACGCGGGCAGTGATATTGACCCACACGCCCACCCACACACGGCCAGTGGTATTGACCCAAACGCCCAGTCACATACAGCCTGCTGTATTGACCCATAGTCACACCCATACAAGTCTAGTGGTATTGACCCACACTCCCACCCATACACGGCCAGTGATATTGACCCACACTCCCACCCATACACGTTCAGTGGTATTGACCCACACGCCCACCCACACGCGGGCAGTGGTATTGACCCACACGTCCACCCACACACGGCCAGTGGTATTGACCCACACTCCCACCCATACACGGCCAGTGGTATTGACCCACACGCCCACCCACACGCGGGCAGTGGTATTGACCCACACGCCCACCCACACGCGGGCAGTGGTATTGACCCACACTCCCACCCATACACGGCCAGTGATATTGACCCACACTCCCACCCATACACGTTCAGTGGTATTGACCCACACGCCCACCCACACACGGCCAGTGATATTGACCCACACTCCCACCCATACACGTTCAGTGGTATTGACCCACACGCGGGCAGTGGTATTGACCCACACGCCCACCCACACACGGCCAGTGGTATTGACCCACACTCCCACCCATACACGGCCAGTGATATTGACCCACACTCCCACCCATACACGTTCAGTGGTATTGACCCACACGCCCACCCACACGCGGGCAGTGGTATTGATCCACACGCCCACCCACACGCGGGCAGTGGTATTGACCCACACGCCCACCCACACACGGCCAGTGGTATTGACCCAAACGCCCAGTCACACACAGCCTGCTGTATTGACCCATAGTTCCACCCATACAAGTCTAGTGGTATTGACCCACACTCCCACCCATACACGTATATCTGGTATATGGGTATTGACCCACACACGTCCAGTGGTATTGACCCACACACGGCCAGTGGTATTGACCCACACACGGCCAGATATGCTGACCCACACACGGCCAGTTGTACTGACCCACACACGGCCAGTGGATTTACCCACAAACCCACCCATACAAGTCTAGTGGTATTGACCCACACTCCCACCCATACACGTATATCTGGTATATGGGTATTGACCCACACACGTCCAGTGGTATTGGCCCACACACGGCCAGTGGTATTGACCCACACCCCCCCACACACGGCCAGTGGTATTGACCCACACTAACACCCATACACGTCCAGTGGTATTGACCCACACTCCCACCTATACAAGTCCAGTGGTATTGACCCACACACGGCCAGTGATATTGACCCACACTTCCACCCATACACGTCCAGTGGTATTGACCCACACTCCCACCCACACACGGCCAGTGGTATTGACCCACATATGGCTAGTAGTATTGACCCACACACCCACCCACACACGGCCAGTGGTATTGACCCACACTCCCACCCATACACGTCCAGTGTTATTGACCCACACTCCCACCCATACAAGTCCAGTGGAATTGACCCAGACGGACAGTGGTATTGACCCATACTCCCACCCATACACGTCCAGTGGTATTGACCCACACTCCCACCCATACAAGTCCAGTGGTATTGACCCACACTCCAACCCAAACACGTTAAATGGTATTAGGGTATTTACGAGAGTTATAGCTCAACAACGCCTATTGACCAGTCCATAGTTCTCGGCGTGTGGTTCAAGCATGCGCATCAATAGATTTCCCTCTCCAACGATAGTTGTACATTCATGTTAAAAAAATAAACATCTCGGACACGGTACCTAGAAAATACGTCCAAGTGATTGGTAGATTTAGTTACCTGTATTTCATAGAATAATTAAACCAGCTGATTTCACGAATGTACAGTACCTTCTGTAATTTCTAATAATTATTGCCATGTTCTCCGATATAATAAAATCAGCTGATGTCTGTTTTCTTCTAAATATATGTTATCATTATTTAATGCTTGTTAACATTTTCCTCGTGGCACGTAATAAAATAAGGGACTGTCAAATCCTAATTTAAACTCAAGTGTTTAATAAAATAAGCTATTATCAAATCACAATTTAAACTCAAGTTTCTAATATATACTTTACCAATCAAATTATGAATTCAAAAAAATGTTAATGATTAAATAAAACGTATTTTGAATCACTAAATTTCAATAGCAAAAGCACCATCGAGCAAACCACAGTAAATAAACATAGCAGTTAATATAAAAAGATTTTGAACAGACTGTACACAATAGAGACTTAGGAGAAGTATGGAGGAAGATATTCTCTATCTCACCTTCACTACCTCTTCTACACGCCTAGAACCATGGCCCGGTCAGTATATTCGGCTCTCATATTCAAGATGGCGGCCAACTTTGGAAATCTACGGTTCGCCTGACTCAAACCTACCAACTATGTGGGAATTTTCCATCCCTAAATTTCCCTCTCAATTCCCTGCTATTCAAATGTACATATGAATTTCTACACATAATATATTATCAAGAGTACTTACTGTACTATACACGAAGACTACCCCAAGCCGTGTATTAACCTAACTTTCCATCCATACTCATACGGTGGTATTCTACGTGTATGGAATTAATTGTGTGTGTTTTTTGTTTTTTTTTTTTTTTTTTTTTTTTTTTTTTTTTTTTTTTTTAAGGAGTATTTACAACTATAGTGATAACATTGGATAAAGAAATAAGTCTTATGCCTACTAAAAAGGCGTGACTGACATTACATTAAGTAAATTTAAGAAACTCCATGAACTTTAAAATATGTTTTTTTTAAGTACCTGAAGGTTGTTGAAGAAAACTGTTAAGAATATGGGAGGGAATAAAGAAAATAATCAAAGACAACAACTTTTCGTTGGTCCCAATAAATAATTCCGTAGTTCAGTTGAGTATGAAACACAAACAAAGGCTTGGCGACTTAGTGCTTGGCGACTTAGTGCTTGGCGACTTAGTGCTTGGCGACTTAGTGCTTGGCGACATATTGCTTGGCGACTTAGTGCTTGGCGACTTAGTGCTTGGCGACTTAGTGCTTAGTTTTTTGGAATGCAGAATGGAAGGCCAGAGTTTCGAATACCCAACTATAATGACAACGACCGGAAAGTTTATATTATAAGTATTATGTTGGTATAGACTAAAATTCATAACAACTTAAAATGTGTAAGTTGGAATTATAAGTATTAAGTAATTTTATTTGTAAAATTATGTAACACAGATTAAATTTACAATATTTTCTTTATACTAATATAATTATCAAGTGTTTGCGCTTAACTTATTGGTGATATTTTTCTGATTTTAAGTAACTATCAAAATACAAATCTTGACAGTAATAAAAGTGCAGTGTTTGAAATGAAAATTAAAAATAAAATAAATAGATTTTTTTTAATTTTAATCATGAATATACTTTATATTTCACTTTACACTGATATTACTTGATGAATAATATTTATTATCACTGATATGTACTTTCACCATTTTAATCTGCCAACATATTTCACGAAAAAAGAGGATGGACGACATTATCTTGAATTGGTCTTTAACTTTCCAATACTAATAAAACATGATCGTATAAATAATTATGATGCATTCTTATTTTAAACCAATAATGTATTAACGTCTTTGTATATGGATTTTTTTTAGTTTTGTTTTAGTTGTTTATTTAATTATTTACACCAAACTTCATTTGGTAAAGTGTAGAAAACAAGTTGTGTAAACGTAGACTTTTTTAAGGAGATGCCGATCTCCTTCTTAATCTTACACTCTGATCATTCCTCTTAGACTATGGATCTGTACGAGGAACTTATTCAAACAGAATAAGAAGGCGAACCAGTACGGTAGAATGTGAATATTACTGATAAATATTTCAGTCTAGGCCGGTTTCGAACCAGCGCCATCTCTAACCCAAGCTCAAGTTCTGACGCTTTAGACCGCTCGGCCACCGACTCGCCCAACAACTTTGTGAGTTGTTTTTATTTAGTACAACCTTTGTAATATATGGCTAACCACACGTACACAATTCTTATGAACTGTCTTTTAGGTGAAACATAGTGATTACTAGTTCTCCATGACATATCAAATAGTCATGTCATCATATCGACGACTCATGCTTGACAGACAACCAAATCTATTCCCATAAGAGTTGGTTACACAACCACCCACTGCTGTCTTCGGCTTGCAGGGGAGGTTTAATCAGTTGTCGCCGCTCACCCTAAGGCGTGGCCCGCGTCAATTAAAAGGTCCATCGGTGGGAGTGGAAGGGGTGAGAGATAGGGAGTGCCACCCTATCTCCGCGGGGGCCGATTACTCCTGCACCAATTACAGCTGGATTCACCAGGAAGGGATGTAGGCCTAAGGGGCTAAGTAAATTGGCCGCTGGTCCGGTTTGTGGCACAATTTAACCTTCCACATCACTCAGAACGTTTCAGTGAAAAAATTACTGTATTTGGTTGTTAAAATCATTAAGTTTCGTTTTGGGGAAGTACCTTTCAATATAGGGGTTTATATTTATTTTTATGATATACTAGCTAAACTCAGCCGAACTTTGCTGTTGCTTAGTCTTGATTTTATATTAAACTAGGAGACACCTCTGCACGGCACGCTTCGCGTGCCTACCCCGATGCTCACTATGCTCAATACACCTCGGCCTTCGGCCTCGGCATGTGAAGTTTACTTACAGATAATAATAACTGTACAGAGTAAAATCACAATATTAAATGTATTTACAGTATCTCACACTACTTGCGTTGCTACCTATTTATTAGTATAAAGACCAAATTATATTGCTTAGCCTATTTCAAACGAGTTCAATTAATTTGCTTTTGTTTAACAGCTGAAGATTAAATTCATATTATAATAATAAAAATGCATCAATCACAGGGCAGCTTTGCTGTGTGGCATCAATAGTATAATGTCAAACATACAAAATAAACATGTTTATTTATTTACAAAACCGCTATTATTATTATTATACTAAAATCAACCCAATGTTATCCTTATGGAGAAATCTTTAAGGTGCGGTTCTACCCCTTAGGAATACTTTTCTTGTCCTATTTAAGACCCAAAGAAACATTGACAAAATTTCAGCTACATAGGAAGTTGTAGAATTAGCGATGAGTGAGTGAGTCAGGGTTTTCCCTTATATATGTAAATCACTTTATATTTAACTTACATTTGTTTTCATGAAAAATAATAATTTTATCAAAGTAATAATCTCACAGGATATAATTTGGATATAGGCCTAGTAAGCACTTAAATCAGCTGGTTTCCGTTTATAAATTTAGGGTGATAAGTGAGCTGTGTCATCGTCAATATTGTAGAAAATGGATTATTAAATGTCCTAGTAAAATATTGATAAGAGTTACATTTTGAATTTTAACTAGCAATATAAATAAATAGGTTCAAAAACTTATAAATATTTAATGTAATCAGAAATAAATGGGTTTATAGAAAATCTGCATATTTTAAAAATGTATCAACTATAATTGTCTGAACACTAGTTTCTCCATTCAAAGGCATACTTATTATTACAAGTCTGAAGTCCATCGCATGTCAGTAGCACATACATGGCTGTTCGCACGCAGCCATATTAACTAGGGTCCATTTTGTTTCAATTCAACTAGATTCTGCCACGACAACCAAGTTCCGCTGTCTTTTTGGGTCACGCTTGGTTAAAATAGGTCAGGGATTTTAGCTGGGGCTTTAAAACTACGATAAGAAACATCAACTATGGTAAAGTTAGTAAAAGATAGAGACGGAGGTTACACCCAAGCTTACAGAGGAAAAGGTTGACTATACTAAATTAGTATTCCAAACTAACTGTACTTAAGTGTTTTGCTACAGTGAACTGTAAAAGTTAAGTTTGTTTTAACAAGTTTTTTAGATACTCTTTCATAAACCATCATTTTACAAGCCCTTTATTTAACAAAAACTTTGACTTTGATCTTGTGTCAAAATTTAAACAATAATTTAAAAAAAGTTATTTGTGTGATTGTATTATCTATTGAATTATTTCACATATTTATTCATTTGTTCAGTTTATTTGTATTTGTAAATTTTAGTATTTAAAGTTTGATGCTTGTTGTATTTGTTACTGTTGATCCTAAATATTTTATTGAGTTGTTCTGTTTTCAATTCTAAGAGTCTAATGTTTATAATCTATTTACTCAATTTGTGAAGTTGTTATGATTTTCAAAATGTTTACATTTATACTAACTGTAATATTATCCATTGGAAGGAAAAAATTAAAAAAATATTGTTTATATCTTGCTAAATGGTTTATTATAATAATTATGTATAAATATATATTTTCAAATAATGACCTGTGTATATAATTGTAAAGAAACGAATATAGTTTTTTTTTCTCTATAAGCTCAAGCTAGAGAGATAAATAGGAACTGCTTATAGAAATTGATTTTTGTAGGTAGTAAATATATTTTAATTTGAAACTAAAAATATTAACGTATAAACGTGTTTTCTTTTAGTTATTTTACTTATTTATGGATAAATACATAGTATAACGTGTAAATTTAAAACAAATTGCTGTAACTTTCTGTAAACCGTAATAGTAGATCGTTGATGTATTAAGAAGCTGATAGTTAAATTAATTATTGCTTTTTACAATTAATAACTTTGAACTATGATTTAAAAATTCAACTTAGATTTGATTAGTCAAATACACTCATAAATAATGTTATGAGTGTTATTTCTCCCCCTGATTGATGTCTCGCAAGACCATATAAAAAGGGATGAATACGCGTTGATTACAGAGAAGAAGTGAGGGACTTGTGATCATATCGTACTGACTGAATTTGGATCTTATGTCGTATAAACTGTAAATAACAATGTTATTGACTTATGTCTTAACATAAATTGGTGAATTAACAAAACTTTACCATTTCATTAACATTAAATTACAAAAACTTGTTTTTTATATATTGCAAAACCTGTTGGTAATGTGTTTACAAAGGGCAGTGTGTTATAGGCCTACCTGTAAATAAACATCTATAAATCAATTATATGTTTTAATTTTTAAAATATGACGTTTTGATAAAAACAATAAACACTTAAAATAAAGATAACAATTAAAATTATATAACTTTAGGAATATAATAATTTCGATGCTACTATTCAAAATCATATGAATAAAACACCTGACAAAAATCGATTTTCTTTTTATTTATACAGTAAATTCTTAATATATGATTAATGCTTTCTATGTTATTTTTATTTTGTTAGTAATAAACATGTCATATTTAGTCAACAGCTCCAAACATATTTACTTCATTTGGACAACAAAAATGCTTGACGTTCTCCAAAAGACAACTAAAGTCGTAACGAGGTGTAATTCTTGACAATTAATAATTCCAATTCCAATTGAATGACGAAAAATAAAACAATTCCTTCTACGTTATTAAGTCTTGTAGAGTTTTCTTCCAAGAAAACGAAAAAAAAAGTTGTTATGTAGTTATTCAACATAATTAATCAAAACTCAAAGTTCATTCTGAAGCACTTGCGTGTATAATAACAGTTTTGTAACAAACTACTTAACAAAATATGGTATTTATCGTACAAAACCAATTAATTATTTTAGAGTATCCATAGAAGCTAGTTGAAAGTGATATTTTCTTCAAAATAATCAATAAATCAAATGTTATACTGATCCACCCACCCATCCTGAGGCCACATACAACTGACCACACCTACCCTGAGGCCACCTACTACTGACTCTGAAACATCCACCCTCCTTGAGGCCACCTACTACTGACTCTGACCCACCCTGAGGCCACCTACTACTGACTCCGACCCACCCACCCACCTTGAGGCCACCTACAGCTGACTCTGACCCACCCACCCTTAGGCTACCTACTACTAACTTTGACCCACCCTGAGGTCACCTACTACTGGTTTTGACCCACCCACCAACTATGAGGCTATATACTACTGACTGTGAAGCACTTATTCGAATTTTTTATCTCCAATGAAAATTTTTTAACAGTTAAGCGTATTCGTAGCGTTTTATGTAGTCTAAATTAAATAGTATATTTCATAACAAGAGGGGAAAGTGGGGTTTTGCATGTTCGAGACCATATGTTTGAAGTGCGAGACTTGTCGAGCACTTCAAATGGTCGAGAACATACAAAACACTTTCACTCGAGTTTTGAACGATACTTTTCACTACACTACAGAATAAAAACAGGTGTTGTTGACTGTGGAAAATTTTCGGTTTGTAAACAATGTTACTTTCGGTAGTAAACAATAGACAGCTGTTGAAAATATGATGTTTCGCAGGTTGTAAACACATAACGAAAACAGCTGAACTCATAGTAGTGTAGTGAACATTATTTTTCACAACACTACCATGAGTTCAGCTGTTTTCGTTAAGTGTTTATAACCAGCGAAACGTCATATTTCCCACAGCTGTCTATTACTGACAGTCGAAAGTAATATTGTTTACGTTTGAAAATTGTCCACTATCAACAACTTAATAACCTTCAAAAGCTTTTAAAAACATTCTTGTTATCGTTTCGCCAACTGAAATGGAAGTGCTTGTGCCCATGTCGTTAAAAAGTAGAGCGGAGGAAGTGATACATGATCTTCTTCCTAAAAAATCAAAGGAGTATTTAGTAAAATATTATTTAAAATAGTAGAGCTGATTTTATAAAATGTTCCTAGTTAAATAAAAAGTTAACATTCCAACATTGTTTATTCTGTAGTGTTGTGAAAAATATCGTTCAAAACTCAAGTGAAAATGTTTTGCATGTTCTCGACCAATTGAAGTGGTCGACAAGTCTCGCACTTCAAACGTATGGTCTCAAACATGCAAAATCCCATTTTTCACTCTTGTTATTAAATATACTATTACGCTATATGGACTTCTCAACAACATATAATGCTTTGATACGACAACATTTCTTCTACTTTTTCTAAATATCCATAGACGCGTATTACAGTAGTCTATTGAAACAAATTACCCTACATGGTATAAGAATCTCGATTTATATGTAAATAAAATTATGTATTCAAATGGCAGTGATTCTAGGCAATTGAATCTCTCTGAATCGGTATTATTTAAACCTAATGCACCTAATGGATTGTAACAGCATTGAATAATTGTTAATTACACCAATGACGGTGTCAACCATTGAATAGTTAATTAAGTACTTCACAAAGTACAGTAAATATATGTTCACAGTTTATTATCACTGGCAATAAACATAATTGACAGATTGTATGTATGTTATACTATTGAAATATATATTTATAATATATTTATTTTAAAATGTAAATAAAATTTTAATTTATTTAGCTCAAATTCGTATATGTATTTGGTTTAATATATTTAAAGAAGTTACTAAACATAATTTCTTTTATTTTATATTTACTTCAGTTGTTTATTTTAATGTTTTTCATTTAAACACACCAATGTTGTTTAAATTCAAATGTGTTAAGCCAAAATATTAAGATTTTTACGGACATCTAATTGTAAATGACATTATATATATCAAAATAGTAAGTGCCAGTAGATAAGGTTTCACGCTGCGGAGGAAAAGTTCTAATGTTCGAATCCGCAGCTGAGCTAACGGTATTTCACTCATTCAATAAAGTTCACGCACAGGCCTGCAGGCCCGTGTGAACTAGCTAATTAAGTTTTTAAGAGAATAAGCTATTTGACCCAGCGATTATGTTACGAGGTTTTCTATATTAAATAAATTAGATATTTTCCGTTAATTCACTACCATAACCATAATTTAATCCTAACATAACCAAACGTAACATAACCTAACCAAAGCAGTGGTAGTGAATTAACTGGAAAGGTCTAAAAAATTATATGAAATATTGGGGTAAATACAAACATATTAAGTAACTTTTGGTTAAGATAACGTCAATTGATAAACCCAATTTTGGAAGTTTGATGTTTGCCTTCCTAGGAGTTGCTAGTACTAGTTTAATTTAAACAAACATTGAACTTCTAAGACTGTTCAACTTAAAGAGGATCAGAAAGTTTCTTAAGTATAAGCTCTCTACAAATCTCACTTGAACGTTTATAATGCAATATTCAAAGCATTTTACGGTATTCTTATTCTTTTCTATGTACTTGTGCTATTATTTTAAATAATTTTAAATGATTTTTAATTTTATTTTGAGAATAGTGAATCCTTTTTTTGAATTCCGGTCGTTTAAGGAAGGTTTACCAATGTAGGTCACCATTCTGTACTTATATTGTAATAAATTTGTTTTGTGTAACGCTTACTTGCTACCAAAACTGTAAAGTGAAATTATACTCAATTTTATAAAAAAAGATGCTATATAAATTAGAAAAAAAATCTAAGTGAATTTTACTCACTTTTTTGACTTAAAACCAAATGAACAGCACGTCGACTCTCTTTCCGATCTTCCGCTAGTCTTATTTCGGTTATTTGATCATCGCCGAGGGTGAGGGGTGAGTTTCAATAGAAGCATTCCTCCCGAAGGGTCCATCAGGAGCATTGATTGTCAAATGCCCTGGGCATCTTTGACCCTCGCGCCATGGGAACCCGGTGTGTCCAAGCCACCCGTTATGAGACTGTCGACCACGTGGTGCATTCCATGTTAACATACAACTTGCATGAACAATCTTTACCATGCAATGGAAGTTACTATTAAATATTAATGTATATAAAACAAATAGAAAAAGTGTGTACTCACTCATCATAAAATGTCCAGAGCCACTGAACAGATTTTAATGAAATTTTGAGATAAGCTTTTGTATCACAGGGGTTCACTAAGAAATTCCATTCTTAAGAGGTGGAAACAGCCCCTCACACTTTCATTTTTTTCCATAAGAGTAACGGTGGCACTTATTTAATTTTAATAATTCATTTCTAACAGCTGATTCAAATGATGACATAAACGTTTGGCTAATTTGGTTTATATTGTGAAATGTTTAGGGTCATTTTTACTAAGTTTTGACATGACTACACCACTTTGCAACTCCCTAAGTAGACTTATGGGGGGTTTTTATAGACTATAACACTTTCATATCTATAAGAATGGCAGGAAGATGAGCTTTTATGTTGTTGTGATGGTTCAGAGAGAACCACGGAAGGAAGAGTAAGCATGGGTACAGAGCCACCCCATAGCAGAGCATGGTCTGTCCAGTAGTACGTGATGCGCTACCTCTTACAATACAGACTGTTATAATTATATTTCTAAAAAGTATGTAACCTTTACAAATATTATGAAGAGATATTGTATCCTATAACAAATTTTTGTCACTATATTGGCATCGGCACCAATATGAAAGGGTACATTTTTTTTCTTTGTTGTAAATGTAAAGAGCAAGACTTAAATAAAATCAACTTTTAATTTTGTGAGGCCTTTAGTAAGAAAGTCACCATCATTGGATACAACACAACGTATTATAATGTCTCGTGTCTGATAATAGTAACTTTCTTACTGAAAGGGTTCACGAAATATAAGTTAAATTTCACTGGAGTATTAAGTCCTTCCATACATTTCTTTTATACTATCTAAGTAGCTGAGCTTCAAGGATTATACAATTTCTTCTTATTATACAGTATTTCATATAGCATTTATACCAGCAATTGTGTTTATAATTTATATTTTTGTTATAGACCACTTTTAACTGTACTTTTAACGTAGTTCGTTTAAAATATTTTAACGAAATAACACACATATTTAATAAGTTAATTTAAAGAAAAATTATCAATTTTAATATGCGATTTTACTTTCAATCGTCCTGTATTTAGATCTAATCATAAACTTGTGATATATGATAATATATTTCTGTCTATTAACTCTTTCATTCTATTTAGGCTCGTCATAAACCAACCTTGGAACTGCTAACAATTTTATAATTGTTTTATTATTATTTATTTACTTATTATTTTATTTATAAAATCGTTGATTTCATATAATTAAAAGGTAAACAAAATTATGGGAATATAAATTGTTGGCAAGGAAACGTAAATACCGATTATTGGATGAAATAAATAAATAATAATATACAAATATTATGGTTTAATATAAACAGTTGAAATCATAGATAGCAAAGTTAGTTTAATGTTATACCATTATAATGTAATTTTAAATTATATTTTCATAAATGTTTCTAGTATTAAAATCAAAGATAAATATAATAAAGTACCCTTTTATTCATTTTTTATAAAAATATATGACTAGTTTCGGCTCTTAGGCCATCTTCAGATAGTAAATAATATAACCTATTAGTAAATAATATAACCTATTATATTATTTACTAACTGAAGATGGCCTAAGAGCCGAAACTAGTCATATATTTTTATAAAAAATGAATAAAAGGGTACTTTATTATATTTATCTTTGATTTTATTAAAATAGTAGCCCTAATGTGAACTAATTTATACATGTTTTTAGTATTGTTCATTATAAAATTATATCTTTTATTTGTTTTATATTTGTATTTTTAGTAAATATAGAAAATTATGCTTATGTACAACATTCACTATCTATAAGTTAGGGAGATAATCGATTGTACAGTGTGTGAAAAAGCATATTGTACATGTAAATGAAATAATTAGTTAATTTTAAATAATAAATATGAATAATGAATAAATAAATATATGGTTGTCAGTGTCCGGATATTCCACATACATTTGTAGGTCCCGTAGTTTTCTTGGCTTTTAATAAATAGTTCTTTCTGAGGTACGCTCAAACTCAGTAACCAAACTACACGGATCATACATACTCATCACTCATCCTACACTCATATAATCATGCATATTCGCCTTAAAATACCCAATAATTTGTGTAGACGTCTTATATAATAGTATAAATTTGTGGGCTGAATGTAATCAGCTTAAAGTGTTGTTATTAAATAAGGAAACCCACCCACTGTGCATAGAAAGGGTTGCTTACTATGCTGTTTTATGCTGACATGTAAGGTGGTAATGACCCACCCACTCACCATAAATAGTAAGGGTTGCGTACTGTAAAGAGGTTTGTATGTTGACATGTACTGTGGTACGGATACAATTAAGATCAACCCACCCACTCAGACAAGTACGGTGGTAAATATTAATGAAACAGAAAATATCTTACAGTTCTTTGGGAATTGTTCATTATGAAAAATATAATTATAATAAATAATATAGTGGATAAATATATTAACATTAAATCCGTTACCTCACCTAAGAGGAAAGTATAAATCAAAACAACAGCTTTAAACCAATGTTTTCTCAAAGTGGAAGCCGATTCCCGTCGAGACACCGCAGTTAAAAGTTGAGCTGTCTTTGTCTTTCCCCTAAGTCTGAGAGCAAAGTTTGTCTCGGGCTGGAAATCAATCCACCTGCTGTTTCCCACCTCATCAGTCTCACAGTTCTGTATCCCCGATTTTAGGTTGCGACATAAACTGGTAATATTAGGCGGGACGACAAGAGTGGGATGACAATTGTATTTATTTGACATTTAAATTATTAAATCGATCACTTGTTAGAGGTTGTGGTGTAAGCATAAAACAAAAACCAATTAATGGGTCTTTTCCGTTACATTGCTGCCACTACTTTTATTATTGCAATTACGGTTAGGTTAAGTCAGGTTAGGTTAGGTTAGCTTAGGTTAGGTGGCTACTAAAGTTGATTACAAACTGGTAAATCCAATGATTGACTTACCGCAATGCACTCTCCGTGTGTAAGTTCTTGGAAAGCGATAAGACAAGGCCAGCGATATCGGATTCCTACCGGATAAGGAATACCACAGTGGACGTAAAAATGATTGGGGAACAGTTTTTAGAGCAACAGAATGGTTATCAAGTGGTAGTGAATTAACGGAAAAGATCCCAGTTAATTAATAAAACTACTAAACTAATATAATACGTGGTTCGGATTCCACATAAAGCTGTAGGTTCCTTTCTTTACCTGGCTATTGGGCTATTAATAAATAACTCTTGCTGAGAAACAGTTGACCTTAGTTAGTAACAATGACTACATAGTTCATCTACTTTCATAACACATATTCGCCCACATCGTCTTACTAATAACGAATAATTTAGAATACAGTTTGCTTGAAATAATTTACAATGGTATTTCTACGAATAGTATGCTTTATCGTGGATTATTGAAATATTCGTAAAGATTATAGAAAGTATTTTATATTGCAAACTGTTCTTGCAAGTGTTTTGTTTCATTAATCATTGATGATAAAACACGTTGAATAGAAAACGTTTTCATTAACAATTTGGAAATAGTTATATTATTTATAAATAAATTTATATTAACTTTGAAGTACATTTGTGTGTTTTAGTTTTATTTATAAATACAATTTAGCTGCTCGTAGAGTTGTATATGTTGCGTCTTATAATATACAACAAACGTCACCATAAACATAGCCTCACAACAAATGTATATTTTGAGAGATGTGTGGTGTTTGATAACAACCCATAAAAAATAATAAGATTCTGTTGGTGAGATAATAAGATAATAAAAATATGATAATAAAAATAATAAGATTCTTGTATCAATATTGCAAACAAGATCAGATAAAGGACGGTTGGTTCGGACCCAACGACAAATTTTCAATCCTCAATTACCTTGATTGAGGGTTAATAGTATTTGGATCCAGCTTGATCTTAGTATACTCACAGAGGAAAGAATAAAATAGAGTAGAAACACGGCACTCAAAGTGAAGCCGGTACTCTTACCAAGATGGCGGTCTCCTCCACTGTCTGTTCAATTTTAGACGAAAGGCGACCTTAGTCTTCCTACCTTCCAAACGCAATCGAGCTAGCGCAGCTCTGGTTGCAATAACAGCAATAAAAACAATCAAGATGGAATAATGTTTTACAAATTAATATTATGAAATCAATTATTTTGATTATTAATATTTCTTTATATAATGCTGTACATTAGCCTACTTCTAGTTGTTTTACTTAGTTTAATGTGATGCTTAACATGAATGATTTCAATGTTTATCAACTGTTTATTTCAACTGTAAGTTACATTTGTAGGTTATATTAGCTGTGCCCATCTCACCAAGATGGCGGATATCGGCTTCAACTACTTACTACTACAGGATAGAACGCATTATGACTACTCTACTTTATTATTTACTCTGTGAGTATAGTTACTTTCTAGATATATTTATATCTGACCATCTTAACTGCACTGATGGCGTCATTGTACACTGTGTGCCAATTGTTAAAATTTAATAAATAGATAAAACACAAAAACATAGTATGGTAACAATTGGACATAATACTAACTAATATATCTAACACTCGTCTTCACATTAACTCTAGAGCGCAACTTTATGATAGTTTTATGCACTACTCAACATTACAATTTTAGGTCCAATCCAAAGATTGCCAGTGACATAATTATATGAATCCAAATATATATATATATATATATATATATATTGCCGACTCTAGCTGTTGGTAGTGCCCCTTGAAGTTGTCATATTTGTAGCCCAGCTACTTGGCGGCAAAGTGGTGTGGAGATTATAGGTGATAGGTTCTATGTTCTGTCCTCTCAATACCAACATGGCGTCCGGTCAATGGTTGCCATCGACATGCTCAACACCAGAGAAGTCTGGGGTGTCCATGTTTGGTGGGTGCCAGTGTAGAGGGGAGAACTGAATAGTATTAGGCTTTTTAAATAGCTATATATTAGACACATACTACGTGGTACGGATTCCACGTACAGATGTATGACTCTTTGTTGCCATGGCTATGGGACTATTAATAAATTACCACTTCTGAGCATAATTCAAACTCAGTTGGTAACAAGACTACACATATCATCAACAATCATCCTACGCTCACGTAATCATTCATTTTCGCCATAAAGTCGACTCGGCGTCTCATATATGAGAATTTTACGTACCATTTTACGTGTATGGGTGGGCGGGTGGGTCAATACCACTGTACGTGTATGGGTGGGTCAATACCACTGTAGTCTACGTGTATGGGTGAGCGGGTGGGTCAATACCATTGTACGTGTATGAGTACAGTTTGGAGGTTGTTTACCAAGAATCTAAGAGTCATGTGAAACATCCAATCACTCCACTGTTCGTTTCGTTTTCTTGTACGTAACCTGAGAATAAATCAGTGAGAAAATCCTCAACCGTATTTAATTGTAATAATACACACAAAATGAGTACAATAATGATAAGTTTTAAGATATGGTATAACTAGTGATGTGGGCAGGACATTTATAAATGGGCATTTTTCCGGAAATTTGCCCAAAGCAACTTTAAGCGTAAAAAAACTGGGTATTTATGAAAAAGGTAATTTTAATCTTTAAATGCTCGTAAATATTTATTAGAGTGCCTAGTTCCTATACATTTCATCAAGACCACTACTGATTTCCTAAAACACTTTAAGACTATTATCAAAAGTGTAGTTTTTGAAAAAAAACTTTGAGCTTGTTAAAATATAGTCCTTAAAACTTCCGTATAGTTCTTGCAAAAACCCTTATCACAACCGACTGCCTTAATGGAATTTTTAACATATTTTCTATTTACTAACTTAAATTTGCACCCTATATAAATGTTAAAAATGTGACTAAGTTATTTTATAATAAATTACGTTAGTAGGATGGAAATTATTTTTAAAAGTATGAACAACTAAAACAAAAACCAAACTAATAAAATATAAACTAAAAAGCACTATTCAATAATAGTTTTTTTATTAGTTGTCTAATAATAGTTGTTTTGTAATAAAATATTAAATAATTTTGTTCTTTTACCCAATGGCATATTTGTAACAGAGAGATTTTGTACTAAAAATATTTTTGTAAACCTAATTAGTTTTTTCTTTCAGGAAATTGTTAAAATTACTTATTTAAAAAAAATTGACATGTAAGAAAAATAATAATTAGTCTGAATGTCTCAACATCTTTTCCCAATTCTCAATTTTAAAACTAACAATTATGTGTCAAATAGTAAACCAAAATTTCAAGTTTTTCTATAAATCAACTAAAGACATATAATATCAACGAAAGCAACTAAAGGAAATATTTTCCTTTTATAAGCTTAATAATATAATTATATATTATATATTAATAACCTTATATTCCGTGATATATTAAGATTTAAACATGTATTAATAATTATGATCATAACACTTTCATGATGTATTGTTAAGGCCTATTTAGATTTAAAGTAAATAAATGCCCGGGTATTTTACATCACTAGGTATAACATAATGATGGGGAAGTATAACATAATGATGGGGAAGTATAACATAATGATGGGGAAGTATAACATAATTATGGATAAGTATAACATAATGATGGGGAAGTATAACATAATGATGGGGAAGTATAACATAATGATGGGGAAGTATAACATAATGATGGGGAAGTATAACATAATGATGGGGAAGTATAACATAATGATGGGGAAGTATAACATAATGATTGGGAAGTATAACATAATGATTGGGAAGTATAACATAATGATGGGGAAGTATAACATAATGATGGGGAAGTATAACATAATGATGGGGAAGTATAACGTACTAATGGGGAAGTATAACGTAATGATTGGGAAGTATACCATAATGATGGGGAAGTATAACATAATGATGGTGAAGTATAACATAATTATGGATAAGTATAACATAATAATGGGGAAGTATAACGTAATGATGGGGAAGTATAACATAATGATGGGGAAGTATAACATAATGATGGGGAAGTATAACGTAATGATGGGGAAGTATAACATAATGATGGGGAAGTATAACATAATGATGGGGAAGTATAACATAATGATGGGGAAGTATAACATAATGATGGGGAAGTATAACATAATGATGGGGAAGTATAACGTAATGATGGGGAAGTATAACATAATGATGGGGAAGTATAACATAATTATGGATAAGTATAACATAATAATGGGGAAGTATAACGTAATGATGGGGAAGTATAACATTATGATGGGGAAGTATAACGTAATGATGGGGTTACACGAACTATTAATAAATTTACATTTCATATGTTTGTGATATAATGCCTGTGAATAGTTTAGAAAACTGTCACGTTACTAAATGTTCATATCTTAAAATGTATTCTAATGTAATTGTTTTATATGAGCCACTTAATATATTCAAATTATAAGCATTAACATTAAATTAGCATCTATTTAATGTTCATATAAATATAAATTTAAATGAATTATACTTAAATTATACGTTTGTAATATATTTGAAACTACTGATAAATTCCATGATAGCTTATATTTATTTACATAACATTATATTTTGCCAAATTAAATATAGTATTGTTATTGTTATGTTACTATATATATATTGACAATATTTATCAAAGTATTTATAGTTATTTAAGTATGCTGCTTCAACGGTTCAGAAAATTGCATGTCATAATGAGGAATTTCATTTTTAACGATACCATGTAACTAGGTTTCACCTGTATTGTGTGGAATTTTTCTATAATTTATAGGTGAATACATTTCTTCAAAATAAAATTTACACGTAAGTTCAAAAAATTAATTAGCAGTTGGATAAGCAATCAGTTGAATACATATTTTTAAAAATAATCGTTATCCATTAATCATGGATGAAAAATATGTTGAAAATAAATATTTCGCAATACAAATCTTAAAATGGAAAATATTCTTTATAAATAAATATACAAGTACTACATTTAATATTGATAAGGTTATATTTTCCCCATTTATCAATTTCTATTTGTTCGGAAGGTCAGATGCGTTCCATCAATCCCCCATTCCCCCCCAAGGTTCCAGGAGGGAGAGGGGACTAGTGAATGGGATCATCTTGTCATCCAGGCCTCCCTGACGGATCACTGTATGACACACCGGTCCAAAGGCCTTAATAACATTCTTGTCAGAGCTGACATCAATGTGGGCCTCAGTATTGCTTTGGCTAGGCCAAACAATGAAATAATACGCGACTTAAACATATTCTCCTTTATTGTTCATAAATTTTTGGAATGTTTACTAACTATATTGCAACCAATCGGGACCGTTATACTTCTAGAACTACATATACCAATGGCAGTTACTTATGATTCTGTTAAAATTAATACTTAAATAACTATATACAACAAAGCAAGTAAAGTAATTGAAATATTGTGATTGTTAGTACGGGATTTAAGGTTTTTAGTTTAATCAACAAAAACATTTTAATTATGTAGTCATAAGGAGAATTTTTTTCTCGAAATTTATTTTATGTATAAATCTACGTTCTATACATAGGAATCGCATATTCAAAACTTCTTTTCCATTAATTCCCTAACACTACTTTTATTAGGTTTGGTTATGTTAGGTTAGGTTATTTTAGGTTTCGTTAGTTTATGTTAGGTTTAGTTATGTTATGTTAGGTTTGGTTTGTTAATGTTAGGTTTTATCTAAGTTATGGTTATGGTAGTAAATTAACGAAAAATATCGTAAGAGTTTTTAATGTGAACCCAAAGGTTATGTAATAGTATTATAAAAGGTAACAGAATTTAAGAAGGTAAATATTTAAGGAACGTATTTTATTTTTAAATATTTAATTTTTAAATATTTAAGGAAAATATTTTACAAGAGCTTTCCTTAAAAAAATACCTTCTTTAATCAATCATGAAAATCTGGTACTTTTCTCAAATATTAGAACTTCGCAGACGGCACAAAAAGGGTTGATATAAATACCCCGTACCATCAATTATCTTAGATTATGGTTGGTGTATGTCTCCTTTAAATCATGTACAGTATATACGAACAAGGATATTAATTTATATTCAACATGTTTTATTGGACTCTCTTATATTTATCACGTGACAATATTAGAAATCTGCTAATATTATATTAGTCACAAATGATCTATTCTACTCAATATACTTGGTAACATCGTCGTCTTATCCGTTTTATTGGAGTTACAAATTGATTTTCATAAATCAGACTTCTTTGGTTGGTGTATACCAACGAAAGAATACGAGATGTATGCACTGGCTCGCATTTATTTATTGTGTTTTAAATGTAAAGAAACATTGAGAAAAAACATGTTTAGTAGTTCTTAAGTATAGGACACCGTTTGTAAATACACTTTTAAAAGAATAAATATAACACCCTCAAGGGAAAAGGCCAATACTTTTTTACTGTGTTTATTTATTTAAGTCTTTTACTGTGACGTCTTTGAAGTCTCCACCATTTGAGAACTCTGCCAGATGATTGGGACCAATTAAAGGAGGAGTTTCTTTTTTTTAAGCTCTTTTCTAATATTTACCATGTTCTTTATAATTTCATAATACAATTCTGTCACCCTCAACAATATATCTTTAAAAAACATTTACGCTTACTTAGAAGCCTCCTATGAATACAGGCATCAAACATAACTGCTTATCCTGTAGGAATCTTGAGGAAATAAATACCTTGTAGTTCAAAAAGGTTTATGTTATCGATTCTAAGAAGCTCGATTGAAGGAGGTTCTTTGTGTGGAAGTAAATCCTTCTCCAACATGTTCCTTTAATTTTTACTCTTAAACCTGTTGCCCTCAACAATACATATTTATATAGCCTTTACACTTAAATAGAATCATTCTATTTATATCACGAATATACCTGTATACCTCATAGCGATTGTGAGAAAATAAGTGGCTATTATAATCGATTCTAAGAAGCTTACAGTTGATACTTAAAGCCACCATCGTGACCTAAAAGGGTTATAAATATATTTATATGTATTATAAATTCATTTTATCCATTTCATTTTTACTTTCTCCAATATGCGTTAGCATAAAGAAAGTATTGTGGTCGTCCAAAACAATGTTATTAAGAGTTGGACCAAAAATCCATTTCAGGCTCTCCTGATCCCAAAAAAGTGTTTTTTTTCGAAAAAATGTTTAATGTCTATCCGTATGTATCTGACTGTGTGTATGTGCAATTCGCTGAAGACCAAAAGGATTGATCAATTTTTATGCAAATTTGTTATGTATTTATCCAATATCTCCAGACCATTTTTTTCACTTTTTTGAAATATTAGTTTTTATTTTTTATTTTCATGGGTAAAAACATACAAATATGGAATTTTCTCAAAAACGGCTCTTACGATTTTTATTAAAAATTTTAATAAAAATATAAATTACAATTTGCAATGTTTTAGTAAAAACCGCATGTCTCTAACTTGACTAGTTTTTGGGTTATTGTGAAAAAAAATATTTCGGAATCAAACTGGTAACTTTCAAAGTTTTGATTTTTTTTCGTGTTAATCTGAGGGAAAGTTTGTGCCAACTCTTTGGAACCATTTATTTCTTATAATTTGAAAAGAAATCATTCCTGTTTAATCTAGTAGTCTGATCAAATGTTTTATAATAAAACTGTAATCATAATTTAAATAATCCACAGCTGTCTTTAGAAAATAAACAAATGATTAAATGAACTAATGAAAAACACCAACACAGTAAGCTGTCTAATCACTTACGCCGTTCGATGTAGTTAATGATGATAGAAGCCGTTCCATACAGTACTGATTTCCCAGGACTCACCTCATTCCACTTCTAGCATGATTGGCTGTTTTACTCACGCTACGCATCATTTCATCACAAATAATGCAGTGAAACAATTATCGTAATTAATATTATCCTGTATAATATTTACAGTCAGATTGTTCAATATAATCCACTCTTTTAACATTTTATTTAAAAACCAAAACTAGATTGAATCATTCGCGTAATTTTCGTTTCGTTATAAATTAAATATGTTCAAAATATTCCTTTGAAAAGTTAATTACTTAAATGCAACAATGTTTTGTAACTACATTTAGTTAGTATTTTAAGGGGAAAACTAAATAATATTGATGTTATATTAGTATGACTAAGAGGAAAACTAAATAATATTGATGTTATATTACTATGACTAAGGGGAACACTAAATAATATTGATGTTATATTAGTATGACTAAGGGGAAAACTAAATAATATTGATGTTAAATTAGTATTTTTAAGAGGAAAACTAAATAATAGTGATGTTAAAATCACTATTTATGGTGTAAACATGTTTTCGTTTGTTAAATTTGTTTGTCGAAAATCTGTTTTTCCACTAAAACATTCGTATGGATTTGGGTTTGTCAAGTTATTAATGGACTAGTTAAAAAACTCGTTAAAATTGGTTAGGACCACTATATTTTATATTAACCGAAATATCGTCAAAAGCTACGTATCGCTTAAGCTGTGAAATAAATTTTCCCGATGTTTCGAAAACTATTTATGCATTAGCAAATATCTAAACTTATATTTACTTTGCTAAAACTCTATGTACAATAAATATTAATTGTTAAAAGATCACTAATTAAACATATTCTATTCGCAGTCCGTACGTCCGTACATCAGCCAGCGCACTTGGCATGCTGATAATGTATTCTCAAAACGACCACAAGCCGTGCCCGGCCCGGTCATTAGGGGGCCCATTTTGTTTCAATTCAACTGGAAGTTGTCACGCTAATGTTCTCTGAATTTTGATGGACACATTTGTAAAAGAGCTTCTACTTTTAAATGGCACAGACAGTTTTTTACTTCATGGGTTATTATTATTATTATTATTCATTATTAAGACACCGATCGTAGATATATGGGCGAATATGAGGGGTGAATGAGTGTAGACGAACTAGTGTAGTGATTGCTGCTAACTAAGATTAACCTTTATAAAGAGTTACTCATTAATAGCTCAATGATAAGTGCGACCTAGTTACCAACAGATTTATGTGTCTGAAACGCGTAGTATTGGTTTGATTTTCAGCTAATTGACAAATCTGATACTCAGTTCCCTTTTCTACACAACATCCGAACCTGACTACCACCCAACAAGAACATCCCAGACTCCTCTAGTAGGGTTCACGCTGATAGCAACCATAGAGTGGATGCCGTGTCGTTATTAAAAGGACCTAGTATAGAACCTATCGCCTAAAATCTCCCAAACACTTTGTCTACAAGTAACTGGACTACAGCACTCCGCCACGAGTACCGACTATTGTAGTGCGTATGTTTTACACATATATATTCTATAATTTTTCTTATTTACTTGAGATAGATCCTAAATTCATCAATCCATATAATGTGACCACTGGAATCCTTTAACTCTACAAGCATACTGTATAAATCAATACTGGAGGTTACGTAAGTATGCAATCACATTCAATTGTAATCACAAATTAATTACAACAACTTTTTATAATAAAAACAATTTCAATGACTAGTTAAGTTTATAATAAGCTAAAACAGCTTTACAAATTTTAAATACTTTCATAAAACTTGCTTATCCTTGAAAATACGTATTTAATTGTATTACGTTTTCCCAATTCATGCTTTTAATTTATCATGTGATTAAGCGTTTATTTTCGCCTCTAAATTCATGCTATAGAATTTACATGAATAATACCCGTATCTGGGGACACAATTATTCACGTAATTTACATTATGTACTGCTCAATGGACGTTTCCGATGTCTACCACTAAATATCCTTGGGGTGGTCTGTATCATTATTGTTTATTTCCTTTCACCGTAAATACCTCCAATTTTTTAATGGATAATGTTTTATGTTTTTCTCCCAATGAATACTGTATAGGTAATTTACATAATTTTAATAGAATTATAAGTAAAATAAAAACAAAGTTATCATATACAAAAAAGGAAAAAAAAACATGTGAACATCGTAATATCAGAGTTTTGTAAAATAACTTAATCTAGGTTACTTTATGTGATAACATTAAAACTATTTTTGGTTCAATCTAGTAGAAAAAATAGGTATGCATTAAATTAAATGTTTGATTCAAAACGAAGAATTTGAGTTCAATTGATTGTCAATGAAACATAAATAGTATCATTTTCAAAATCACTTCTTAAGAGTCTGCTGAGGCTGTTGTAGACTGTCGTTCATGTTGTTTTTAATCCCATAAGAACAATATTATTTTCGAACCGGACATACGATCACGCGTATCCAAACCAAACGGTTATTTTTTGACGAATTTTTTCCAAACAAATTGCACTTTATCTAAACTGAAATTTCACGTTGGAATTGCTTTTCAAATTCTTAATTAATTTTATAGAAATAACTATAAAAAACATTTAGTTTGAAGTTTTTATTTTAACACATTTTTTTAATCTGGGCTTATGTATTCAAAATATGAAAAGCAAACCCAATGCGCAATATGATAACGTTTAGAATGACACCTCATACACAACTTTTGGTCAATAAATAAGGAAAAAATATGGATCCGCAACAAGCATTGTTCTTAAGGTATTAAAACCAACATGGCCGACAGCCTCTGCTGACTCTTAACCTTTCATATTTATTACTTGAAAATAATTGCTCTTCGAAATCAATAATTGACAAAAAAACTGTCATTACAAACCGACCTTTACGACAAACTAATCGAGTTCATAGGACAATAAATCCATCGTCATATATGAAACGTTTCAGTGAAATGCTTGCTCGTTTATATATCTGGACGCCGCAGTCAAAATATGGGTAGCCGTCGTCTCCCCCAAGATTGTGAGCGAAGTTTGTGTTCTACAAAGATTGAAGCCACCTGCAGTTTGCCACCTCATCAGTCTCTGTCTTAAGTTTCCACGCCCACGCTGCCCTCGTGATATTTGGAATGGAACTGTGACAATATTTAATCCATATAAAGTCACAAATATTTGAATTTCAAACAGTGGAAAACATACTGAATTTTCACAATATAGCACTAGAAATCAAGAACATTTATTTTTAACAAGATGCAGACAACCTAAACCTCTAAAACCAATTTATGACCAAATTGGAGTACGACTTTTCAACACTACCAATTAACATAAAATATATGACTTTGAAATGTTTCAAGAAAAATATTTACCAGTTTTAATTAGAAATGGGACTTTATGCATTAGAATAATTTACTGAAAAAATTTAATTTAATATTTCCGTACCTGAACGCAGAATAAATTATGCACTTCATTGTTATATACAAGTATTTTAGAATTTCTCTGCAATTCATTTGTACAAAGACAATAAAATATTATTATTATTGTCATATATCCAATTTATTTGTAAATAAAATAGTCAATTTGGTTGTAATTACTACTGTAATCTTAAGACCATGACAATAATGTCATAGTCAATAGTAAACATTCAATTTTTTTATTGTTGTTAACTATTGATACTTATATAAAGCTTACCTCAATTAACACTGCATAATATTTTAGTTTTTATAGACGTTGATTAACAATCAGTTCATTTTATTCACAGGTTAGTTTGACCTAAAATACCAAACAATACTGTCGTGTATTTTTTTCAATTAAATGTATCCTGAGAGGGAGATAGATAATTTTAAATATTTATTTACTTTATAAATGTATAATGAAAATAATTACTATATAATGTATTATTGTAATCGACAGTAAAACTGTAATGTATATTTACAATATTTTTTATAGTTTTTTAATTAGCATAATATGTGTTGGTACATATACAGTACAAGTAAACGTCACACAACACAAATTTATTACAATATAAGCACAAAATGCACAAATATATTACAATACAAGTACAAAATGCACAAATATTATGTTTATTATCCATTTCAGAGAACCACGCTCACCTTCCTCAGACCAGAGGGATTCGTAAAAGAATCCCTTTTGTGCATTGTGAATCCCTCTAGTCTGAGGAAGATGAGCGTGGTTCTCTGAAATCGATAATAAACATAATATTTGTGCATTTTGTACTTGTATTGTAATATATTTGTGCATTTTGTGCTTATATTGTAATAAATTTGTGTTGTGTGACGTTTACTTGTACTGATTATTTTTTAAACAAACCTTTGAATTTAATAGTTTATCGTATTCCAGCTCGAATACGAACACTTTCATAATTACACATTTCATAAATTTGTGTAATTTATTAAATAATTACACAAATTAAAATAAAACTTTCTTTGAAAAGATTTATTGTGTTTTACAACGACCTTAAAAGAAGTTCTTTCTTTTGTCTCCGAAACAGCTGACGATTTTCCCATACCTGAGGACAACTCTCAAAGGACCTTCAGTTATGGTTGTTGAGGAGGGGGAAGAGATATACAATTTAAATATGAAATTTTGTTTTGTACATATTTGGTAATAGTGATTATAGATTTTATTAACTTACCATTTTTTAATTTGTTTATAATTATGAAACAGTTAGATTTCATTTTTTTTATTTCTTAAACAACTTTTAGTTTATAACTAATTTATGATCATACAAACCAAACTTTCATTGTAAGTTATTTTTCAAATATAGGAATGTTGAACACTATTTACCTTATTTCAATAAGTAAAACATTTCTCCGTAAAATACAAAAGAATTTATGTGTTTAAACTAATGGAGGGTGCAAATTGTATACCAATATCAGACACTTTATTCCGATGAAAATTAATAAATTTTCTTAACAATCAACATACTTTAATAGAATAAATAACAAAAGATTGCATAAAATTACCATGGTTTCGTAATTAATTACAATTTTAATTAGTATACACTTGTAAAATTATATTTATTTGAGTTAATTATAATACAAGTTCCTAACGTATAATATTGTGGTATAATTGACAGTATAAATAATAATAGATATTAAATCAAGTTGAGTGTTGAATATTGAATATACAAGGTGGAAAGAAATATGGAAACGCTTTCACAACTTTTGTAAAACTTCACTTGTAAAAGTGAAATCTTGTACATCATCATGATTACAAAAAACACACTTTTTTATGTGATTAACGACATTTCATCTTTTCAGGGGGACGGCCCACGAGGAGTTGAACGAAAATCTTCAACGTAAGCCGAGGTATCAAATGAAAGGTATATTCAAGAGAAATTAATTGCCGCATATTGGACTTCGAAAGGTTTATTTTTTCATAGAGTAGCGGCCATTTGAATTTCTAAGTAACTAATTTAACAATTTTATTTCTCCACTATTTAACGGTTTCAAGTATGATAAAAAATTATACTTTATGGAACACAATTATTTTAAAAATTAAATTATCACATTATATATTAAAGAAAAAAAAGAAAGCATTTCCATATTTTTTCACCCAGTAGAATTATTTGACTAATATACTGTATATTGAACTGATAAGTTTTGGTCATAATTACAGTTTTGCATATATCAGTAAAACTAAAAAACAAAAATAATAACGCAAAATTAAAAACCACAACCTTCATTTCAACAGGGTTTTAAGGAGATAAGAATTCAATGTTTATAAGATAGAATTCTCACGTGAACAGATAATATGATGAATGCTACCTATTATAGTTATAATAATATAGATAACAAACTCGAGTATTGATATAATAAATTGCGTCTATGATTCAAGCTCATTATACTTCATACTATAAACGCAACTATAACTTGCAACTTGAAGCATAACGTACGTGGGTCTAGTAGAACAATAAAGACCGGAATGTACACCATAGACAGAAGGCCATTAATCATACATCTAATAGCCATAGTAATTACCATCGGGGTATTCGGTCCCCAGGGGACTTCAATGCATTGAATACCAGACCCCTACCATAGAATCCAGGAAGAATTCTTACTATTTTTGAGATATATAATGCTTGGAGAGGAAATTATGGGCTTAAATAACAAACAGAATAATAATTGTAAATTTCAAATTGAGTTGATATTGGTATTCTTCTTTGTTAATAAATTTTCACAAAATCACCAATAAATGAAACTTTTTTCGAGGCCTTTCGCCAGCAAAGCTGGCATCTTCAGGCAACACAAATTTTTATTTTTATTTGTGTTAAATAAATAAACAAATAAAATTTGTGTTGCCTGAAGATGCCAGCTTTGCTGGCGAAAGGCCTCAAAAAAAGTTTCATTTATTGGTGATTTTGTGAAAATTTATTAACAAAGAATAATAATTCTCAAAAATTGCGTTTTCATGGTTCTTACAGCGTTGCCATGAATTGAAAGCAAATTTTATGACATTTTAAATTAAAATAATCCTGTACATACGAGTACAATTCAGTAAACAAAATTATTTAAACAATTGTAAACGTTTAATTTACAGTATTTCTATATTCATTTCAGACCAAGTCACAAAATTCGATTTCTTTGTAAAAACTTACGTAATTAAGATTCTTACAAATACGTAATTTACCAAAATCAGTTTTTTTTTTTCATTTACTCAAATCAAACTGATAATTATTGATTTAAAGAATGTTATTAAAGATGTGTTTAAATGTTACTTAATTATCCAACACCCTTCCCTAGTCTTTTTTTGTATTAAATACTGTGATATTTTATTAACATTTCCACTGAGATGTCGAATACTTAATTTGTTATCTATGAAAATATTTCAATTATCTTTACGTCTGAAAGTTTCCTGGAAACACATTTTCCTGGAAATTTAACTACTTAATTCAATGAGCAGCTTTGTTTAATGTTTTGACTATAAATACAGTAATTTGACAGTTTTCGTAGAAGTGATATTCGTAAAATAAATAACAATACTATACTTAATATATCCTCTGTATATTAAAACAACTCGTCTTCTTCCCGTTTTAATTGACATCAATCAAATCTTTAGTAAAATGAGAACTCAAAAAATTTTAATTTAGAGTGTTTCATAATATTTATGTTGTCAATCAATAAGTAATGCTAATTGGAGTATGATTTATTTATAAAAAGAGAAATAGTAACAATTTACAGTAACTTGTTTCGAATAACATATACTGTACTTCAATAATAGGAATAGTCCGGATCATCTTAAATAGAACAAAATAATCAAATATTATATTTAGAAGAATTACTTGTAATAAAGGTATGTTTCTTGAAATTGTACTAATAGTTTTCGGGGCAATTGAAAATAACATATAATAAATCAAAAAATATATATGAAATTCAACTCATAATATTTAGACTATTTATAAAAATGGTTAAGAAGAAACGAAGATCTTTTCCATTAAATTGACTACCAGTACTTTTTTTTGTTTCCGTTAATTCACTACTGCTTGATAAATATTCTAATGCTCTAAAAACTAACTGTTCAACTGTTCCTCAATCATTTTTGCGTCCACTGTGGCATTACTTATCCACTAGGAAACCGATTGCTTGCCTTATCGTATCGCTTTCCAAAAATACACGGAGAACGCATTCGGCGGTAAGTCAATCTTTGGATTTACCAGTTTGTGATCAACTTTAGTAGCCACCTAACCTAACCTAACCGTAACTGCAATAAAAAAACTAGTAGTAAAGTAACGGAAAAAGTAGTGGTAGTGAATTAACGGAAAAATGTATTAAAGTGTTAACAAAAAATTAATTTTCTAATTAACTGTGTTGTTAACAATATCATAAATTACCTGACCGATACCATTATGTTGTTATTAAAAAAGTGAAAAATACCTATGTAAGACTCCCAAAAATATCGGTGTCCATATATATTTCTGACCAAATGTACTATTATAATGACGCTACTATGTGGCTTGTTTGACTGTTTGAATAAAGATTATTTTGTTTCTTTCAAAAAACAATGCATAATTATACAACAGTATGACAGTTTTATAATTTTTTAATATTACCAATAAACTATTGATATTGAAGGGTATACCTCATCATTTCATGTCTAATTCATTCATGAACGGATGGTACAATTGTTACTATATTGTAAACTCAATAGTACGAGATTATTGAGAATCTTGTACTATAAAATCAGTTCTTTGTACGTGTTGGTATATATACAGTACAAGTGAATGTCACAAAACACAAAAACAAATATATTACATTTAAGCAGAACGTTTACAAATATACTACCAGTACAAAATTCACAACTATTATGGTGATCGATTTCGGCTAACCACGCTCACCTTCCTCAGACCAAAGGGATTCAAAAAAAGAACCAGACATACAGATATTTTGTAAATCCTTCTGGTCTGAGGAAGGTGAGCGTGGTTCACCGAAATCGATCACCATAATAGTTGTGAATATTGAACTTGTATTTTAGTATATTTGTGTTGCGTGGAGTTCACTTGTACTGAATATAAAATTGACTGAACAAGATAAAATGGTAATATGAGAGAGAATTTGGTAGTACTTGGAATGTGTAGTAAATACTGAGTAAAGGCTTTTTCTAAGACGTTACTTATACATTTATATCGGTACAAAATTGGTCGGTAGCGTATTTGTTTAGAGCCCATACTCAAAAGTCAAAGGTTCTCAGTTTAATCCTAATCAACAATCATCAAGTTGTTCAAATAAAAGGGATCAGCTGATAACCACAAGCTGTTCATTTGTCACTGGGGTATCAATTGATGAAACTTTTGAAGTAATATTGAACATTCGTTTGTAAAATAACTACATTTCGTCATCTACAGTACACACATTGGAAATCCATATTTTCCCATATCTGGACGATCGGCATTGTAACTTATTCCCTCTCTAATGAGGTTGTTACCTTGATTTAAATTATTTTTTAATTTGATAAAAAATTTATTTTAATTAGAATTGAGACTCTATATTTTCAGGGTTTAAATGTGGATAATTCGGTGAGGCTGTATAATACAAAAATCAAGATTTACTTTATAACATTAATTTTTATTTGACGTGATCTTTTAAAATTATTTTCTCAATTTCATTTTAATAGTCAACAATAAAATTCCAATTCTACTTAATTATTGTTATAAATGTAATTTATCAAAATATTATTTGATTATTTATTCTAAACTAGACTTATCTGGTAATACACGAGGTCCTCGTTGAGCAACTACGCGCACCGATTCAACTTTCGGATTAAAATTACACTTAAAAACTTTACTGTTACTATGACTATCGTTCTGGGTTCACTTCATTACTTTACAATACCGCATAAAGACTTAAACGATTTGTTGAAAGTTCTCAAATAATTGAAGTTCCGAGGACATTGGAGTGGTGGTGTCTTGTAGGTTTGTCGTCTAGTGAGTAAGTGTCAGGAGTGACGCCGAGGGCGAGGGCCCTTGGTTCCTTGGTTTCGGTCATCCACGTGGTATTCCCCTTCCTTTATTTTGTAAACCAATAGCGTGCTTCCTTTTTTTGAGAGTTCACCAACATGTCGTCTGCTAATTCGTTTTCGATACGTTTGGTTCGCTTGGGTCCCGAGGTGGGGGCTATATGGAAAATTCCAACTGACTTTCATGTCTACTCCTGTCGCAAAATTATATTCCGTTTTGTTGGTGTTCGGTTTGTCTCGAGCACAACCAGGAATGTTGTTGTGTTGAGTTCTTAGAAAACATCTGTCAGGGTGTTTCTAATATAGACGCCTCTGTCTGTCCTCTTGGGTGGCCTGTCACTTGCCTATAGTGATTTTCGAGTATTATTTGAACATTCTTTATTTATTCCGATTAAATATATCCCTTTCTTTAATACAGCAATTTATTATTTATTGAAATTAATTAATTTGTTTATCAATTTGGTGGACCTGTTACAGTACCCCCCGATTTTTTGCGATGTGCGATTAGCGCGAGTCAAAAAATCTATATCTCAACGTGATTCGCCAAATTGTCAGTTGTTCCTCAGATAAGTTCTAGCTTTACAATATTTATTATATCTAGAATGAATTGAGTCTATCAACTAGTATACAATGCACTACCAGATTACATATGACATACCATGTAAACAACAAATCATGATTCCCTCTTAAATACTAAATAATCAATACTCGTAAAAAAGAAAATTATTTAAATCATCAATACAAGTCAATGAATTACAATTCACCAAATTAGAAAATCATCACTTACAAATTAATAATTCACAAATCAAACATTTAATAAATTATTACATCTTGTTCATAATTGTTAATAAAAAGTTAATATATCATTGAACTTTACAAGTTGTCAATCAAAAAGTCCATAAGTCCTGGATTGAAGATTATCAAGCAAAAACACTACATTATATATAAGAAATTAATGGATCACACATCATCAAATTAGGTACAAGTATTAATCAATAATTAATTAATCACTAAATCATGATTTCCTTTTGAATACTGAATGATCAATACTCATCAACCATCATTTAAATTGTCAGGTAAAGGTTCAAAAATCATAGATTAACAATGAATCACTCATTCATTCATATACAATCATGAAATAACAGCAATAATCTATTTTATCATACGAGTCATGAATCAAAAATTTATTGAATCATTATATCAAATATAGTCCTTAATCAATGTCATTAAATCATGACTAAAAATCAATATGTCATTAACTCACATATAATCATTGGTCAAATGTCAATGAGTTACCGAAAATATCTTATATATTAACAAACCAATGCCTCACCAAAAGGTCATTTACAATTTTCAATCAAACATTAATACTTCATTAATCCAATATCTTTAGTCAAATATTATACATATTTTAGTCATGCCATCATTGATCAAATTCACCCAACCACTAATTCATATACAGATCATCAATTAAAAACTCATAATTCCCAAATAAAAAATTCAACACATCATTAAACATTATACAAGTTCCCGGTCAAAATCAATGACTTATCCCATAATACATAATTATTAATCACAAATACACAGGTCATATATCAGAATCAATAAAACACAAATTAATAATCACTAAATCATAAATCAACATTTATAAATCATCAACTCGTATACCATCATCAGAGTTCAATATATAACCAAGTTATATACAATCCTTAATTACGATCAAATATCCTACATCATATCAATTGTCAATCATAAAGATCAATAATCAAAATCAACAAGTCATTGCATAATATACAATCATCATTTGTTAAGTTAATATATCATCAACTCTTTATATCAACCATCAATCCTTTTGTTAGTACATTACCAAATTTTCACACATATTATCAATTCTTAAATAAATCATCAAATAGACAAATTGTTAATTATTAAGTTATTACATCAAATCAATAATCAAGAATCAATAAAGGAACAATTTGAACTATACATTATTAATCAACAATAAACCCTTTACATATTTCTTTGTCATTGATGCATTATACATATGTCATTGATCATTATTATTAATTATTTTATGGTTAATTTTCAAAATATTTCAAAGAATTTAATGAAGTTAAATTATTGTTTGAATTATTATTCAATTATTCTGTACTGATGAAAAGCAAAAGTAAATTGTAAACAAGTACAATTGTAATTTTTTATAATCAATGGTTCACCATTAATAAGTTATTCATATTTATATCTTATTATTTGTGTGTTACAATTTGCTTGTTAATAATAATAACATCTTTCAATACATATTTTCATAACATTTTATTTAAATATATTTCGAACATATTGTCATATATCTTCAATTCACGTTGAGTCATTGTAAGTGTTATGTAGAGTATTAACTTTCTTCAGTGGTTGTTACGTAAACAAAAAAACTAAACGATGGTCATGTTGAACATTCACATTAGTTTGCACTCATGTTTATCACAATTTTCCAATATTAAAAACCAGGATCAAATTTTGAGTATAATTGATTCACAAATTGTTCTTGAAAGGCTATGAAAAGCGAAGTGAAATGAATGTTGCCATGTGCATCAAGATGACTAGTCCATTACATAATGGCCATAAAGGGTCTGAAGCGCAGTAGGTTGTTGTTTCTGCGTCAGTGGGCTTGAAATATACCTGACATGCTTCAATGAAAGCGACTCTGCCGTGCCATGTGTCAAGAAAGTGGACTCGAAGATCTTGTAGCCATGGAGTGCAGTAGGTTTTTGTTGCTGCGTCAGTGGGCTGGAAATATACCTGACTTGCTCCTGGGCTAATGGTTTTGCAATGCCGTGCGTCAAAGGAGTGGGCTAGAAGATCTGAAGCGCAGTAGGTTGTTTTTTCTGCGTCAGTGGGCCTGAAATATACCTGACATGCTTCAAGGACAGTTGCTCTGCAACGCCATGCATCAAGAGAGTGGACTAGAAGATCTTGTAGCCATGGAGCGCAGTAGGTTGTTGTTTCTGCGTCAGTGGGCCTGAAATATACCTGACATGCTCCTGGACTACTAGTTTTGCACAGTTATGGGTCTTGAAGGATTAGGGGATTTATGACCAAAGAAGTTACTGTGTCTTCCTTGGTCGACAGGTCCTGGTAACCCGTTGAACCACTTTTGTGCTGTTGACTGCTCTCTCGTGAGGTTTCAGCGTCTAGCGTCAGTAGATTTGATTAAAGATAGGTGAAACCTTGGAAACTGCAAGTGACTGGCCGAAAAGTACGGGTAACCCGTTGAACCACCTTTGTGCTGTTGACTGCCTTCTCGTGGGGTTTCAGCGCCTAGCGTCAGTAGATTAAAGATACTGTGGTGAAACCTTGGAGACTGCAAGTGACTGGCCGAAAAGTACGGGTAACCCGTTGAACCTTGTTCGGGCTAATTCTTCTTCCACTACTCCCACGCATGAAGGGACAGAAACAGAACTTCTCCTTGCCAGATCTTCCTTACTCACCACTGCTAGTTGCTGTCCATTTTTTCTTCGAGTGTCCATCCTCTTACTCGCGCACATTTGCATTTAAATACAACGATCATATTCACAAGTTTTCAATAGATCATTACTGGTTATTTACTATCAATATTGTGATTCTGAATTATGTTTACTATTATATCTTATTCATCATAATTTTTTGATTTCCATTATTTATTATTTGCATCAATGACCTTTACAAAATTTACTAACAAAAATTACAATTACATATCTACCATCTCTCATCCTACTCCTACAATGTTATATTTCACACTACTAATTTAATGGTGTCTACAACATGACTTTAGTAATGGGGAATTGCCATGCTGCAGGACACTTTAGGCTTTGTCTTTAGGCTCTATTGCCAAGGCTAACCAACACCTGAAACTGAAAAAACTGTGCCATTTTGTGATTAATAGAGTACTTGGCGTTGAATAATTTTGAATTTGGAAAGTGGCTAGTTGTAATTAGGGTCGAATCGTACTACTATTAACCACTGGCTATTCTCATTCTATGAACTTCTTAAAATGACTCAAAATCATTTAAGTTTATCAAAATGCATACAATATACATCATCAAGTTATCAAAGTTATAATATACAAGTTACAAGGACAAGATATTATAAAGAATCTCCTTTTATCGTCATAGTCACATATCTTTGGATCATATCATGTAAACCTGAACAAGTTGTAATAACAATGTTTTCACAATATTTTTTGTTTACGTCATCCTATCTTAACTTAGTCACCATTATTATTATCTGAGTAGTATTCATTATGAACATAAACAAGTTATACAAATTCATACATCCTATTCTTACATATTTGTCACATTCTACCAATGTTACATTTATAATATGATCATTGACAAGTTATACACACAAGGGCTTATCAAAAGAATTTACATACATCTTACTTCTTTACATTTCTCACATGGTCATTAACATTATATTGTTTCAACAATCATATGTTCATTATCTTGGTATTCCTTAGTATCTTCATTTGGACAGTGCGTTAGATTTAAATTGTTTTAAATTTACTTATCTGTGTTAGAAATTATTTATTTATTCTTTTTGTATGTATTTTTTAAGTTGTGTTACATTGTATGTTCCAATTTTGTCTCCTGTTTCTATTTCACTGACTACATATGCATTTTCCATTTTTATTGCTGTTACTTTATATGGTCCTTTGTATAATAAGAAGAATTTTTTAATCTTTTTCTCTAATAGGTCTGAGTGAAAATGTGTTTTTATTAAAACAAGATCATTTAGCTGATATGATATTGGTTTGATTTTATTATCATGTTTTTGTTTTCTAATAAGTGCTTTCTTTTCAATTTTATTTCTCACTAGAATTGTTTTGAGTGCATGATCAAATTTTTTATTTTCTGGAAATTGAATTATTTTGTTTATTATATTTTCATATTTCTTTCCAAACATTATTTCAAAAGGAATCTCCTCAGTTACATCATGAACGGAATGATTTAATCAGTGTTCAATAAAATTAAGTACATTTGCCCAAGCTGTGTGTTTTTTATTACAATAAATGCGCAAGATTTTTCCTATCTCTCTATTTACACGTTCCGTTGGATTAGACTGTGGGTGATATACTGAACTATGAATAGTTTTAATGTTTTTGTTATGTAGTGTGTTGTACCAGAGTGTACTTGTAAATTGTGTACCATGGTCACTTAGGATTGATTCTACGTTGCCTATTAATGGTATATACTCATTAATAATTTTATTTAGTAGTGTCCTAGTGTTGGCCTTCTTTATTGGATATAGTTTTACAAACTTTGAAAATACATCTACTATTACAAAAATGTACTTTACCCCCCCTCTACTAGTGGGTAATTCTCCTACTAAATCTACTGAAATTAATTCTTTGACTTTATTAGGAATAATTGGCCTTAGGTTTCCTATTTGTTTTTTGTTGGATGGTTTTGCTTTCTGACATATGTCACAGCTTTTTAATTGCTTTTTTATGGTTTTTTCCATTTTTGGAAAAATACAATATTCTTTTAGTATGGTAAAAATCTTATGGCCTCCTAAATGTCCATATTTAAGATGGGTTTTCTCTATTAAATCTTTTAACAATTTGTTTGGGATACATACTCTACATTCACCCCCCGCTAATGAACATCTTTGAAAAAGTATGTTATTGTGAATTAAATAGTTATCTTTTATTTTTGTTTCTTTGTTTTCTTTAAGTTTGTTAATTATTTTACCAAAATTTGTGTCCTCTTGTTGATGTATGTCTAAGTCTTTAAATATGTTTTTAAATACTCTGTCTGGTACATCTACACTTATTTTGTCTGTTAGAACCTTTAAATTATATTTTTCTTTATTTTCCTGGTATTCATTATTGTCTGTTCTAGATAGTATGTCAGCTGGTATGTTATCTTTTCCTTTAACGTATTGGATTGTTAGATTGTATTCTTGTAGCACAAGACTCCATCTTAATAAACGACCATGAGTTAATTTACAACTTTTTAGGAATGATAAAGCTCTGTGGTCAGATCTAATAATAATTTCAAAATGACCTATTAAGTAACTCCTAAATTTTTTACATGCAAATACTATTGCTAATAACTCTTTTTCTGTCACACCGTAAGATTTTTCTATCTCTAGTAGGGACCTACTTCCAAAATAAATAACTTCTTCCTCCCCATTGTCATTTATTTGGTATAGAATGGCTGATACACAGATGTCAGATGCATCTGTATTTATGTAAAAAGGTTTGTCCCAGTTAGGATGGTGTAAAAGCACTGATTTTAAAAATGCATTTTTTATTTCATTGAAAGTTTCATTTTCTTTAGAGCCCCATGTCCAAGATTTTTTAGAACTAAGAATATGATTAAACTTGCTAGTTAATTTTGCATAATTTTTCTGAAATTGTCTATAGTAGTTGCATAGACCTAAGAAACTCTGTAATTCTTTCAATCCCCTTGGAGTTCTGAAGTTTCTTATTTTTTCCATTTTTTCCTCGTCCATTTTTATTCCTTCTTCACTTAAAATAAATCCTAAAAATTTAACTTCCTTCTTTAAAAATTCTGATTTCTTAAGTTTGATAGTTACACCTCCTTCCCTTAACTTTGTTAAAACTCTATCAATGTGGTCAATGTGTTGTTCATATGAGTCATTACTTGTGATTAATAGATCGTCTACATATTGTGTTAAAAATTCAGAGAATTCACTACCCAAAACTTTCTGTAATGCTTTAGTAAAAAGAGCAGTACTTACTTTGAGTCCAAATGGAACTCTTTTGAATTGATAGTTTTTCCTCCAAAAGTGAAAGCAACATATTTTCTTGATTCTTGGTCAAGCTTTACTTGCCAAAATCCTTGTGATAAATCTAAGACTGTAAAGTATTTTGCACCTATAAATTTTTGAAATATTTCCTCAGTTAATTCAGTACTTTGTCTATCTGCAATAAGGTATTGATTTAGTTTCCTGCTGTCTAAACAGGCTCTTATAGTAAGGTCCTTTTTTATTACACATACCAAAGGGTTTGAATACGGGCTAATTGATTCTTCTATAACATTTAGTTGTAACATTCTCTCTAATTCAGCCTCAACTGCTTTTCTTTTATTAAAGGGTACCGGATATGGTTTTCCTATAAATGGTACTTCACATTTGACATTTAGTTTTGCAACAAAGTTTTTTATACAACCAGGATTGTCTGAGAACACTAGTTTGTTTTTTATTAAAATTCTTTTTAACATTTCAATTTGTTCTTTAGTTTGAAATTTAGTTTCATCAACTATCTCTTGTAGTTTTGTGTCTATTTGTTTTTCAAAATTATTTTCATTATTTATCATATCTAATGTTTTCATTTGTTTTGCTACATTTTGGGTATTTATGTTTATTTTATTTATTATTATGTCCTTATCTATCTCTGAGTCTTTGTGTATCTGCTCAATTGGTATTAAGTTGTATGTCTTGTCATGTAGGTCATCATCTATCATATTTATTAATTCATTAGTTATGTTATTTAATTCTTTTTTACTTTCATAACATGTAATGTGTCCTACCTGTACGATTCTTAACCCGTTTACCATGTTTAATTTGTTTCTAGGGACAAATGGTATTATTAACTTTTCATCATTTATTTTAATCTCTAAGCATTTCTTTTCAAAATCTATCTTGGCTAATTTTTCTATGAAACAGTCACATCCTAAAATGATTCCTGCTTGGATTTCTTTTACCACTAAGCATGTAATAGGAATTATTTGATTATTTATTTCAAAGTCTATTTGTGCTTGATAGTTTATCTTTTTTGATCTAACCCCAGTAACTCCTATAATTTGTAAGTTACTCACTGGTAATTGTGGTATTTTATAGTCTACATTATTTTTTATTTCTTCATATATGTCTTGACTAATAATGGTGCCCTCTGATCCTGAGTCTACTATACATCTATATTCTTTATGACCTATCTTTACATTTATTTCTGGTAGGAAGTGAGTTAATCCTTTAATAGGCATTTCATGAAAGTTGTTTTCATTAGTTAATTCATTGTTGAGGTCTTCATGTAAAAATATTTCATTAGTGTTAACCTTGATTTTATTTTCTTTATCTGGTTGCTTTTGTTTAATAAAGTCATTTATTATTTTCTGAATAACATAAAATCCTTTTTTATTTACATGAACAAAGTCAGGTTTTTTGATCCCCCTTGAAAAAAAATTACACCTGTTCTTATATTCTGTGTCCATATATGCATTAGATATATTTATCACTCTAATGTTCTTGTCATTGTTTAAAGAGGTTATGAAATCATTAAATACATTTAGTTTGTGAAAGTGAAAAGAGTCATTTCTTGCAAGTTTGGGAATTGGTGGTAATGTTAATAAAATTAAATCTTTATTCCAACTAGTTAACTCTTGTATCATTGTTTTATATTCATTTATAATGTATTTAATTGGTATTCCCTGTAAGAAGTCATTTGTACCTATCATAATAATAAGTTTGTCATTTAGATAATCTTTATTTAATTTGAGTTCATTTCTCAATTCAGGAACATTTTGACCACTAACACATTCCTATTCTTCTTTTGTTTGACACAAACACTGGAGTTTTATTTAACATATTTTGAGCAAACCTACTTAACTGACTGTCTCCTACTAATTCATAATTTAAAAATATTGGTTTGTCTATTATTTGTTCAATACTACATTGATATTGTTTACTTTCTTTAGGCCTATGTGTGTTTGTGTGTTGCTGTAGTTGTCAATCATTCCTGACATCTTCCCTACTGTTATTATAACTGTTGCCCTGTCCTCTATTTGAGCCTCGATAACTTCCTCTGAAATTGCCTCTATGGTTTCCTCGTCTATCATTATTATTTTCCCTGTGTCTATAACCCTCCTTGTTCTCTCTTACTTCATTGTGATTATTATTAACTGTGTTGTCACTAGCATATGTCTTATTATTTGAGTATCGGTTATTGTGGTCATGTGGTCCTCTGGATGACCTATTGTTAGATTCAAACTGAGTTTTTCCTACATTGTTTAATTGTTTTAAATAATTTTCTAAATCATCTCCATTCTGAATGTGGTTAGCTGTTGCTACTGATGCACTAATTCCCATTGGTTGGTGTCGTGATATGAAACTAAGAAAGGTGTTCATGTTCAGTTTGTGGTCTAGAAAGCATGATATGTTATAGTATTCCATTATGTAATTTACCATATGATCTCTGTTAACATCATAATTTCCACCCCCCATCAATTTATTTTCAAAGTCCTTCTGTTTGTCAATGCCCCAGTATTTATTCCTAAACTCATTTTCGAACTCAACGAAGTTATTCCATTTATCTAGTCTATTTCTGATCCATACACTAGCTTCCCCTTTTTAATGTTTCATGATGAACAATATTTGACAGTCCCATTGATCCTCTGATAGGTCTACAAATTTTTTTGCAAATTTGATAAATGTCATCGGGTGACATTTATTAGAGTCTGGATAGAAATCAACTAAATATAATTCTGCACTGGTGCTAGATATTGTTTTGTTGTTTGTACTATTTTGTGTTGTATGACTTCTGTTGTTATCAACAATGGTTTTATCTGGTGAAGTGTCTACATGGCCTATATGAGTATTATAACTGCTGTTCCTCACTACAGATCTTTCTCTATTTGTTTGTATTGTGTCGGTTTTATCACTGATTATTTTTAGCTCCTTGTTTATGTGATCTTTAAAATCATTTATTTTGCACTCTAAGTTAGTGTTATTAAGTGTCATAGTTTTATCTATCTTATCGTTTATGATAGTGTTTAGATGCCCTATCTGTTCTTCTACTTTATCATTTATTTTGATTATTTGATTGTCTACTTTATCAATCACACTAGTTATTTTAACATTTAGATCAATACATTTGTCCATTAATATTTTATTTATTTCACTTAGTTTCTCTTCAACCTCATTTATTTTTTCTGTCTGTTTTCTATCTATATTCTCTACTTCTTCCCTGTTACTCTTTTCTTTAATTTTAATTTCTTCATTAAAATCTATTTTTACTTGTTCTATCTGTTTATCTAACTTACTTTCAAGTTGATTTATTCTTTCATTTACATCTCTTCTAAGTTCATTATTTATTTCCCTAAGTTTAGCTTCAAGATTGTTATTTATTGCATTAATCTTAACCTCAGTCTGGTCTAATCTTTCACTAATCTTATCAAGTTTAGCCTCTGTTGCATCTAATCTCTTATCAAGTTTAGTTTCATTTTTGGATAGCATTTCCATAATGTTTGCTAAGGCATTTTCAATATTTACACTTGGCCTATCCTCATCAAGTTTGTTTTTATTTAAGTTAATTTCCCTAATGACACTTAAAGATACGTCGGAATCATCCGAATCGTTTTCAGTATATGGTATGATATCTATTTCTGACATGACCATCTTTTTTAATTTACTAAGTTCAAACATATAACCTACAAAAATTTTCAATTACTTAATTCAATTGATTAATTCAATTAACTGAAAATTACTTGGATTCACAATTCTTTACTAAATTTATATTTAAATATATTTAATTCAATACTGGTATTATACAGCCCCACGTGGTTGGACGCCAATCTGTAACTTATTCCCTCTCTAATGAGGTTGTTACCTTGATTTAAATTATTTTTTAATTTGATAAAAAATTTATTTTAATTAGAATTGAGACTCTATATTTTCAGGGTTTAAATGTGGATAATTCGGTGAGGCTGTATAATACAAAAATCAAGATTTACTTTATAACATTAATTTTTATTTGACATGATCTTTTAAAATTATTTTCTCAATTTCATTTTAATAGTCAACAATAGAATTCCAATTCTACTTAATTATTGTTATAAATGTAATTTATCAAAATATTATTTGATTATTTATTCTAAACTAGACTTATCTGGTAATACATGAGGTCCTCGTTGAGCAACTACGCGCACCGATTCAACTTTCGGATTAAAATTAAACTTAAAAACTTTACTGTTACTATGACTATCGTTCTGGGTTCACTTCATTACTTTACAATACCGCATAGAAACTTAAACGATTTGTTGAAAGTTCTCAAATAATTGAAGTTCCGAGGACATCGGAGTGGTGGTGTCTTGTAGGTTTGTCGTCTAGTGAGTAAGTGTCAGGAGTGACGCCGAGGGCGAGGGCCCTTGGTTCCTTGGTTTCGGTCATCCACGTGGTATTCCCCTTCCTTTATTTTGTAAACCAATAGCGTGCTTCCTTTTTTTGAGAGTTCACCAACATGTCGTCTGCTAATTCGTTTTCGATACGTTTGGTTCGCTTGGGTCCCGAGGTGGGGGCTATATGGAAAATTCCAACTGACTTTCATGTCTACTCCTGTCGCAAAATTATATTCCGTTTTGTTGGTGTTCGGTTTGTCTCGAGCACAACCAGGAATGTTGTTGTGTTGAGTTCTTAGAAAATATCTGTCAGGGTGTTTCTAATATAGACGCCTCTGTCTGTCCTCTTGGGTGGCCTGTCACTTGCCTATAGTGATTTTCGAGTATTATTTGAACATTCTTTATTTATTCCGATTAAATATATCCCTTTCTTTAATACAGCAATTTATTATTTATTTAAATTAATTAATTTGTTTATCAATTTGGTGGACCTGTTACAGCATCTTAAAAATAAATAAATAATAAATCCAATTTAAGGAGTTATGTAAAGAAAATTTTAAAATTAAAAATCAAACCAACCCAAGAATCAATGTTCTGAATTGTATTTACAATGTGTAAGCAATGATAGAGTTAACAAGTTTGTACTATCCATTTCCATCATTCAATTAAGAGGCAGTGGTCATCAATACCCGCCAAGAAAACGAAAAGGGAGAGTCGAAATATATGTGACAGCATGCAGACATTTTGCCGAAAGGTAGGCTTTATAGATAAGGTGGGTTTGTCGAATCGGTAGGCTACATGCAACATGCCGTGCCTGACTGACAACTGACCATGCCAGTCAATACATTGTAAACTTGACAGTCCGAATTTCTACATGTTTTATTAGCCTTCTCTGTTTTTCCGACTCACTTTTCAACTTGAATAATATACTGTTATTTAAATATGAACAGTAATAGAAAAGAAGTATTAAGATGAAACGAACCTAACCTAACCTAAATCTACAACAGTAATGTGAACAAAATGAAACAAAATATCATAAATTACAAGTCAGTTCTAGTTCGATCCCGATCAGAGTCATAACAAATTTCTAAATGAATCAGGTGATAACACCAGCTCATCTGTTATTGGTCTAATATTAAATACACTTTCTATAAGGAATGGTCGGCCTTATACCAATGACTTAATGATCGGCATTACGTAAATAAACAAAATAATGACAAAGTTTCTTTTTTTCAGTGAAAACTACGAACCTGAATTTAAATAATAATTCAAGAATTTTATTTAAATTCACTGTAAGTGTATGGGTGAACACTGGACAGGTAAGTCTATCTATACCACTGTAAATGGGTGGGCGGGTGACTTGATATCACTGTACGTATTTGGGTGTGCAGGTAAGTCCATACCACGGTTCGTGTATGGGTGGGTGGGCGGGTCAATACCATTCTAAGTGTATGGGGTGGGCAGGTGAGTCTATACCACTGTACATGTATGGGTGGGCGGGTGAGTCAATACCACTGTTCGTGTATGGGTGTGCGGATAAGTCAATATCACTGCACATGCATAGGGGGCAGGTGGGTCATTACCACTGTATATGTATGTCTGGGCGGGTGAGCCAATACCACTATATGTGAATGTGTGGGCGTGATGATATTGGATTATACAGTTTTTTATGTCTTATTTTAGTTTTTTTTTTTTTTTTAGATTTTTTATGTCCAGTTGTACATTAGTTATTTTGCTATCAGCGAGATGACTCTATTTTACCATCAGAATGTAGTACATCAGCTGGCAGATAAAAAATATTCAGATTTTTTTTCAATTTGAGATTGTTTTGGATTTTGTTTCTTTTGAATAACTCTAGTTTTTTAGGTGTCCACTGCTATCGCTATTTACCATCAGAATTATCTTTGTTAATTTGGTGATTTAACGTTAAATACTTTATGGAATATCGTAACTTCATTTTAATATACTTTTTAGTATAGTGATTTATGGTTTGGTTTTGTGAACGTAGCAGATAATTGAAGAGAGAGTAACAGATTAACAGTCCACTTTTTACAACATTATAGGCTATTATACTAATTATAAGTATTATACTAAATTATAAGTATTATACTAAATTATAAGTAGTACTATACTAAATTATAAGTATTATACTAAATCATAAGTATTATACTAATTTATAACTACTATACTAAATTATAGGTACTATACTAAATTATAAAACTTTCTCATCAACATTCCCTCCAATATTGATGAGAAAGTCTTTGTTGCCAACTAAAACGAACTTTTCGTTAACATTTGCCATTTCTTAATTATTGGTTAAATTTAATGTTCATTGTATGTGTTTTTTTCTTCAATAAATATGGACTTTTCGTAGTATCCTTTTATTAGTCATTCATTATTACTAAGATGCTAATTGTAGAGATATTTGCGGATGAGTGTGGTCAGAGAGTATGAATGAATATAAATTCGACTGATCCTTAGAAAGAGCTATTTATTAATAGTCCGATGGGCAACGAAGGAACCAACAGCTGTACATGGAATCAGAACCACGTAGATTTGGTCTGATTGTCAGCTATTTGACAAGCGTTATAATCACTCCTCTTCTCTATACATCATCTGAACTTTGACTACCAGCAAAGATGGGCACCCCAGACTTCCGTAGTAGTGTCTACGCTAATGGCAACCATTGAGTAAGTTGACCAAACATAGAACCTATCTCCTACAATCTCTACAACACTTTATCCCCAAGTAGCTAGGTTAGAGCACTGTGTCAAACACTGCATCATGTTCTACTTTGATATTTTTTCCTTTTTTTTATTTAAATAAGTGGAGGCCGATCTCCTTTTGGCCCTTACTCTGATGATTCCCCATAGACTATTGATCTATGCGGCAAAAATCAGAAAGAGTAAGGGGGAGAACCAGTATAGAGTAAGGTGAATATTATAAATAAAATTTTCCAGTCAAATACCAGGATTCGAACCTGCACTATCTCTAACTCAGTTATATAGTCCTGACACCTTAGACCGTTCGGCTACTGGCTGTGCAAAAATGTGTTTGTTTCTAGACAATAATATAATGTTACCTACAATATACACACAATTCAAATGCTATAGATTGAAATGTTAATATTGAATTTACGATGAAATTCCCAAAGCTATAGGTACCTTAAACAGGGAGCGTAGAGTTATACAAGATTACATGATCTTATCAAATAACAAGCATGATCTTATCCAATAACAAGCATGATCTTATCCAATAACAAGCATGATCTTATCCAATAACAAGCATGATCTTATCCAATAACAAGCATGATCTTATCCAATACGTTAAAATACATATTCAGATACATTATTTTTTTATTAATGCATCCATGACTGCTATCCATAAATAGGTTTTTAATTAGCATAATACGTGTTGGTAATTTTGTAAATCCCTCTGGTCTGAGGAAGGTGAGCGTGGTTTACCGAAATCGATCACCATAATATTTGTGCCTTTTGTACTTGTATTGTAATATATTTGTGCATTTTGTTCTTATGTTGTAATAAATTTGTGTTGTGTGACGTTTACTTGTACTGTGTTATCTATATGCATGTTTAAAAAAACAAAAAGATAATTATATGAAGCTGTTATTTCAAACTAAATAAATGGTAACAAAGAATTGACATAATCTTTCCCCCATATTAAAGACTAAAAAATCAAAACTTTGAAAATTACCTGTTTAATTCCCAAATAAGTTTTGTTGCCATATCTCAAAAACTAGTAAAGCTAGAGACATGCGGATTTTACTCGAATATTTTAGTTGTAATTCACATATTTTATGAAAATCGTTTTTTAAGTTTTTTGCCCATAGAAATAAAAAACACTAAAATTTCAACAAATCAAAAGACGGTCTGGATATATTGGAAATACACCTTAATTACCAAATTTTATAAAAATGTATCCATCCGTTTGGTTTACGGCGAAGTGCACATACACACGGAGAGACGCTCAGATATCCAACAAGTTTTCTTTTAACACTTTTTTTTGTTCAGGGGACCCTAAAATGGATTTTTAAACCAACTTGTAAAAAATGTGTTTTGGACTATCAAACTATGCTAACGCATATGGGAGAAATTAAAATGAAAATAAATCATCTAATTAAAATGGTTTAACTCGATATTTCAGGAGACAAGCGTCTTCTCAGGACGTCACTTGTCAATTAAAAATGCACCAGGTGGTCCACGAAACATAATGAAAATGTAATCTGCTAAAAGCCCCTCCATCCCCCATTCACTCTACTCTCCTAACAAAGCTGACTAATGCACCTTCTCTTAAACAATGACATTTTATTAATATTAAATTTCAATCCCCAGATAAAACAATAACCAGCAGTTTTGTAGGACCTTTAATTGATTTATAAGCGTTCCAATTATCTTTGATTTGCTTTTGTTCTGAATTATTCTTAAAAGTTGTTCTATTGGTTATTAAAGTGATAAAGTAATTTTTAATCAAATCGTTAATTTTCTGAGGGATTTGCGTATTCTCTACGGTTATTATGTGGATTTATATTGTTAAAGTTGTATTGTTTGGTTACTTAAACGTTATGTAAAATACAGCAGGTACTTTTTAATTTTCCACATCATTGTTGACTGTTTACATTCGCCATTATATATCCGCTGGCATCTGACTGAGTATCACTTTTGGGCCACCAATGAATGGCTTCCATTTTTATAACAAACAAAACACTGACAGATGGCAGGAAATAACATGGAGAGATGACTTGTGATACTTGTGAACTAAATTGAATCAGCTTTTTGATTTTCTGAATCCAAAATATACTTTGCTTTTAAGAATTATTATCACAAAATTATTATAATTGGGCCGGATAGAAAGTGACCTGCGTGTTATATATCATACCCATTTGGAATTTCAGCAGCGGAGGCGTTCGTTCCATCACTCAGCTGCCTAATATCACGGGCATAACTAACTTGCGCCTTCAATTGTTCAGCATCGGCAAAGAATGTTAAGTTTAAAACAATAACTAAACTGAACTATATGCATTTGTTTACATATGTTAATTAATATGTAATGTTTACATAGTTATTAACTGTGTTATTGTCACTATTAATCGTAATTTAATATTAACAATAATTTAATTTTATCCTTCTAAGCTTGATTCGTTAGTTTCAATCCAACCAACCAGTGGTCACTGCTGTTTATGACTTAGTGGGCGGGGCTTAATTGCGCTGCCAGCCCACGGTCTACTGCCATCCTAGTTGTCATGACAATTTTTAAATGGAATGACACAGACGGGGAAGAGTTTTACCTAATTTCCATCACTCAGTGCATCTCACTCACGCCGGTGCGTTTAAGTGCTATTGCTAAACTACTGTTATATAGAAATACATATCTTCTAAAAACCATCGTACGAGAGTGATTGATCAAAAATATAATGTAAATCGACGTCATATTCAAAGTCAAATTAGGAAATACATGTACCCATAGAATAGGGTGAAACAGGTCTAATTAAAATGCAATTGAGAATAATATTTTCTTAGGATTACTATGAGACAAAAATGAAAAAATATGTATAAATTAATCATTTATTTATCTGCGAATATTACTTACTTATAAATACATAAATAGCTCCTCCTATACATAACTAATTTTCATTTACATGTAAGAAGATTATCATACTGTATATTTGAAGAATGAAGAAGTCTACAAAGTAGCACTACGCACTTCATAATAACAATATATTTTTACTCTGTACGTCTTTGCTTTTATATTTGACGTAGCATACATGTTTGACGTATTTGCCTTCATACGTGTAGTTTTTCCTTCATATCACGATAAATAATTGTCATAGATCAAAATAGTTTACAAATATTGTATTTAGTGTCAAACAGTACAACAAATATAAAAAATATTAATTGAAAAACAATTTTAAATGAACTAAATATTTTTAAAATACTGAATTTGAAAAGTTGGTTTTCTGATTTGTTTCCACAAAATAAAATGCATTTTTCGTGAAAATATAGCCAATTCTATACACATGTCAAAGTGTTCAAATATTTATGGATGGGAACTGCATAATTTTCAAAGCTTTACAATACTTAATAATTCAGTTCGTGATAGCTACTTAAAATTGTACACATCTCTAACCGAAGGAATGACCCCCACCACAATCCATCAGAAATATTTCACTGTGAATACCATTGGCACATGAAGACATTGTTTGAGCTTTCTGATCGTATTTTACAGATTATTCTCCACATTTGTCTTAACCACTAAAATACTGGAACTGCAACAGAATTTAATCTAGATTTCAGATAAACATAAGCTTTTCTATATTTTATTTTAAACCTACATTGTTCTGAAAAGTGCCTCCTATTATTGCTTCGCCTTGTGTATCATACACATATAATCACCGGAAATCTTTACAGTTACATTTAAATTACTGTTAAGATCACTCTGCTAACGCTCTGTTCATGTTCGATCCATACAATACATAGTTCACAATAAAATATGTAAACATTTAAGGTAAATACATTTTTACACTGCATTTTCCTAAAAGACCATTGAAACCAAAATTACTTAATACGTAAATTTGTGTTGTTTTGTTTTATTTAGTTTATAGTTTTGTACATAATTATAATTCTTCTAGTTATTTACATAAAATGTAATGTAAGATATATTCAGCTTATTTTACAAGACCGTTTTATTTATTTATTTTTATTTAAGGAAAGAAAAACTAAATGCCTTAAGAAGGAAGTATAATTTGTAAGCATATTATTAATATGTAACGAAAAAGCGGACTGATTCCGTTAATTCACTACCACTACTTTGGTTAGGTTTAGTTATGTTAGATTTAGTTATGTTATATTAGGTTCGGTTATGTTAAGTTGGGTTAGGTAAGGTTATGTAATTTTTAGGTTTGGTTAGTTTTTGTTATGTTTAGTAACGTTATGTTAGGTTTAGTTATGTCATGTTATGTTAGATTTAGTTATGTTATATTAGGTTCGGTTATGTTATGTTGGGTTAGGTAAGGTTATGTAATTTTAGGTTTGGTTAGTTTATGTTATGTTTAGTAACGTTATGTTAGGTTTAGTTATGTTATGTTATGTTATTTGTCTCGTGTTATGTTTGGTTTGGTTATGTTAGATTTAGTTATGTCATGTTAGGTTTGGTTAGGTTATGTTGGGTTAGGTAAGGTTATGTTATGTTTAGTAATGTTATGTTAGGTTTAGTTATGTTATGTTATGTTAGATTTAGTTATGTTATATTAGGTTCGGTTATGTTATGTTTAGTAACGTTATGTTAGGTTTAGTTATGTTATGTTATATTAGATTTAGTTATGTTATATTAGGTTCGGTTATGTTATGTTGGGTTAGGTTAGGCTATGTCATTTTAGGTTTGGTTAGTTTATGTTTTGTTTAGTACCGTTATGTTAGGTTTAGTTATGTTATGTTAGTAGTCTCGTGTTATGTTTGGTTTGGTTCTGTTAGATTTAGTTATGTCATGTTAGGTTTGGTTAGGTTATATTGGGTTTAGATATGTCATATTATGTTTGTTTTGGTTGTGTTATGGTTATGGTAGTGAATTAATGGGAAATATCTGAAAAAACGTTTCGATGCAGATAAGAAATATAAGCTAAGAACTCGATGAAGGAGAGCAACAATATTGGAGTATTAAACATGATCTAAGTACCCAAGCGATCTAATCACGCAAGTGGTCCGACCTAAGTCGATAGAAGCCATTCCATATATTCCTGATTTCCCGAGGCACAGCACCACTTGGCCCTTAATTGACCCTTACGAGAGTCTTAAAATAAGGACTGATTTCTAGTACTTAACGAATCAAATTGTTATGTGAAAACTAGTTTTTTGGGTTAAATGCTAATACAATTTAAAAAATTAATACTAGGAATAATTAAGTTTTTCCTGTGAAAGAAACATTTTACGTTCTGTTGATTGAATAATACTTGACAATGTTTTTGGTTTCTTACTCGGCTTATTAACTAAATATTTAAAAATAATAATATTTCTAAATACAGTTATTAAATGATTCGTTCAAAACACATTCAAAACTATTGAAAAAGTAAACAAAAATAACCTCCATAATGAGAATCAATAACTAAATAAATCCGTTTATAATTGTGTAGTATAGTGAAAAATCCCGAGCATGGTTGTTCTACTGTAATAGAGTGACAATTCCTAGCAACTCTAAAATATTGTCTCCCAGATACTTTGTGGTGCAGAAACTATGTGTATTTGAGTTTGAAAGCTGTTTACTAAGAAAATTAGAAGCCCATTAAAATCCAATCATATCATTGGTTTCCAATCATATACTGTATAGTTTTATTTTACGATAAGACATGCCTTTTTAAATATCAAAAAGATATTTTACAATTTGTATCCTAGTTGGAACAATAAAGTACCGGACCTAGTTTTTACTGAGCATCAATTTTACACTTTTACCGCTCAAAAACCTGACAATTTATCTCATTTATATTTTACTCGAGATTGAAAAGAGAGTTTTAAGTTTTGTAAATGTCATAATTTTTTTATTTTCAAGAAAAAAAATCTTCTGAAACAACGTTTTCTTAGCTTCTAGAGGTCGTGAAATTAATTGTTTGGTAACATTTTTAACCATATGAAGTGTTTAATGGGTGGTAGCATCATTACCAATGTACGTGTATATTTGGTAGTGGGTCGTCATTACCACTGAACGTGTATAGGTAGGTAGAGAGGTCATTATAACTGAAAGTGTATGGATGTGTGGAGGAGTCATTATCACTGAAAAAGTATAGGTGGTTGGAGGGGTTATTATCACTGAACGTGTATGGGTGGGTGTAGGGGTCATTACCACTGTACAAGTATAGGTGGGTGTAGGGGTCATTACCACTGTACGAGTATAGGTGAGAGTAGGGGTCATTACCACTGTACGTGTATAGGTGGGTGTAGGGTCATTACCACTGTACAATGTATAGGTGGGTGTAAGGGTCATTACCACTGTACGTGTATAGGTGGTTGTAGGGTTGATTACCACTTTACGTGTATAGATGGGTGGAGAGGTCATTACCACTGTACGTGTATAGGTAGGTGTAAGGGTCATTAACATTGTACGTGTATAGGTGGGTGTAGGGGTCATTATCACTGAACGTGTATGGGTGGATGTAAGGGTCATTACCACTGAACGTGTATGGGTGGGTGTAGGGGTCATTACCACTGTACGTGTATATGTGGGTGTAAGGGTCATTACCACTGTACATGTATAGGTGGGTGTAGGGGTTATTACCACTGTAGTGTATAGGTGGATGTAGGGGTCATTACCACTGTACAATGTATAGGTGGGTGTAAGGGTCATTACCACTGTACGTGTATAGGTGGGTGTAGGGTCATTACCACTGTACGTGTATAGGTGGGTGTAAGGGTCATTACCACTGTACGTTTATAGGTGGGTGTAGGGTCATTACCACTGTACGTGTATAGGTGGGTGTAAGGGTCATTACCACTAGTGTATAGGTGGGTGTAAGGGTCATTACCACTGTACGTGTATAGGTGGGTGTAGGGGTCATTACCACTGTAGTGTATAGGTGGATGTAAGGGTCATTACCACTGTACGTGTATAGGTGGGTGTAGGGTCATTACCACTGTACGTGTATAGGTGGGTGTAGGGGTCATTACCACTGTAGTGTATAGGTGGGTGTAAGGGTCATTACCACTGTACGTGTATAGGTGGGTGTAGGGGTCATTACCACTGTAGTGTATAGGTGGGTGTAAGGGTCATTACCACTGTACGTGTATAGGTGGGTGTAGGGTCATTACCACTGTACGTGTATAGGTGGGTGTAAGGGTCATTACCACTGTACGTGTATAGGTGGGTGTAGGGGTCATTACCACTGTAGTGTATAGGTGGATGTAAGGGTCATTATTTCTGATCTTGTATGGGTGGTTGGAGGGGTCATTACCAATGTACGTGTTGTGTATAGGTGGGTGGGAGGGTCATTACCAATGTACTAGTTGTGTATGGGTGGGTGGGAGGGCCTTTAACAGTGTACATAGTGCTACGATACATTACTTTCACACGCGTCAATAAATGCAGTGATTTTAAATTGATTTAAAATAATCTCTAGTTTAATAATCAATAATTTAATTATTATTAAATATACTTGGCACATTTTTACGAATTGTCTCATTGCACATGCTTATATTGGGCCCTAGGGGTATAATGATATTGGAAACTCTTGAGCTCAAAGTTTGTGCATATTGAATCAAGCCCTCTGGGAATTAGTCGCAAGATCCCAACTCTTACGCTTCCTGATCATTCATTCAGATATAAAATAGTCTAATTACATTTATTTATAAAGCAAAAATCCCGCTCACGTCCCAAACAAACAAAGACAGTTTTTCCTTTTTAAAGAATTATAATATACCACACTAATAGGACTAGTCGTTAATAAACACTCAAAATAAACATAATAAAACCCACCGCATCGTAAAACCATTGTTAATTTTAATCAAGAATCATCATGTGTACAACCAATCTACTTCTTGGGATTGGTAAATAGGAGCAACAAATGCAGTACATAATAAAATGAAAAGTGTCATCTGTGAATTAATTTTAATACTCATCTCTATTTGTTAAACTTGTCCAACTCTGTATTACAACACAATATAAACTCCTTAATAAAACTTATTAGAATTGCAATCTTAGTTAGTTGCATGCAACAAGACTGTTTCACTGTTGGGTCTTCAAGGACACAGCCCTTCTCTACCCAGTATTGCCAATATACGACGTTATTATGTTTACTTCTATATTTAGTCCTCAGTAACATGTAAAGAGGGTATTTCACTGTTGGATCTACAAGGACTGCCCTCCTCTACCCAGTATTGCCAATATACGACGTTATTATGTTTACTTCTATATTGCTCCCTTTACAAAAGTACCTCCTTGTTCTTGTTTACACCAATATCTTTTGTCGTATATATATTTTAGCATGAAAACTCTACAAACAGCACGAACTGATGAGTAATTTCTTTGTATGCTCATATACACAAAGTTAATTTCTTTGTAGACTAATATACATAAAGTTAATTAAATACAACTAAACATATAACTAATAAAAATTCAGAGGATATATATTAACATCATTTATATTACATAGATCGTTTCTCCTAATTTTAATTATTAGTATATAAAAATATGTTATGAATATTAATCATCACCTACCGCAATTCGCAGTCATAACCGGTGACCAGTTCCAAGAAGTATACTGAGTGGGAACAAAATTTAAAAAAGTCGATAAATAGTTAAAATAGCCCACAACACAATAAAACATAACACCACGAGCCTCAATATATTTTTTTTAAAATAATTTTATATTGATAGGCTGCTAAGAGAACTATCTACTGAACATTTTGGTGCGAATGAGATGCATTGAGTGGTGGAAGTGAGACAGAGAACTACTCTTCCCCCTCTTTGTAAATCTGTTTCAAAATTGTTACGGCAACCACGATGACGGAAGACCACGTTCTGGTAGCGCAAGAGTGACAATATTAAATTTCCCAGTAAATTGTACCTAGTATAAACATATAAAAAAACTTTATTTCTTATTAAATAATAAAAACAAATTATTCATTGTAAAAATATTCATAGAACTTTTATGGAGCAGTAATATTGTCTTAGAATGTTGATGGCAACAACGCACTTTCAGATATTATTTTGTGAATTTTCTTAAACAACAAAATAAGAAAATTCGTCAAATATTAGGGGTTTTGAAAAGTATGTCATATAATTTACCAAATCTCTTAGCTTTGATTTTGTTAACATTTTCCATATAGTAAAATTATCATGCATAATTGCTATTCTAAATTTATTGTTATGAATGATAAAATTAGTTACATTCCATGACGTTATTAAAATATACTACTTATATTTCGAAGAATGCAACAACTATCACAATTACGCTATTTGCATTTATAACAATAATAATGAATATAATATTCGAAATTAAATCCAACATTATTTCGAATGCAGGCCATCGAACCTGTGACACAACTAAAGGCTATTTAGTGGTATGACTCGGAAATGAGTGTTGGTCAGCACATTATGTAGATTGCATTGGTTTAGCGACTAATTTATAGATAGAGGTTTAGTGATAGTATTTTACTATATCTATGTAAAATTGGATTTATTTATTATTATTTATTGATTTTTATATAAAATATATATAGAAAAAAATTTCTTATATTTATATTAATGTATTATTCCCTTAATCACAATGTACTTTGTAGGCAATTTAAGTAAGGATTGTTATAATGATAAGCATAATTGAAATATTCTTGTTATTTTATAAATTTATTTAAATTTTTTAAATATATTGAGTTAGTTTGATAATGAAATTAAAGCGATTGTTATTCATTATTCATCAGTAAGACGACGATCGTCAAAATATGGGCGAATGAGTGTGATGAGTTTACATGAACGAGTGTAGTCGTTGTTACTAACTAAAGCTGACTGTTCCTTAGAAAGAACTAAAATAAATAGCCCAATAGCCAGCCTTATAGTGTTGTTCTGATTTTCAGCTATCGGACAAGCCTGATACTCTTTCTCTTTCACTACACAATTTCTGAACCTTGACTTCCATCCAACATGGACACCCCAAATGTATCTAGTAGTGCCCACGTCGATAAAAACCATTTATACATTATTAAAATGTCTCTTTACCGCTTTGAATGCTCATTTTGGCTGATAAGTTATTGTCACAATCAGTGGATAGTTAAAAAATGTATCAATTTATCGACAAATCTATATATAAACTTTTTTATTTTAAATATACATTGCTCATTCAACTACTTTAACTAGATGTTTATACACTACGTAATCGGAAAGTAAACAAATGTGAAAGTAAATGTTTTCCAAGGCTCAAATGAAATGAAAAACGTCTTTATTCATATTACAAGAGGTGAAGTTAGGGCTGCAAAGGTAACTTAACCTCAAAATCTCTCAATTTTCTTAATCTCTTAATTCTCAAAAGAGCCTGAGTAACATTTTAAAAGAAGCTTAAGGGTACAGGAATTCAAAAGCCAGTGAAGACAGAAGCTAAATAGAAACCTACTTCGAGTAAATTATAGCCATGGACAGTTTTAATTCTATGATAATGTTTTATACAAATAATTACATTACATGTATTTTAAATATCAATAATTATTTTTAAACTTCACCGAAATTATGTGACAATATAAATAAGAGTACTCTTTAAAAATCGTACGATGTTCCTGGTTACTTTATTTTTAAACGTACGATATAGCATCTTACACAAAAAAATTAATACATCCAATTTACAGTTATTGTTAGGTATATATATTTAATTTATACCTTTATTTTCCACATACGATTCAGCTTACTCACATCATTTCTTGGCTAAGACAATGACTACAGATAGAATCTAGCTGTAGTAATTGGCTAAGATAGATATTAACAAATTAATCGTTAAAAAAATATATGCAATCCATGCTTTTTATTTGATTATATAAAATTATTTTGGACAACTTACGAAACGATTACAGATCTCAGTAATGTCATCTTACCTGAAAAAAATCACAATTAAAATATATAATTTAAAATATTGCAATAATTTACAGTAACCTAAATACATTTTTCAAAACAATCTTATTTGTTAAGATTAAATGTATTTTTCAAGGTAATGTACGTATTCCAGTATAATAGAGTTTTTTTTAAGAACACACCTATTGTATTTTTTAGTCTAATAGCTGTCAAACTCTTTTTATACTCCCTGTTTAAAAACAGTACTACCAACTGCGCTTTAAAATAATGGATTTAGTGGCTAAGTTATCTTCCCGTAATTATACCATAGAAAATGACGTGAAACTTAATACTTATCTGAAACGATTGACTGCTTTATATTGTCAATTTTAAAGCCAAAAGAGTATATCCCTACACTACATATTTTTTAGATCATAGTCATTGGCTATGTGAAAATAGTACCAACGTAGTAGCAAACGTGACAAATGTACGAAGTTTCCCGTTAAAAGTGATCAGAGTGCCATAAACACGAAAATTATGTATTCAAACTGTCTGAACAACTACAAATATATACAAACCATTGGTATTTATATTGGTGAATATATTCTTTAAACATCAAATATATGTAGTAAATGACACTAATACATTTAAGTGATTTTGATATTACAATATTATTCATATTTGTGTTATTGAAATGTTGAGATATCAAATAACCTAGCAAATATAAATGGCTGAGATATAAATTGAAGTAGTTTACCATCTTTCTACTATTCCATTACATAAAAAAAACACCTGAAATGAAACTTAAAATGATAGTTACAAACATAAGAAAATATAATTGAAATAAAATGTGTTTGAAATAATACGATGTCAGTAAAATGTAATACTGACGTTTTACTGCTATTCCAATGAATAGTTAAATAGGTAAATATATTTTATATACATTTCTGCATTTATAGAATATCAAATGATTAAAATTAAGCTATTTAAAATTATAACAAGGATACAGGATACAATATTACAAATTAAATCCAATCTTTTTTTGAATGAATGTCATTGGAACTGTGATCCAGCTAATGACTATCGAGTGGTATGACTTGGAAATAAGCGTTGGTCGGCACATTATGTAGATTGCATTAGTTTAGCGACTAATCTATGTAAAATAATCTATTTGTCATCTATATACAGGGTGTTCAGTAAAACTGTTTCAATAATTTGGGATGTTGATTGTACACATAAAAATTAGCAAAAAACTTCATATGAAGGTACGTCCTAAAACCTTTAGTTTCCGTCTCTGTCTTTATGTGTTTTTTTAGATAACTAGATTCACTGAAGGTACAATTAATTGTGAAACTTTATGATTGTACACTCATTACACTCGTTCATCCCTCATATCCGCCCATATCTCTACGATCGGCATCTTAATAATGAATAATAATAATGAAAATATATGGCATACGGTAAGTACATTAGAGTTATAATTCTTACTAAGAATATTCTAGGTGATGGTATATTTGTAATCTGATGTCGTCAGGAGGGGATGAAATATACGTCTTTTTAGAACAAACATTGGCGATATAAGTTAAAATGACTGGCGTTCCTCAAAGCAAGAACATGTTTAACTTTTTTTTGAATTTGTTCATATATTTTCACTATTCTTAATTTTGTGAAATTATTTATTTATATATTATTAATCTATTCATTTAATTGATGGTTTATTTATTTATGTGTTGCTTGTATATTGTTTATATTTATTTTGTAATTTATTGTTTTTATGACTGTTTTACCTTGATAGCTTGCAACTTTGTAATTGTTTTTTATTTTTATTTGTTTTCTTTAAAGTATTTAATTGTTTTTATTTTTAACTATCTTCTAAAATTTCGTGTTTTTAATTATTATATTTAATTTAACAATTATTTTTTTCTGACTGCCCATTTATATACATTCTGTAATTATGTACCACCAATGTAACTGGGTGATTTCTTGTTTTAGCGCATGTGATTAACAAATAAATGTGTTTACTATTTTAAAAATGGGATAGTAAGTAGTGTAAGAATTGCAGTTATACAAAGACAAATAAAATACTACGATTTCCATTTATCACAATATAATCCAATAATATTCATACCTTTTAGTTATAGCTATACATTTAGAGCACAGGATTAAATGAATTTCGGGTCAAGGCTGTGCGTCCATGTTATTGACCATGTAGAATGAGTTTTACATCTTAGAAATCACTGTAACTGTTCCTATTGTTGAGATAAGACGAATACTGTACGAAATAACAGCTGTTCAGAGACAACCATTTCTTACAAACTGCTGTCGCGCCAGAAATTATGAACACCTGAGTTTAAAAGTCGTTTATTTATAGTAAACGACTTTTAAACTCGGGTGTTCATAATAAAACAAGGAAAATAGGTCTATTTTATATATAGACCTATTTTCCTTGTTTTATTTTATGTTATGACATATTCATTATAAGTTTAAATCATTTTTATACCGGTTTTCACTGTATATCAACTTTACACTTGTATTACTCAGAAACGCGTTAATTTATCGCAATTATATTTAAATTCGTGGTTGACAGGAATGTTTTCTACAATATTTGGGAATTTTAACTTTTCAAGAAAAAAAGTAAGTATCAATTTAAAAAAAAAAAAAAAGTTTTCTTGTCTTCTAGAGGTTGCAAAATTAATTACGTGCTCACGTCGTAGTCCTTATAAAGTGTGTAGTTATGATATATTAAAGTTCTATGCTTAAGGAAAAAGGCAGTGCACTTTTATAGATTTAAACCAATTTAAAACCACTTTATTTCCTTACACGTATAAAAGTTATGTATCGTAATTATACGCTTAATAAGGATTTAAACGTGACCAAGTAATTACTTTTACGACCTCTAGAAGACAAGAAAACGATGTTTCAGTTAATTAATAAATACTATTTCTAATACTACCATGTTTATTTACTAAGTGAAAAATATTGTAATCGATCGATTTAAATTCATTTAAATCAATCCTTATTTATAAATATATTTCATTTGTATAGATTACTTCCATACAATTCTAAAAAAGATCAAGACTTTTGTTTAGGACCACTTATAAAAAGATGATTTAGTTAACACGTACAGTTTCAAATAAAATAAATGGATCAATTGTATCAATCAATAATATCGCAATAACTTTTAATCAATATATTGCAATATTATTTTTAAAAGTACTGTCTATTTTTAAAATTACTGTCTATTTTGAAAAGTTCTGCTTGTTAAATACAATATTTCCTAAGTATTAATTAAACGTGATAAGTTAGCTCAATATGTAATGTGAGATAAAGTTTACAATTACATGTAATCGACGCCCCAAGTTAATTACTCAGCTAGCACACAGAGGACCTTTTGGTGAATGTAATCTCAATACTGTACATACATATTTACGTGTGAATGGGAAGCAATTTACATAATGTCCTATTCAATTTTGTTTCAATGGTGATAAATAGCATTGAATAAATTAAATTGAAACAAAATATTTTTTTTTTAATTATGTAATTTTAAAATATTTTGTTTAAATGTAAACTGTGACATTTAAACCAATATTGTAAAATTAATAATTAATTAAATAATTCCAACAAGTTATATCTTGTTCTATATATATATATATATATATATATATATATATATATATATATATATAAAGAAAAATATAATGTCAGTCAATTAAATCTTACATTACTACGGTTTTGACATATGGATAAACCACATTTATAACATTAAATACTGGATTTTCTTTCTTTTTTTCATATTTCCTTTGCAATTAGTATGAAATGAAACATTTTTAGAATTAATAACAAGATAGAATAATTCTAAAAATATCCAATAACAATAATGAAAGTTTTGAAAAATAGCAGACAATGTGGTCTCTAAAAATAACAATACTACATTGTCACATAGCCATTGTTAAGGGCGTTTTCCTAACTTGCCACTAACGACCTATACTGGAAATAAACCGGTAGTTCCTTAATTGGCCACCCACAGCTCTGCGGGCACGTGACTCGTTAATAGTACATACCTATTACTGCTGCTATTAATAATAAATTAATACAGTTTTTTAGTTTGTTTTTTATATAGCACAAAGTGTTAGTATAATGGCAGAAAGTTTCTAAAACAGCTTTTTATTATTAAAGGAAAAAAAGGAATTAAATAATTTTTTATTATATAAATAGTTATTTGATAATTTAGATTGTTTCAATATTATCATTTATACAAATATATATATAGATGAATTAAAAGTACATAAGTGTAATTATTTGTTACATATAAGTCCAACATCTTCATATATATTTAACCAATAACATCCTTTGGAACAAGTATCAGCCAAGATCTACCATAACTTAGTTTGTGTGTTTTTTTACACTTTTCACACTTGGTGTGTCTCAGTGTTAAATGTTTTTAAAGCCTCCGTTTGAAATAAACTGAATATCAGTTATGCGTTCAAATAGAATTGAACCTACAACCAACAAATGGTTTTACGGTTAATTCAATATAAAAACGTCATTAAAATAATTAAGCATTTCTTTGTTCTTTTTTAATGTCACTTTTTCAATAGGGAAAGTTTTCAAGCACAAATTCACATGAGTGAAAGCAAATTACAACAGATATCCCGCAAGAAATATTTTTAAAATCTTATAATTCAGTTAAAAAATATCAGTGTTGTAGAAGCTTTACGATTGTTTTATCAGCTGTAATACTGAATGCGCAATAATTGGTGTTATCTGTTAAAAGGCTATACTTGACTTGCTGATAGGTTGAATTTGTATTGTATTCTGTATATTTTATAAATAATACAATAATGTTATACAGGGTGTCAATTACGTTCCAGGACAGCTTAATATTATTGTAACCATTATAAAATGAGTTACAAAACTCTACATGCTGTAAACGGATATCAGAAACAATTTTAACACGTATTCTGCTGACCACTCCGTATCCAGGAGAACGGTAAACAAGGAGTTGGAGGAAAAGTTTAAATAAGAGCATAGGTCGAGTTCTACAAATTATATTCTACAAAGCATTGTTTTCTTATTCTATTTATAAGTATTAAAAAACTCAGACATAATTAATTCGAAACATTCTGTTTACTTTTTTATAATAATCAACATCAAAACAAAAATTAGCTGTTACACATTGCAAATAACATATTTAGATACATTACAACTCTTCCCTCGTAAAAAGAAAATTGAAAGTTGATGCAAATGGTTTATTGTCGGTCCTTAAAATGAATCGTTTTGAAAACAGATACTGGAAAAATTTATTAACACTCCAAAATATTGCTGTTGTTTCCTTGCCTTCCTTATTTCAGTTCTCCATTTAATTTTATTATAGTCTACCAGAAGTAGACAATATTAGTCTACCAGACGGTTAAATTCAGCAAGATAATACACTATCTGTTTGTACCCAATAAAGTTTGAGGTAGCCTATTGTTCCGAGGCACACAAAGTGAGCTCTCGGTAAAGTTAAGCACAGTGGAGTTAATCAGACAGAAACTGCAATAGTTAGTAAGGGTCGATAGGGGTTTAATTTAAGCGTCCAATACCTATAAATCTTTTATAATACCTTAGGTTTGATGGTATTTTTAAACCAAACTCTGACCATGAATGTAGTAACTTTACTGTCAATAAACAAACATGTGACACCTAATTCGTAATAATTCGTAGCTCTCCAGCCATTTATCTGTATAGTAATCCATCCAATTTAGATTTATTGAAGTTATACTTCTTTGCGCCCGTTAGCCACTTTGGGATGGGATGTTGGTCGAGAAACCGCGTCACGCTGAAAAGTAAGAACAAATTTTTAAGAACTATCGATTAATCGATTGTACGTTTTTTGTATGCTTTTTTTTTTTTTTTTTTTTTTTTTTTAAATCCCAGATTATTTTGAAGCCGGAATTAACAGTACCAAGTTTCAACACCGATAGCGCTGCAAGACAGTAGGGTCACCGAATCCACAATATATACATACACTGATTCATTTCGAGGACACTACTGTCTTGCAGCGCCGCTGGTGGCTAAGCTAGGAATTACTAATCCCGGCTTCAATAAGATTTACCCCCTCCACTGCCCATGTCCAGACCTGTGTATATGATTGTGGTTGCCGGATAGCATCAGTAGATTTCTTATATTCGTTGATGTGTCATGTGCCTCAGTGTTTTGATAGTTTGAGTTTTGATTTATGTCTGAGTTTTTAGTGGTTTTTGAATAATATTTTGATATATTTTAAATTATTTTGGTGAAGTATTGATGGCGTTTCAATGATTTGTTTCTTGGGTTATATCAATTATTTATAGTTAACCGGCCTCAATTATAAGTCTATTTGGACTTTCATTAATTCTTCTAGGCAATTCGCCCTAAATATAATGCATATCTTATTTTTTTAAGTTATTTTGGTTTGTTGGTTTTTATATACCATAATTACAATCCAAAAATACCTTTCTTTTTATGAGAATGGCCAAAGAAGTATAACTTCCACCGTGTGGTCCGACGCACACCCAATTTTTTTTTTTTTTTTTTTTTTTTTTTTTTTTTTTTTTTTTTTATTTATATTACAGTTTGTCAAGAAAGACTCAATCCCCCTTTGAATGTTTTTTTCCCAAATAACCATTGGTAATCATAATAACTAGATATTTTATTTTTGACATTCCACTTAATGTAAATTCACTAAAACACTACAAAGTCACTGTTTAGAACTGGATTGATGTAAAAAAAAAAAATAAATAAACGAATTATACATATCTTAAAAATATTTTTAGCATGAAATTTCATTTCATTGTTTTATTTTATGATGATTGTTTTTTTATTTATGCATTACTAAGGTAAGAGGATATTTAAGGACACCATGGAAAACACACCATTTAGATTTTTAACTTGACTTAATCTAAAGTTTACATCACTTATACAACTATTATATCACGACAATGTATTGTTTAACATGTATCATTAGTTTTATTACAGCCCCTGGTTACATTTACATCAATAACAGATTACCATTATCTATTATGTAATTGAGAATAATGTATAGAATGTATGTAATCAAACACAACTCCACGTTAAACCTTATAATTTAAGAACCACGTTTTATGGTAAAATCTAAAATACAATGGGGAAGTGGAAATAATGGGAACAAAACATTTATTCATTTACATAATTAATATCATAATGCCCACACTAACAGCTGAATAGAACGGTAGCAAATACACCGTACCAATTATAATCCATCACTACCCGATTGTAGTAGAGTTCATTAATGTTAATTACCTGAATATGGGCATATATTAGATAAAAGTAAATATTATTCCATATGCGATAGCATAGAGAAAGTATTGTGATCAAAAAAATGTTGTTTACAAGTTGGTCTAAAAATCCATTTTAGAGTCCTCTGAACCCAAAAAGTGGTTTTTCGAAAAAGAAAATGATGGTGTCTGTACGTATGTATGTTTGTGTGTATGTGCAGTTCGCTGGAGACCAAACTAATGGATCAATTTTTATAAAATTTTGTATATAGGTGTAATTTAGCCAATATCCCAGAAAATTTTTTCAATTTTTGGAAATTTTATTTTAATTTTTTGGACAAATAACACAAAAATAAAATATTCTCAAAAACAGCTGTAACGATTTTAAAAAGTTTTTCAGAAAATATTTTAATTACAATTTAAAATATTTTAGTGAAAACCGCATGTCTCTAAATTGACTAATTATTGAGTAATGGCAAACCATGTTTGGGGATCAAACTCGTAATTTTCAAAGTTTTGAATTTTTTAGTGTTTAATATATGGAAAGTTTGTGCCAATTCTTTAGAACCAATATTTTTTAGTTATAACCTTGAACCACTTGGGGGTTTATGGACCAAAGTATATACTTTTTAAGAGTGTTCATCTAGACACCCTAACCAGTGCTCCTTGGAATTTAGCTCTAGACTTTATCGTAACTGTCGCTAAGAGCAGCAAAGAGCCTACCCCACTAACACACACAGCGTGTTCCCCTCCCATCCGCCTCCCTCATTGCTCCCCCCCCCCCGTAAATTGTACCAAATTAATAACTTACTAATTTATGATAAATTGTAGCAATTAGTTTTATATATTTTATTTTAAATTTAGTTCAGATGTCCTTTATATAAAAACAATTAATTGGTTTCACTTTAAAAAAATGTTTTTTTCATTTTACATCGTACTTTTACTTTCGTGCAATATACGTTATTAAGTATATTGCACGGTTTTAAGATGAGTTATGTACCTAAAAAGGCCAAATTATCCACTTGGTACCCATATCTCCTTAAAGAATGTTTTCCTTCAACACACTTGTTACTTTTAAGAATACTAACACTTTTAATAAAAACAATTCAATAATAGTATGAATAACTTTGAATGAACATAACATCTTTTTACACTAGGTAAGTTTAAGGAACGCTTTTTGGCATAGCAATTTTCTTCTTTGCTGTATTTTGTAAGACTCTGAAGAGATGAGAAATTCGATATAACAGCTATCCTTCCAGCTCAAGTAACATTCATTTAAACTTTGTTTGTTACCAATCAAACAAAACCATCACCAGCTAACCTTAAAAATTCTTTTAAAAAATTCATGTATTTTTTCATAATAATTTAAAAATAATAATTAAAAAGAAAGCTTTTTGTTCTTTTTTATGAATAGTATTTTTTATTAATTGTAATGTTGAATTGTGGCATTATATTTAGTTAAGGCGACACAAAAGACGGCATTTAAAGTGATGGACTGGACTCTGTTTTTTTTTATTTTTTTATATATTTAGTATCGCTGTCACAATACTGGTAATCGTGGCAGTGTAATTCCGAGTTGTTATGTTGTTGTTTTTACTGTTGTATTATTACGGAATAAATCATTATTCTCATTAAAATTTAATGTTAACTTCTTTTGTTATTATTTAAATTTTACATTTACATGCTTCAATTACATGAATGAACACTCAATAATATTTCGCCTCTTAAATTACAAAACCATTTTTGTAGGTACTATTATTATTTTTTAACGATTATTCCTTATCTAAGACAGTGAATAAACTTGAATGTATTCATGATTTCTCGTCGATTGTTTTGCTTTGTTCCTAAACGTCATACCTATTCTGTGTTCCCTCTTCTACTACTCGGATCACTTCTTCCTCTTTTTTTGTGACTTCTTGTTCAAATTCGTGTTTCGTAATGGTGTTTTTGAATTTATTCGGGTCATATAAGTGAATTTCTTTGAGGTTCAGCTGTCTAAAGTCTTCCTTATTTCAGTTATCCATTTAATTCTATGTTTTTGTTTTAATTCTATGGTGTTTGTTATATCAAAAATTGTCATTGGAATTCTTTTCTGATCCATTGTAAATATGGGAAGAGGCAATTTTTCCCACCTTTTTCCGAAAGCATTTGTGATTGTTTCGGTGAGCTGTAGTCCTGATGTTGTTCGTGTGTATAATTATATTTTTAATTTGTCTATAATTTGGAACTCTTCTGACCTTTTCAAGACAATAACTAATGCAACGTATTCACTAAATAGACACCAAAAGCTGTTAAAACATAATTATAATAAAATATAATTGAAGTAGGCTTATAAGTTGGTTGACAGATCTACTTACAATAACCTACATCATGTAAAATATATGTAAATTGTAATATTACAACACTACTTGATGTTAGTCCGATTTTATAATCGCAAATTCCACCTGTTACGCAATTTTGAATAAATTACATATAATAAACGCTACTCAGTTAGCAAACAATACACAAATGTAGCAAAATTCGTAAATGAAATTCTCTAACTACATATCACTGTGGCCTAATTCAATTTGCATAATTTACTGTTACGTATTGTTTCTAATTTATTGACGAGTTCTGGTGCAATTTAATCATATTACCGTTGGTTATACAGCTTTGTTAGGTTTATAATAATACTAGGGGATACCCCTGCACGCTCCGCGTGCCAACCCCGACGCTCACTGTGCTCAATACACCTCGGCCTTCGGCCTCGGCATGTGAAGTTTGCCTACAAATAATAATAACTGTACAGCGTAAAATCACAATATTAAATTAAATTAATTAATTACAGTATATCACACTACTTGCGTTGCTACCTATTTATTTGTATAAATACACAATGGTATTACTTAGCTTATTTCAAACG